>CM052808.1:67739163-67830725 GCA_028533885.1 Nasua narica
CCCCCCCCCCCCCCCCCCCCCCCCCCCCGCCCCGGGAGTCTCTCTTTGCCAATTGTTACAGCAGAAACCTACTACAAGAGCCCCAACATAGCGGAGGGACCACTGACTTTACTCTCCTGAGCCCTTTATCCCTCCACGGTGTCAGCAACTCTGAAACAATGAATCAAAGCATCTTGACAGGCTTAGGCCATTTAGACCATCTACTCTAAAAACAAACAGAAGAAATTAAAAAGCTTTAAAAATATTGTAGTTGAAGGGAATGCCCTGATGGAGGTGGCAGTGGCAGGCAAAAATAGTCTTCTTGACAAACTTTCAAGAATTTCCCGGTTACATTTTTGGAAGCAAGTTTCTACTCATTCTTTTCCATACTGTGATTTTAATTATTCAAAATGAAAAGCATTGTCCAATAAAGGATAACAATTCTGAACGAAGTGCCATTTTGAAAATGATCCACTTTTTCATGTGGATCAAAGTCGTTGGAGTTTTCCAAGTAAGACGCGATACTGTTTCTTGTATAGCAACTGCCCAATTCTGTTTCCTTAGCTCCCTAAAATATGGATCTCACAAAGCCAAGGATCTGGGTGTGCCTCCCAAGTATGGAAGTTATCATCAGGAAAAAGGAAAAAAAGTCTTCGTAGATAGCAACACCACCCTGATTCCCCAAAAGCAATTCCCCGTGCTTGTTATTTGGATTAGTGACGAGCATCATTGTCTCCCCACGTGAAACGCAGCGCCGACAGTGTCAGGCCAGAACATGGTGGCCGCAAACTGAGACCAGGGAAAATTCCAGCACAGCACAGACTCGGGTAAGCCAGCGGTGGGGCGATATGGAGGCTGCTGGTCACTTTGGTGAGAGTGACTACCATGAGCCTTCTGCGTCTTTGTCTTCCTCCCACAGAGTTCTCCCAGGCGGTAACACAATTTTGACTGGGACACGAGGGGGGCAGTAAAAAGTCTTGGGAGGAAACAGACCTGTTTCGTTTCTGATGGCTTTACATCACTTCTCATTTTTTCTGCCCTCTTGGATAAATTGATCCAGAGAACACCTTTGGTCTTTTCCTTTCTTTTTTTTAATCTTACTCCTGCTAGTTTTTCTGCCCACCTGTGAAGCCTGAGGAGAACAGGATTGTAAAGTCAGTGCTCGGTTCTGACCGTTTCAGGTTCCTTCATCCAACCTTCGAGCTGACACACAAGTGCTCAAGGAAAGCTTTTTGTGGGGAGACCCAGGGGTGGTGCTGGGGCCAATGAAGAATGGTTGGGTGGGATGGACGCATCAAAGGAAGGAAACTTTTCTCTTCCGAAGGAGAACACTTTTATTCTGTTGACAACCAGCCGAACTGGCTCAATCTCAAGAAGCAGAATTTGACGAAACAGGGAACAGGGTACTTGGTATTGGGGACTGCTGCACCTCCGGGAATATTCAGGAGCAAGGCCAAAACCTCAAGCTGCCACTCAGAAAAGCAGTAGTAAGAGCCAGGAGTGCGTCACCAGGAACGAGGATGGAGAGCAGACAGTTCTCTGCCAGAGGTACCGCATCTCCGGCATCCCAGGCGTCTTCAGTTCACGGCAAAGCGTCACTATATCAGGCCAGACTCCAGGCCTCACCAGCTCCACTCCCGAGGTCAGCCGCCTTCGGAGGATCAGGTCCCACCAGGTAAAACACAGAAATCAGTCAGCCTCCAGCCACACGAGCTCTCAAATGCAGAGACCCGGGGATGCCTAACAGGCCCTCCCCTCATTATCCTCCCATCTTAGACCCCAGTGACTTTGGTCAGGCCCTGAGGCCCTGGAAGCATTAAGAACAGCAGCTCCAACCATCAGACTGACAGGAGATAAGATCTTATAAACCAGAATGTCAGTAAATATTACACAAAACTCGTCCCTTAACAAAGGAAACATCATTTGAAGGCTTCCCTCGAAGGTTCAGGGAATGTTCTTGTGATGCTGCCAGGCCCTGTCACGGGGGCCAGTGGTGGCATGTCTAATTTACGCCAAATCTGGATCAAGACCAAGAGGATTTGTGTCCAGGGCTCCTGTGGGAAAATTCCCTCCCGCGTTCTGGATTAGGTCATGGATGCCACAGTGTTAAGGAGGGTAAGGATCCTCTCAAGTAAGCCCGAGGGCAACGGTTTAAAAGACGACCAAATTTATGACAAGCTTTCAACTTTCTGGTTAAACTGAATCCAGATGTATAAGTACCAAAAATACTGAAGGGGAAAGGAACGTCTAAGGATCCCTTTACTACTTCCAGAAAAGCATGGCTGAAATGTTCCAGAAAAAATCATCAGCAATCTTGACATTAAAGAGTAATTAAAAAAAAAATAAAAAAAAAAGAGTAATTCCACCTCTAGGTTTATGTGCTGATGTCTTTATATTCACATCTTAGGGTGAACTATGGTACTCAAACTCATAATCCAGTAAATCTTACGAGTTAGCCATGCAAGTGCTGTGATTCAGTCTGATTCTGTAAAGCTAACCTCCCCAAATGTAGTAGTTTCCTAGGGCTGCCATAACGAATTATCACCAACCCGGTGACTTAAGACAGTGAAAATTTATTCCCTCATAGTTCTGGAGGCCAGAAGTTATAATTCAAGGTGCTGGCAAGGCCACCCTCCCTCTGAAGGCCTGGAGCAAAGATCCTTCCTCACCTCTCCCAGCTTCTGGTGGCTGCTCTGGCTTGTGGCCACATCACTGTCTTCATGTGGCCTTTTCCTCTTTCATCTCTTCTGTCACAAGGACACTTTGCTTTTGGATTTATGCCCCCCCCCCCCGATAATCCAGAATGATTTCATCTCAAAATCCTTAATTATAACTGCAATGACCCATTTTCTAAATAAGATCACATTCACAGGTACCCGGGGTTAGGATGTGGACTCTCTTTTGGCGGGGGGGCCACAATTCGACCCACTACAATAAGCGTACTCTGGACTTCCAGGTCTCTACAAAACTTCAAGTGCTTGAAAATAGACAGCAAATAATTCCCTCCCTTCTTTTAATGCTAATTTAAAAAAAAGTGAGGAAACTTGCTCCTTTTGCTTCATATACCATTTGGAAGACAGTTGGCATATGCCTCAAATGTTAAGAATCTGGTGCAAGCGAGCCCCATGCCAACTGCACACGTGTAGGCAACTTCCAAAGTATGTTTTCCTAATTACAGTGTTTACACTTGAGTAGACACATCCAACTGAGGAGTCACCTATTTAGTTACAGTGTGCTTTCAGAAGCAAAAATATACAAATACTTTTACACAGATTCCAGGATATAATGTTTTGGCAGAAACCATCTGTTTAAAATATAAAAGCAAAGCCAGCCAGCCAGCCACTCTCACACTAGTTGCAGGATCTTGGGCAAATTATTTATAAATCACCCTGTGTTTCAGTTTTCCCATCTGTAAAATAGTATAATAATATCTACTTCATAGAGTTCTTACGAGGATTAAATAGTTCAGCATTTGTAAAGCATTTAAACCATGCCAGCACATTGTAAGGGCTTTGTAAGTTTTATCACAATTTTTTTAAAAAGTCATAATTGGAAATTGCACTAAACAGGGGCGCCTGGGTGGCTCAGTCGGTTAAGCATCTGCCTTTGGCTCAGGTCATGATCTCAGGGTCCTGGAATGGAGCCCCACGGTGGGCTCCTTGCTCAGCGGGGAGTCTGCTTCTCCCTCTCCTTTTGCCCTTCCCCCCTGCTCATGCTACTCTGTCTCTCAAATAAATAAAATCTTAAAAAAAAAAGAAAGAAATTGCACTAAACACTAAGAGGTCATTTACAAACACATTCAAAGCGTGCATATCAATTAAAGTTCTTGGTTGCAAGTAACAGAGATGTAGACAAATTTTTTCTGGAAATGAATGGGAAGGTTTACAAGATGGTTAGAACCAAGAGAAGCTGGGCAGCCGAGGGCAGAGCCAAAGAGACCTGCAAAGAACATCACTGAACCACTCTGTCCCATTGATTTCCAATTTAGAAAGCAGAAGGTAAAAAGAATATACAAAACTAAGCATTTTAAGTGAAGCTTGGACTTGTCATTATCCACCATGTTCTCAGAAATAATAGTAAAAATAATCCCTCTTTTTATTGGATAAGTAATGGAAGGAGGTAATGCCTCCTATTAGGAGGCATCCAGAGTATCTCAATCCAACCTAGCTGTTATTGAACAACTCCTATTGAACAGGAGTTACTAAATAACTCCTGAACTGTGAATCTTAGAAAGTTTCTCTCCTTTCTAGCTTGAAAATCTTGCAAAGAACTCAGATTGGCCCAGGTTGCGCCAGATGTGCACCTCTAAACTAATCAACTGTGGTGAGGGAAGAGTCATAAAAAAACCACTTGGCTCCTGCCAGAGACACACAGTTGGCAATGGAGGCTCAGTTACCCCCCAAGGGAGAATGCCAGGCAGACATTGGCCCAACCAAGCACCATCCACTCACACCCTGTCTACACTGAACGTAAGAACTGATGGGCACTAATTCATGAAGAAAATCCATTATGTGTATACACACCGGGTTCTAACATGGCTAAGAGAGAGGAGGGACATGAGTAGAGAAGAGAGAAAATAGAGCAGGAGAGAAAGAAGCAAAACAGAAAAAGCAGGGAAGGCATAAAAACTTTAGTAATCACCTCCTATAGTGACAAATCACAAGAAAACAAGCCAGTATTTACTGTGAATGTATTTTTTTCTGGTAACGGCTGTAAAATATAAGGTATAAAGACCTAGTCCAAGTTCTGTCAGGGCTATCTGATGGTCTATGATGCCTTACATTAGTACACCAGGGTCCCAAGTGGAAGACTAAACCGTCAGAAGGCACAATTTATAAAGAGGCAAGTAACATTTAAAGTTTTCCCACAGTAAGGGTTAAAGTTTTCTCCAGGAAACAGATTTAATTAAGCATATAACACCCTTTTCCAAAATTGTGTGACAAATCGAGGTTGTAAGTGTGAAAGTATATGGCGACATTTCTAAAGCATGCTTACCAGTTGGAAGGGAGACTTGAAGGAGGGTCTGCAGCCAAGCAAGTGGAAATTGCTGGCATACCGCTGTTTTTTTCCCTTTACATGGAATGTGTAGACCAAGTTAAATTCCCTAAGTACTCTAATAAATACACCTATTTAACTTCGTTTGACTAAATGTTTCTCAAATATATTTGATCAGAGAACCCTTTTTATGATGACATCTCTTTGTCCCCTAATGCAAGGAAGGATTCCTTGGAAATCCTAAGGAACCAATGTTCTAAGGGACATACTTTGAGAACTGCTATGTGCCAAATAAATACTGCGGTTCTAAGGGTGATGAGTTGAAAAAGAGCAATGTTTGCGTCTCTAAGGAAGTTAATAAATGATACATTACTTCTCAAATGCTCTTGTTACAGAATGAATAGTAAGTGCAGAAATCTCATCTACCTTTTTTACATACCTTGATGCAAAAATGCTACAAGATACTACCATAGTACTAAAAACACACACAACAATTTTACTTCAAAGCATTTCACAAAGGACGAAGAAAACATGGATATAAAGGATGACTCTGAAAAGGTGAGAAATTACCAAGTTCTCTCTGGTCTCTTAAAGGAGTCCTAGGAACTGCCAAAAGGGGGGTGCACTCCAAATGACTGAGTCAATTTAGCTCACAGCCTTCAGCCCCCTGGATCAGACGAAGTTTAGGATGTCCAGGGTTTATCTAGGAGCTCCCCAGGTTCCCCCCAGGAGAGCTGGAACCCTGCAGAGATGCTGCCTCTGGAGACAGTGCGCCCCCTTCCACCTTAACTCTTCCCCCTCCCCCCAGAAATGACATTTTTGATGGCAGAGGTATGTAGCAAAGGTGGGGAAGAAAAGGAGTCCTTAATCTACTACAAGTGTATAAAAGTGTGTGTGGGGGGATGGGGAATAAATATGCTCCTGGTATGTGAGCTGGCTGAAAACTGGAATGAGTTTTTCATGAGAAACAATATGGTGAGTGATGAATAAGTATCTGAGTATGTAGTCCAGCTCCATCATTGTTAGATCATTTTGCAGGAATTATTATGAAAATATATTACCACTTATAACATTATTTCCCTGAAAAATAAAAAAAGCATTTTACGTTCTAAATAGTACACACAATATAATAATACAGAGAACTAAAACACTGATTAATTATGGATAGACTGCAATTAGTTTCTAAAATCCTTAGACTATCCTTCAAGATTTATTCATGGTCCGTGGCTTTTTTGTTCAGTATTTTCTCAATCTGATATGCACCCTTTAATTATTATAGGAAATCCTAATCTAAGCAAATATGAACCAGCAAATGTCTTAAGTTTCGATTTGGAGATCTGGTATTAACAGAATGAAAAAGTAAATGCCTTAAACAGAAATATCTTTAAATCATATTTATTTTTTCTGTTACTAATATAAAAATATGCATTTCGAAACACGTCAAGATATTTGACAAGCTGCACAAAAGAAAAGGCCCATCTAGCAAACTTCCCAAGCAAGTCTGAGGCACCCAGTAAACAATGCAATAAGGCCAACCTGTGGCCACAAGTACATATTCCTGTTTTGCAAGCGCACACTAACCCAAAACATTAGGAAAAGATGTGCTTCAAAGAACAAAATAAGGTAAAGCACCGAGCACCTTTACAATGCCATAATAAAATATTCATTAATTCCTCTGTGTGAAAATCTGGGAAAAGATGGAAGGTAAAACTAGATATAAAAGGAGTTAAATGCTAAGTGTTTCTAAAGTCAGTTTTCTCTGACTTTCTCTGACAGATTACAAATCCTCTGAGACAAAGTGAAAGAGTTCACAGGTTTTATATCTGCCATTGTCATCACCTGCTAACAGCAGCTTCTTAGTCGTGTAATAGAAATTTTATATTACAGACCGATGTATGTTGTCCTATACTGACATTGATCTCTTTCTTTTTTTACTACGGTGCTGTCATGGGTGTACTATGAAGTACTATCACACACAAATTATAACCACACTTCCTCATAAGCAGAAATTAAGAAAGCACATTTTCCCAAACTGATTTTCGAATCTTCTAAATTGTATTTGTTCACTCACTTGCCAATTAGAAAAATATAGTAATATTTTTAATATTACTATATAATATTTAATTTTTATATAAAATATAAATATTTTATATATTTTTATATTTAATATATTTTATATATTTTATATAAAATATAAATATTTTATATAAAATATATAAAATATTTAATTTTTATAATATTATAAAAATATAGTAATTTGTAGACAGCTTCTTCATCATTAATATGAGTTAGTGATGCTATAATTTAATTCAAAAGCAATTATTTTTTTTTTTAAATGGGACTCAGACCAGCAAAGCTTAGCATCAGCCAAAATTGATGGGCACACCATGGGCAAAAGGCCAACTCTACAGTGATATATAAAGGTCACTTTATGAAAAATCCAAATAAAAATTACTCTCAAAATATTTTGTCCATTAGAATTAGTTTACAGATGGAAATTTAAATTAAATGAGAGGACTCTAGGTCTTTGGGCTAGAATCTTACAACATGAAAGATTAGCAATGTTAACAATGATTTCTGTGATAGTGTCAGTTTAACCACTCACTTCAAGAATTCTGCTGAAACAATACATGATAAAAGTTAAGGGGGGGGTAACAGATACTGAGTCTACAATTAAATTTATTTTTCCCTTAAAAATTTTTCCCCTGAACTAGACACAAATACCAAGCATTTTCTACCTTTCCATCTCCTGAAATTCCAATGGGAATCCAGAAATGAAAAAAAAAAAAAAAAAGGAGTGACGGTCAAACGTGCAGCTGGCCGGCACACGAGGAACACCCTGGAACAGCGCGAGACCCTCCTGGTGCTCACTAGGAAAATGACAAACACCTGGCAGCACTGTTGCCACTGAGGCTTCCGGAAGTAACATATCCTGATTGTCTTTCTAGTGTCAGCACTTGATGGTTAGAACTACTTGCAAAACCAGTGCTGAGAGCTGATCAATATTTAGGGCGCCACCTGGTGACTCCCGTCAAGTTTCGCCATCACTGAATGTGATCAGTACCGTCCCCACGGGAGCACCCCTCCTTCGCACGGTTGGTGACCAGGCTGCTAAAGGTGCTCTGAAACACCAGAGAGAAGAGCTGCTGGCTAAAGGAAGAAAATGCAAACGGAGAAAGTTTACCATGCTTTGCCACAGATGTAACCACTATTCCACACGTACAAAACCTAAAGAAAATGGAAGCTCCTTTATTCCAGACAACCTGTAAATTCAGAATTCTATGTATTATTTTCTTTGTAGGAGCAGATATGCTGTGTATCGATATCCATTTTCTTACTGAATCCTTGATAAAAGTTTGGTTTAAAAGGCGAATGAGAAACAGGATCCAGATGTTGAATGATGGCGTCAGTAACATCATATGAGGTGGCTTTTGGGTTTGCCACCGAGTTCGAGTTTCTTTGTCGTGAGCAGGTGGGCCAGGCCATTGAGAAACACGAGAACGATGGTCATAGACATGACAATCACGTAGTGGCTGATGCTACAGCAGGAGAAAAAGAAACGTGTTACCGGAAGAGAGAACACATATGAGAAGGAACATAAGATACCTCTAAATAATGTTTCCAAACGTATACATAAAATACACAGAATTACAAGATACCAAGAATTTTTTCAGGTTTATTTATTTATTTTAGTAAGCTCTATTCTCACATGGGGCTCGAACTCACTACTCCAAGACCAAGAGTCCCATGCTCTTCCGAGTGAGCCAGCCAGGCATCCCTCACCAATGATTTTGAAATAGATGTCGAATGTTAAAAAAAACATATTTGTTACACAAGTAGTGATGGACATAAATAATATTTTGAGATTTCTCCAACAACTGTAGTATGTTATGAAAACGTCTGATACTGGCAGCGCATATGTCTTTGTCACCAATATAAGGTTACTGTCCCTAGGTTAAGTATTATAATATTTTAGAGCAGGCCATTCTATGCTTTGACAAAGGTTAGAAGTACTTTAACAAAACTACCACACACACACACACACACACACACACACACACACATTACCCAAATTCAAATTCAGGGAAGTAAAAGTTTTATAGTCAAAGCATCTGATCCAAGGAAAAAAGATACATGTCGTCATTAATCTCCTAGTCAAAGCTACTGTTTCCCAGATTTTGCTCTTTTAGACCTTTTATCATTTTTAATTACCTAAAACAGTCTTAACATTTTAAATTATCTTAATATAAATAATATTAAATATGACTTGATTTTTTAATAGGTTTCATAAAACCAGTAGGTAGGTGACTATCCTCAAATTTAGTGGAAGTCTATCCATAAAAGGTATTTCACAGATCACTTATCTCTTTATCGTGGCCTGAAATCACAAACTCTGGGCTCATTTAAGTTAACATTATTGGTAGGAAACAGTTGTGAAGCTCATCATCTTCAAGCAATAGAGCCATAAGGCGTTCAGCTTGTGATATTTTCCATCAATCAAGTCTTGGTATCATCTTAGAGCAGAGTTAAAGGCGCATCCAATTTCAACTTGAAAGGAGCTTAGGTGTTCCAATCTGTCCCCGGACGATCTGGACATCGGGTATTCTCAGGGTGCACACATGTGATGGTAGAGGGACAGGGTCTCTGCGTGGAGGGGCATACAGAGGCCCCAGGAAGGCCTGTTCGGCCAGTATAAGGGGTGCTAAAAGGCTGACTGTACTTTTCAATCAGGGTAATGGGCAACAGAAGCAGGTCCTCTCTGTTAGATGTAGAAGAAAAAGCCTGAGAATCACTGATTTTAATAAAGCTCAGTATTCATTATAAGAGCAAAGGTATTTTATGGCACTTATTAATTACATTTAGGAGGATATTAAAATAGTATTGAACATAATGAGAAGTTATCATTATATCTAAAGAGAAATGATACTTCAGTTGCATTTGCATTTTAATAAGGTACAACAATAGTGGGCGTGGGAAACAAGGTCCAAATGAACACCAGCACCAAGCCAATCAGACTGATGATGCCACCTCTACTCACCTCCTACCGAATACGCTTAAAACATAAATTTAAATGTGTTTTTATAGTTATGATGATTACCTCAAAAGAACGTTTTCTCTGGTTTAAGAAATGCACTTCTTTTAGGATGCTATATAAAAGGCAGGACTCTGTGAAGTTTACGACCCGCTATGAATGAAGAGACCGTGTAAAAGATCAAAAGAAGAAAATACTAAATTGTAGCTCTGTCAGCCCAACTCAGTTTTATGGCCTGGGCAGGATATTTTTCACATGGCTCTTCAAAGCACACCTGATGCCACAAGGTTCTCCAGAGAACCACTGAGCTACAGGCTCAGCCAGTTCTACTGACGCGAGTATATTCCTTTAAGAGTCTCAATTTAATTCCAGGAAAATCTGCCTTGAAGATGCATTTTTAAACATATTGGACTACACCCATAAACACAATCACTGTCTCATGCCCTAATAATACAATCTTCATTTTTAAAGAAACTAGTACTTATTTGTTAACCTGAGGAATCTCTCAAACCGATTTTGGAAACCCACTGCGATCACCACGAAGACATTGTGACCATTACAGACCCGTGCAGACCACAGTCATGGGGTTGGTGAGCTCCCCCCCCCTCTCTAGAATCCTGGGACACGGTCGCACCATTTCTGTATTCATAAGGCAACCAAGTAGCAAGGACAAAATGACAACATTCCATTCCTCTATATAATAGGCATGTTATGGCTAAAGTTATTAACTATATTACTATTAAAAAGGAGTTTAGAAATAAAATTTGCCACAAAGGGAAACCACTGAAGGAGCACAATTCAAGTAAGTCTGGATCCCATTAAGGAAACCGCCAATTAATTTAGTAATACCTACAACATGACAAGAAATATCTCAACTTTTCATATATATACTCACACAGGAATAGTTAGAAACCTAAAACTTAAAAGCAACATTCTCACAAACAGAATGCAGGAAAAAGTACAATAATGAGGTTTTGATAACATGAACCCTATTATATGGTGCTTTAGCTTTGAATCTGGAAGCATATTTTCCAGCCATTATCCCATCCTTTTCCTGGCAATAAATTAGATGCTGATGAAGATGCATGAACCACGTGTGCCCATCAGACCTGTACCACAGCATTCCCCAAGGTGGTACATGCCATCACTGCTAACACACGATACACGGAGAAAATTCTAGAATTCTAACTTAGCGACAGGAGCAGCAGCAAATCAAAAACGCCCCCCTGCAGACTCAATCCAGGCGATTCCATTTAGAAAGCCTAATTTTTGTGACTCAGATTTCATTTTGTTTCCTCATCCCAGCCCCTACCATCCCCCACCTCCCCTCTGCAGTCTTCCTTTGTTAAGAGGGCATTTTTTGGACATTATATTAAGAGACAAGACAAACAGCAGAGCAAGGAGGTATTTCAGCAGGAATGACCAGGAGACTATGGGGAATTTACGGAGGGCCATTCACTGCTTTCAGCCTGATGCACAGAACCCGAGCTCTGAAGTACTCTATTATACCGACCTTCGAGAAGTCTCTCAGAACAAGCACCCCAATCACCCACGGGGGTCAGATCTATGAGGACAAAGCACTGAGACTGAAACGAACTGTGGTTTAACCTAACTTACTAACTGGTTATGCCTTTATCACCTTTCTGTCCCCTCTGATCTTGTGGGGGTAGTGAGCGCACCAGGACCGCTGGAGGTAAACTTGTACTTGTCGTCACTGTGTGCGGAGGGCAGCTCCCATCACAAAAAATACTATTACTACAAAATATTTGTACAGCAGTTTTTACCCTGTATAGCGTGAATCGATTAAATAATATTTACTAAGTATCATCAATAAATTATAGTGCTGAACCATGGCATTCACATCCTTTTTTCACGGTTAGTACTGCAGAGTGGGGGGTCATCAAAGCATCCTCGACCCGCAAGGGCTGATGTGCCATTCGGTTTCCCTTGGTTTGAGATGCTCAGTGTTTGTCTTATGGACATAGAGCCTCTCTTTCTGTAATTACTTTGTGCTCTGATGAGTACTTTATTCCCATGATGGTTGTGTAAAGGAATGCAAGAAATAAGCCTGGAGGTACCACACAAGTGCCAGGAACAACGTCATGCTAGATGTTAAATACAAGTTTTGCAATGGCTCAAAGCCTCTTTTAAAAAGGATCAAGCATGCACAGGTAACAAAAATAAAAACAGATAAATTGGATTACATAAAAATTTAAAATTCTGTGCATCAAAGGACACAATCAACTACTTTTGGCTTATTCCCTCCTAATCAATATTTCTTTCTCCTTTGAATCCTAAACATATATTATCAAAACTGCAATGAATGGATCCTTTGCAACAATCACACACAGGATCAGACACAAAGCCACTTTTAAAAATGAGTGTATGAGAGTCACAAAACAAAGACTTCGAGAAATTCCCTGTACATAGAGGCGGTGGGGACTCTGCAGCCTTGGCTACTGAAGTGCTGTCCTCCACACCTGCTCCATCTGTGACATAAGCAAGTCACAATCTCCTCACCTCCCAAATGGGCCACAGTGTTCTCATCTCTAAAATGAAGACAGTAAATACATCCACTGTGAAGAGTATCTACTTTATAGCACTGTGATAAAGATCACATGAAATAATTTGATGGAAGATCCTTAAAACACAGCAGCACAACACAAAGGTTGGTCATCTGTGGCAGAGGTGTGACTGGGGACAACCCTTTGACGGACGTCCTAGACCTCCTATTCAAGTTCGAGCTTCTGTCTTACTTTGCCTTTACTTAATGTAAACTGATTCCCTGGTCTCTGAACTGTCTTCCTCGTGTCTTCAGGGCTCCTGTCTCGAAGAACCAGCTGCTGGCCATGTGGACCCTGTGTTGCAGTGCACGGCCTGGCTCTGACCTTGTGGGTGAGTCTCTGCCTCGACACTATTCTGTCAACAAGCTAACCCCATTTAGGCCCCCGTACTGGCTCCGGAGCCCCAGTTTTGACAGAGCGTAATCAGAATTGATGTATCGAGGGACACTCACTCCTCCCAACTATAATATCTTTTTTTTTTTAAGATTTTATTTATTTGACAGAGAGAGAGATCACAAATATGCAGAGGCAGGCAGAGAGAGAGAGGGGGATGGGGCTCGATCCCAGGACCCTGAGATCATGACCTGAGCCAAAGGCAGGGGCTTTAACCCACCGAGCCACCCAGGCGCCCCTATAATATCATTTCTCACACCCATGAGTAAAATGAAAGGACAATAAAGTCTGGGAAAGAGGTGAGAGTATGCCATGTGTTACTGCCCTGTATTCTTCCTTTCCTTTCTAATGAAGCTTGAAAGTATGGTCTATACTTAAACTCTGCTTCCTGACCTCCCACTTCATTTACTCCTTTCCCTTTAATTTTTATCAGAGTCAAACATGCAGTACTAAAAACATACAATAGTGGAGAAAGATTTAGGATGAAAACCGACAATCCTCATTCCTCCTTCCTCACTTCTCAAGACAACTGCTTTGGCCACTTCTCTTTCTAGATCTTCTGGTGGTTACCTCCTTACCATGAATTAGTATCTTTATGTTGCTGTTTATTGATACATCAATTTAAAACATTATCTATTAAGTCCTTGCTAGGAAAGAGGAGAACTGAGTCTACTTATACTCTATCCCTTTTTTTTCTTATACTCTATCCTACTCATTTCACTTTTAGATAGTTATTTTTTCTTCTATTAATTTTTATTCTGTTTTTCCTTATGAGTCATCTTTGAGGAATAATTTATATGTAAGAAAATGGAACGGCTTTAAGTGTCCAGTTCGATGCATACTGACATATGGTGCAGCACGTAACCACCCTCACTGTTAACATAGAGAACATTTCCATCACCCCAAAAGTTCTCACATTCCCTTTTACAGTCAAGCGCACCCTAACTTCCAGTTCTGGGGATGGATGATGGTGTCACTGCACAACAGTGTGAATCTACTTAATGTACACTGAACTGTACACTTAAAAAAAATTAAGATGGCAAGTTCTGTTATCTATATTTTACAAGCAAAAATAAAAAGTCTCAAAAGAATAAAAATAAAAAGTCTCACACACAAAAATACTGTATTTTATGAGAATATGTTCCAAACAAAATTCTGGCATATGTCTAAAATGAAAGAAAATTAATCAAATGTCGGAGAGAGTACGGAGAGGTATGTCAAACACAAGAAACACTCTGAAGGGCAGAAAACAGAACCACGGAATAACATCAATACTAACAGCTGCCTTTACGGAAACTTAGATGCTGGCTACTGTGCTCGGTGCTCCACGCAGAGTCATCCATTCAGACAACTACATGAGATGGGGGTTGGGGGGGTGGGGAGATGGGAGGGATTAAGTCACTTGCTGATGGTCTCATGTGCAGAGAGCCTCTGGTCTAAAGTCCATGCTCTGACCCACTATGCTGTCTGGACTCTTTGGGATCAGAGGGCTGGAGAGAAAAAGAGACATCAAAACTTTCCCTAAGCGTTCAAGCTTAAGAGAAATGAAAACAAAATGATCTAGGAACACCTTTTACGTGGCTGGCACATATGGAATGAAGGAGATTCAAATCAGATGAGGCAGGGAGGCAAACGTGTATATAAATGAGAAAGCAGGACCAGGAGTGAGCTGCCTAAGAGGTAGGAACAAAGGAGAGAATGTCTAACACAATCTCACCCAAACCAATGCAGTTCCCAGCAACAGAAGTACTAAATAAATATTGACTAAAAAAGTAAAATCAGTCTATAAAAATGTATTGTCTCTAAATGCATTTGAAAACAAAAAAGGCAAAAAGACCAACTTTGCTTTCTTTCTCTTAGAGAAGAAATTTAACAGATTATGGCAATCATTCACATTCAAATCATAGCAAAGAAAAAACTGATTTTTTTTTCAGATTATACTAGAACACCGTTGTAAGGTCTCATATGTTAAATGTTCTCACATTAAAGATTCTAAGAGGCAGATAACAATTACACACAATTCAAATTGCCACACAAAATCCAAACTGCCACTGAGTACTTCATTTTTCTATTTTTTAAATTTTATTTATTTATTTTTTAAAGAGTTTATTTACTTATTTGAGATAGAGACAGAGAGAGAGCATGACAAGGGAGAAGGTCAGAGGGAGAAGCAGACTCCCTGTGGAGCCAGGAGCCCGATGCGGGACTCGATCCCGGGACCCCAGGATCATGACCTGAGCCCAAGGCAGTTGCTTAACCAACTGGACCACCCAGGCGCCCCAGTACTTCATTTTTCTAAAGAGACTGGGAGATTATGAGGACAGACTCTGAAAAAAGCTAGATCAGGTTCAAACAGTTTCTCTTGAACTTTCCCACTGTCCTATCATTCTCTCCAGAGTTAGCATCTATCCCCACATCATCCCAAGAAAACACTGGTTAATGTGTTAATGCTAAGAATTGGAGAGACATGTCTCACTTCCAGAGGCTTAAAATAATTGCTACTTGCTATGTTTACCTCAAAAATCAAATTGGTACCTTCTACTAAGATGTCAAGTTATTATTTTTTTCACTGTATTCTTAAGAATTTCAATGTGAGGGGCGCCTGGGTGGCTCAGTAGGTTAAGCCTCTGCCTTTGGCTCAGGTCATGATCTCAGGGTCCTGGGATCGAGCCCCACATCGGATTCTCTGCTCAGCGGGGAGCCTGTCTCCCCTCTCCCTCTGCCTGCCTCTCTGCCTACTTGTGATCTCTTTCTGTCAAATAAATAATTAAAATCTTTAAAAAAAAAAAAGAATTTCAATGTGAATATATACAGTACCTTGTTCCAATATCAAGCCAGCTGCCATAATCCTTGACCAAGAAGAAAAAGTGCTGTAAAATAAAACAAAATATAGCTCCATTAAAAACAAAGGTATTTTGATTCAGATGAAAAACACTGTTATTTTAGGATTACGAGTTTCAGACTTCTGACCTCTCCTAACCACTATCTGACTAGAAACCATAAGAATATGCCCTTTACAGAAATTTCTGCTTGGACTAAAATGAGCACTAGCCTAAAACCCAGACATAGCATTACCATTCAATCAAATGAACACAAAAGTGACATTTACGAATAGCTAAATATAAAGATAACCAACTTAATTTTTAAAAGTAGGCTCTAAGCCCAACGTGGAGCTTGAACTCAAGATGCCGAGATCAAAAGTTGCAGGCTCTACCGGTTTTAATAAAAGACACTAATAATACCAAAGACCTCAGTGAGAAAAAGCCATATCATCCATTTATCAACAAGTATCTACTGACAGCCTACTATGTACTAATCACTGTGTTAGGTCCTGGAGATAAACTCTCTTTTGGGAATTGTATAATCTAGTGAATAATTCAATCAAACTATCAGGGGTGTGTGTGTGTGTGTGTGTGAGAGAGAGAGAGATGAGTGAAAAGACAGCAATTATGGGAACACAAAGGAAGGGGTACATACCCTAGATGCTGTATAAGGGAAGGTGGTCCCAGTAAAGAGTCTACGAATCTAAGTAAAAAGTAAGAGTCAGATGAAAGAGGAGTCTGAGGAGATCGGAGAAGTATGTTTCGGACAGAGGGAGAAACCTATGTAAATGTCAAGAGTTCAGGGGGAGCGACAGATCTTGGTGAGGAGCCCCGTGTGGAGAGAACAAGGTGTGAGATGATGTCGATCAAGTAACCAGAAGCAAGGCCACAAACGGCTTTGTAAGCTAAAGAAAGCAATCTGTTTCTTTATAAAATTAATCAGAGAATTTAAATTCCCTTCTATTAGCTGTACTCATTTGCCACTTTCTGAGCAAAACGGAAAGCTGATTTGTTCTAACATTATTATGTATTGTCAATTTCAGATACATATTGGATATCCAGTTCAACGGAACACAAAAATGTTCTCACTTAAATCAAGTGACTAGGAATCTGATTGGGAAGTTAGCCTCCTTAGTGTCTCTAATTGATTCTAGCATAGGATATTATTTAGTGAAGAATTAGCTTAACTCAAAGAGAAATCTGGCCTTAGCCTTCAGCTACCTGGAGTGATCTCCAGGACCATGGAATGTCATGCCTAATGGGAATATTTCGCCTGGGGGGTCTTAGCCACTAGACAGTCTAATAATGTGATTTATACCAGGGGCTTTGGGCCATATGGTATCAGTTCCACCTTTAGAAGGACTGAACATTGTAGGTCAGTCATGGTAACAAAATGTGATTGATCTCCATTAAAAAGTTGACACTGAGGCGCTGGTGAGTCTCGTCGGCAGTTGTCCCTATGAACATCACACATCAACGCTGGAAGAGTAATGCTGTCCTAACCCCACGGGGAGAGGAGGACCAGAGTCCACAGCTGGATCCTTCCTAGACTCTGCCTTCTGAATCTCTGCCCTTGGATAACTTTAATCTGTATCCTTTCCTATAATGAACCATAACCTTGAATACAACAGTTTTCCGTGAGTTTTGTCCTTCTAGTGAATTACCAAACCTGAGGGTAGTTTTGAGAACCCCCAAACTTGAAGATATAAAGTAGTTCTTTTTCTTAATATACTACGTACAAGGGGCCCACCTGTATGCTCCTTACTCAGAACTCACTTATGAGAAGTCATTAACTTGGTAACATCTTCCCACTTGAAAAGCTCTATTTCTTCTTTCCTTCCTTCCTTCCCTCCGTTTTTTCAATCTTAGAGAAGGGTTAGAAAAATCAACATTTCAAGTAGGAAAATGATGTATTACCTAAATCTAAAGTTAGCTTTTTCTGTGAACTTCCTATGGAAGGCTCATTTCAGACACAATGCACCATGGGAGACTAGGTATAAAATGACAGATGCAAATAAATCAAGTAAGAAGACTTTTGACACCTTCAGAAGAACACCCTTCCTGCACAAGTCATATGAAAAGAAAGTAATTTATATGTGTAAATTATGCCAGCACTTATAACTTAATATCTAAAGATTTCATGCACAGAAATGCATTCAGATTTCTCTTGATTAAATTAAATCAGCACTTAACTTTCTCAATCTTATTTATACTGAATATCCAGTAATGCCTTACCAAAGCCATAATGTCTGATATGATGAGAACCATGAGAAAAAGGCTGGAAAAAAAAAGAAAGAAAGTTTACACATAATAGAACAAGCACAATTTTAAAGCACATAAAAATAAAAATTAGAATAATCAAATAATCCTCTATTAGTATTTTTACTTCTGAAAATACTATTTTAGAGAAGGGCTCTTCTCACATTCTAATGGGTGACTGTCCCACAGTGATGATCTGGAATTCAAAAATGCTATGTAACATTTTGAATATTTATTTCAATGGTAGGAAAGGGATGTGAATTATGATTTTTATTTATTTATTTTGGAGATGGAGAGAGAGAATCCCAAGCAGGCTTCATGCTCGGCTCAGAGCCTGACGCAGGGTGTGACTTCACAAACCTGAGATCATGACCTGAGCTGAAATCAAGAGTTGGACCTTAACCAACTAAGCCATCCAGGTGCCCAGAATTATGATTTTTAATGAAACTTTTTATTTTGAGATAATCACATGCAATTACAAGAAATAATATAGAGGGATCTCATGTACCCTGACCTAGTTTCCCCCAAGGTAGTATCTTACAAAACTATAATACAGTATCACAACCAAGATATTGACACTGATACTATCAAGATACAGAATATTTCCACCATTACAAGGATCCCTCATGATACTGTTTTATAGCTACTTCTATCCTCCCAGAACCAACCCCCTAACTCCCAAAAACCACTAATCTGTTCGCCATTCCTATAATTTTGTCATTTCAAGGGTCTTGTATAAGTGGAATCATTCATATAACACTTTGTAACCTGTTGGGATTGTATTTTTTCACTCAGCATAATTCCCTTGAGATTCATCTAAGGTATTATAATGTATCAGTAGTTTGATCCTTTTTATTGCTGAGTAGTACTCCATTTAGGGATGTACCACAGTCTGCTTAACCATTCAAACACTGAAAGACATTACAAATAAAGCTGCTATAAACACTTAAGTAGAGTTTTTTTTTATGCAAACATGAGTTCTTACTTCCCTAAGAAAAATATCACAGAGTGTAATTGTTGGATCTTATGGCAGTTGCATGTTTGGGTTAGTAAGAAACTAAAACTCTATGGGATGCCTGGGTGGCTCAGTCCATTAAATGCCTGCCTTCGGCTCAGGTCATGATCCCAGGGTCCAGAGATCGTGTCTCACATTAGGTTCCTTGCTCAGCAGGGAGCCTGCTTCTCCCTCTGCCTGCAGCTCCCCCTGCTTGAGCACTCTCTCTGACAAATAGTAAAATCTTAAAAAAAAAATAAGAAACTAAAACTCTTTTCAGAGTAGTTATACAATATATTATGTTCCACAATATATAAGAGCAATTTCTTTGCATCTTTACTGGTATTTGGTGTCACTACTTTTTATTTTTAGCTATTCTGATTACTGTATGATGATACCTCACAGTGGTTTTAATATGCATTTCCTTAATCATTAACAATGTCGAACAGCTTCAGCGGCCATCTATATATGCTTTCAGGTCTTTTGCTCATTTTCTCATTAAACTGTTTGGTGTTTACTGTTGAGTTTTGAGAGTTCTTTATATATTCTGGATAGTAGTCCTTGGTCAGATACACAGTTTGTAAGTAAATATTCTCTGTCGGTATGTAGCCTGTCTTTTCATTCTCTTAACAGAGTTTTCTATTTTGTAGAGCAAAAGATTTTAATTTTTATTAAGTTCAATTTATCAATTTTTCCTTATATGGATCATGGTTTTGGTGTCAAGCCTACTTATTTCCTAGCCCAAACCTCAAAAAATTTTTTCTTATGCTTTTCCTAAAAGTTTGAATCTGTGGTCTCTTTTGAGTTAATTTTTAGGTAAGGTGTAAAATTTTGTTCAAGATTAAAAAAAAAATCACAGCATGCCTACTTGATTTCCTTAACAAAGCAATGAAGAACTTAATGCTCATATGTAATACAGAAACTTAACTTTTTTCTTTGCAGAAGAAATAGAGAAATCTCACCCCCCCACTAAGGTATCAGAACAATTAGGTAATAAAAGGGAAAAAACAAAATCATTTTTTCATTTAGTGCTTTTCTCTTAAGCCCAAACAGAAAACAACAATGAAAAGTATTCTCAGATTTTAAAATTTCTATATACAATACAGAGCTTCAAGAAAGCTTAGATTTCTCTCATTTCATTTACAAATTTAGTGTTCTAAAAAAAGTCTCTCTCCAGGGAAAAGTCATGTGATCAATTATTGAATTGCATTACACAGTTCCATTTCAACTAGTGTAAAGTCAATGTGTTTGTTCTGAAATCATCCTTGACTTCTTTTAGACATAATTGTTTTTCTAACTATAGATCTGAAATACAGAAATGTCACTCAATAGTTCACATACACAGACTTATATCTAATTGAAGTGTTATGTATCATTCAAAACAAGACTGACATAACAGGCACATAATAAGTGTGTTAAACTAAGAGTTTGTGGAGAACTCAACAGTCATTCAGTACAACCCTCTGAACACAGCACCAATTCTCAAAGTAACAATCCCAATGAAACCTCTGTCTAGCATGGGCTTTAATGGTTCCAGTCACTGAATCCATCCCAGTTTACACAGCCCCAATTACAAAATGCTTTCCTTCTTTGAATCAAAATCAGTGAAACAAAAATTCCACCCTATGGCTATAGTTCTTCTGAGACAAGAAGAAAAAAAGAAATACAAAGCAATCTACACATTTAATGCAATCCCTACCAAAATACTACCAGCGTTTTTCACAGAGCTAGAACAATCCTAAAATTTGTATGGAACCACAAAAGACCCCAAACAGCCAAAGCAGCCTTGAAAAAGAAAAGAAAAGCTGGAAGCATATAATTCCAGACTTTAAGCTGTATTACAAACCTGCAGGCATTAAGACAGTATGGTACTGGCACAAAAACAGACACAGATCAATGGAACAGGAAAGAAAAATCCAGAAATGGACCCACAACTATGTGGTCAACTAATCTTCAAGAAAGCAGGAAAGAATATCCAATGGAAAAAAGACAGTCTCCTCAACGAATGGGTGTTGAGAAAACTGGAAGCAACAGGCAGAAGAAGGAAACTGGACCACTTTTTTACACCATACACAAAAGTAAATTCAAAAGGGATGAAAGACCTAAATGTGAGACAAGAATCCATCAGAATCCTAGAGGAAAACACAGGCTTTGACAATGGCCATAGCAACTTCTTACTAGACACATGACCAGAGGCAAGGGAAACAAAAGCAAAAATGAACTACTAGGTCTTCAAGATAAAAAGCTTCTTGGGGGTACCTGAGTGGCTCAGTTGGTTGAGTGTATGACTCTTGATTTTGGGTCAGGTCATGATCTTCAGGTTGTGAGATCAAGCCCCTTCTTGGGCTCCACACAGGGTACGGAGCCTGCTTAAGATGTTCTCTCTCTCCCTCTTCTCTGCCCCTTACCACTTCTCTCCTCTCCCTTTTTCACTCTTCCTCTCCCAAAAAGAAAAAAAAAAGATAAAAATCTTCTGCACAGTGAAGAAAACAATCAACAAAACTACAAGGCAGCCTTAGAAATGGGAGAAGATATTTGCAAATGACATATCTGATAAAGAGTTAGTATCCAAAATCTATAAAGAACTTATCAAACTCAATACCCCAAAAACAAATAATCTAGTTAAGAAATAAGCGGAAGACAAGAAGAGACATTTTTCCAAAGAGGACATATAGATAGCTAACAGACACATGAGAAGATGTTCAATATCACTCATCATCAGGGAAATACAAATCAAAACAACAATAAGATATCACCCCACACCTGTCAGAGAGGCTAAAATTAACACAGGAAACGGAAACAACAAATTTTGGCGAGGATGCAGAGAAAGGGGAAACCCTCTTACACCGTTAATGGAAATGCATACTGTTGCAGCCACTCTGGAAAACAACATAGAGGTTCCTCAAAAAGTGAAAAATAGAACTACCCTATGATCCAGCAATTATGCTACTAGGTATTTTACCCAAAGAACACAAAAATACTGATTCAAAGGTACACATGCACCCCAATGTTTATAGCAGCATTATCAACAATAGCCTAATTATGGAGAGCCCAGATGTCCATTGACTGATGAATGGATAAAGAAGATATGTATATGTAAATACAATGGAATATTACTCAGCCATCAAAAACGAAAGCTTGCCATTTGCAAAGATGTGGGATAGAATCCGAGGGTATTACACTAAGCAAAACAAGTCAGTCAGAGAAAGAAAAATAGTATATGATTTCACTCTTATGTGGAACTTAAGAAACGAAACAGATGAACTTTGGGGAAGCAGGGGGGAGAAAGAGAGGGAGGCAAACCATAAGAGACTCTTAACTATAGAGAACAAACCGAGGGTCAATGGAGGGAAGGTGGGCAGGGGAAGGGCTAAATGGGGATGGGGGATGGGTATTAAACAGGGCACTTATGATGAGCACTGGGTGTTATGTAAGTGATGAATCACTAAATTCTACTCCCCAAACCAATATTACAGTGTATGTTAACTAACTAGAATTTAAATAAAAACTTGAAACAAAAAAAAAAGAAAAAGAAAAAATGTAATTTAAATGCAACAGGCTTTTAAATACCTTTTTTGAAGTTTAGTTTGACATTTTTAAATGTTTTTCTAAAACTACATTTTATTGTAGGACACAGATGATGTTCGGCAACCCTTTTTAAGTAAGACACACCTCATTAGGGTACTTACTATTTTCTCAACCTCAGTTTCCTTATCTATAGAATGGGCAGAATAATACCTACTTCATAGCACTGTTAGGAAAATTAAGTAATATATGTAAAGTATCTAATACAATGCCTGCATATGGTAGGTGCCTAATATATACTGATTTCTTTTTCATTCCTTGTAATAAAAACTTTAGATAAAATTAAAGACACAGTGAAAGATAGAATCTCTGCATTTTCAGAGTTCATAGGATGTGTATTAGTTTGCTTGGGCTGTCATAACAAAGTACCACAGACTGGGGAGTTCAAGAACAGCACCGTCTTCTCTTGTAGTTTTGGAGGCTGAGTTTGAGGTCAAGGTGTTGGCAGGATGCTCTCATTCTGAGGCCTCTTTCCTTGGCTTGGAGAGAGCCATGTTCTCCCTTCGTGTTCCCATGGTCTCTTTTCTGTGTGTGTGTGTGTGTGTGTGTGTGTGTGTGTTCTAATCTCTTCCTATAAAGACACCATTTATATTAGACTAGGGCCCACCACGACCTCATTTTAGTTTAATTATCTCTTTAAAGGTCCTATCTCAAATATAGTCCCATTCGGCATATGCTCTGTTGGTGAGGGGATGGGGAGGGCACACAACTGAGCCCACAACAGGGTATGAAATAGAAAAGTAAGAAATAGTTCATTATGGGGCACCTAGATGGCACAGTCAGTTAAGCATCCAATTCTTGGTTTCAGCTCAGGTCGTGATCTCAGGGTCATGAGATGGAGCCCTGCACCAGGCTCCAGTCAGTGCGGAGTCTGCTTAAGTTTCTCTCCCCCTCTCCCTCTGCCTTTGCCCCCCCTTGCAGGTGTTCTCGTTCTCTCTCTCTCTCTCTCTCTCTCTCTCTCTCCCCCCCCTCCCTCTCTCAAATAAATAAATCTTTTAAAAAAATAGTTCCATCACAGTATGAGTTACCTAACTTTAGCTAGGAATTTGCGGGATGGCAGCTGGGTAACAAAAGTTCTTCAGAGAATATGATGTCTGATCTAACACTCAATTAACAAGAAGGAAAAAACTTTTCCTTCATATACTTCAAATTTTGAAGTATTCTGTGGAGACTGAGGAACAGAGAAGTTGTCCAAGGTCACACAGCTAGTGAGAGGGCAGACTTTTCTTTTTTTTTAAGATTTTATTTATTTGAGAGAGAGAGAGAGCACGCACAAGCTGGGGAGGAGTAAAGGGAGAGGGAGAAGCAGACTCCCTGCTGAGTGGGGAGCCCGAAACAGGGCTCGATCCTGGGAGTCCAGTACCATGACGCAAGCCGAAGGCAGATGCTAAACTGAGTGAGCCACCCAGGTGCCCCAAGGGCAGAATTTCAACATAGCAAGTCTGGCCTCAGAACCTTTTCTCCTAGCTATGATGCACATTGTCTCCCCAAGGCGCTATCTACTCTTGGAAGCCTTTGGCACGCTTACCATTTTCCCCTGAAAGTGTCCTTTGTCTCCCTTGCTTATTCATATACTGTTCAAACAGGAAGGTATAAATGTGACAGTGTTTAACACTTACAGTGGTCAAATTACTATGAAAGTAGGATGGGATTATTACTCACCTTGTTCTGGAAACAATATTTCTATTAAAAGCTGGTTAGTTTTGATATTTTATCTCTGTTTTCAAGCTACTGAGTACCTAGATCCTATGAGATTGTCCCATGAGTACTCCTTGATTCAAGAAATAAATGCATGCTACTGGGTTTTTATACAAATGATAATGAGTGTTACCTCTTATCACCTCCACCAACCCACTAAGGTCATTCACCTCCAAGAGTCACCTCCAACTACCTCCCTGCTTTTACTCTCATCCTCCTAAAAGTATTAGCCATAGAACAGACAAAGGAGCCTTTGAGACCCCCCAAAGGCTTCTTTCCACACCTAGGAAAAATCCAGAAGCCCAAACTATGGCTGAAATGGCCCCATATGATCTGGCCCCTGTCTATCTCTCCAACTGTCCTTCCTACAATTCTTCTGCTAGCACACTGCTTACGGCTGGCCCTCCCGATGTTCTTCAAATATGCTACACCTGGTCTCACCTCACGCCCTCTGTATGCTCTATACCCTCTCTACCTGAAAGTGCTCTTTTCTCATATAGTTTCATGGTTCACTCTGTGTTTATTTCAGTCTCTGCTTAAATGTCTCCTCTTCAATCTATTTTTCTTCCTGACATTTAACACAACCAGACATTTTATGGCAAAGTTTTTATTTCTTATTTGTCTCACTGAGTAGATGGTAAGCTCTATTCACCACTGTATTACCAGCAGTTAGAACAGTGGCTGTTTATAATAGAAACTCAAAACCTAACATGCTAAAAGAATGGTAGATACAATCAGCATAAAAATGAAAATGACTACCACTATACATTGTGACATTTCTTTTAGACACAAGAGAACTTTTACCTTTTGGTTCCATAGAACACTACAAAATTGTCCTAAACCACCAAAAAACACCGTAGAAGGCTAAAACCACCAGGGTAAAATCTGTAAGTGACAAAATAATGATGGAGGAAGCAAATCTTGACAAGAATCAGGTCTACACTCTGACGTAGGTAAATTAGTTAGACCTGCTAGAGATAATGACCATTAAAAGAAATTTAGCACAAACTAAAATTCATAGATGTTAAGATAGACAAAAATTAGATAAATGAACCCAAATTTCTTTGTTAAGAAATTTTTTAAAGATTTTATTTATTTGATAGAGAGAGAGGGAATACAAGGAGAAGGAGTGGGAGAAGGAGAAGCAGGCTTCAGCTGAGCAGGGAGCCCAATGTGGGGCTCGATCCCAGGACCCTGGGGATCATGACTGGAGCCGAAGGCAGACGCTTAACAACTGAGCCACCCAGCCACCTCTCTTTGTCAAGACATTTAAAAATATTTGGAAGTAATTTAGTTTCACCTCATATAAAAATAATTAAAAAATTAAGCTGGCTTAATACAGTTTACCCTGGAAAATGCTCTTGCAATAAAAGCGATTCAATATAGGTAGAATTCTGATTCAAATTTGATTTCTTAAATATGGGAGCATACTATCCTGAAGATCAAAACATCTAGTAAAACGGAATAGTATATTTAAAATGATAGTGTCAAAACATGTTACATTCATTTCAGTTAGTACAGGCCATGAGAAACTGGCTTTTTGGTTGCTAGATCACATTGCTGACAATCTGACCTCCCCAAATTCTTTTTTCAATCACTACTGTTTATCCATGGCTCTCTTGTCTAGTTGAGTATGTAATCAAATATAGAACAGAAAATTATCCCTTTTAGGTCTCGTTATTTGGTTGATTGTCAAATACTTCTGTAATCCTAAAACCTTCTTCTCTTTCTCAGCTGTTGTCCCGCGCTCTCTTGGCTTTGCTGCATTCTAAAGGGGAGGAAGCTCCAGGTCATCTCATGCTGTGACGTGGAGAGCCTCAAAATATCTTTCTCAACTATGACAGGCACTTTGCGTTGTCTGTTTCCCACACCCGTTCCAAACCACAACTTCTTGCCCTCTAATCACCGTCCAGGTTAGAAGGAACGTGTGCTTGTTAGGGTTCTGCTCATTCAGACATAATTTGAAATCTGTTGGATGGAGCATTTGGGAAAGAAACTGTTTCCCTGATGGGAGGGGAAATCTGACGACATATCTCTTTGCTTCTTCCCGTAATGGTCCTTCTTCCTATCTGGATGGCAGATTTGATGCATGGAGGTATGAAGAGAAAGACCAAACCCTAAGAAAGGGGGGGGGGCAAGAAGGCAGGGGTGCTAATGACATCCCACCAGCTTTGCATTGCCAACCTCTAGACTCCAAGTTGCATGAGACACATAATTCCCTATTTCTCTCAGCTACTATTAGTTAGATTTTCATTATTTATAACCAAAGGCATCATTTTTTTTTTCAAAAGTTTTTTTTTTTAAGATTTTATTTATTCGAGAGAGAGAGAAAATAAGTGGGGGGGGGCGCAGGAGAGGGAGAAGCAGACTCCCCACTGAGCAGGAAGCCCGACATAGGGCTCGATCCCAGGACTCCAAGACCATGACCTGAGCAGAAGGCAGATACTCAACCGACTAAGCCACCCAGGCACAGTTTCAAAAGCATTCTTAATGGTTCAATCACTAAGTAATCTTTTTTTTTTTTTTTTTTTTTACTAAGTCATCTTCATGCCCAGATACTTCCTTGTAGGGATCTCTATGCAAAATACACAAGTCTTTGAGATAGAGCTAATTACCAAGGCTGAGGAACTAGATAAATTGTTGATATTTAGAAAAGTTAATTTTAAAGTCAGGCAAAATAAAATAATGTGAACACAGCTTTTCTACTTCGCCTTTTCTAATACTAATTTAAGCAGTGACTTGAAAGAAAAGCAGAATCATCTCACTGGTCTGTTATACTGAACTCATCCCTGGCATTATGGATCTAACCAGCCAGTCATTAGCATAAATTCCACCTTCACCTTAACCCCTGGGCTTTCAAAAACTGTGTTATAAGAAAATGGTTATCAATATAAATATGAGATTGAAAATAGGATAAAAAGGAGAGATGCTATCAGTGATATTTAGCAAGAAGATATTTTAGCAAGTAGCAAGGTGGGAGGAGAAGACTTGGGCTCGTGTGTTGAAGTAGATAAAGAAACAAGATGAGCTGGTTGTCAACAGGAAGGCAGGGAACTGACGGGATCCGTATGTGACATATTAAATTTGAGGGGTCACTGTGACATTGCAAGTGACTCGTAAAGGTTTAGAAGTCACAAGAGAAGACATTTATGATGACTTGGTCACCTTTGCCTGAGTTCTCTACGTTGACATTTCATTTTTGGTTGTGTCGGTCTCAGGACACAGTTACCACCCCCCACCCCCAACTCACACCTCTACTTCTCATCCCACATGTCACCAGTTCCTCTGAGTTAAACCTTAAAATCCCTGCTAAAAAAAAAGTATCCGCTAACAGAGATGCAAAAAAGTACATGTCATTCACCAGTTTTTTATTGCATCTAAGTAACTATTTTTTAGGTGGTACTGACAAGGTATAAATGTTTTCACTGTTAAAATTTATGTAAATATCCCACAAAAATACTAAATTAAACTAGAAAGAAATTTCTACTATTTTTAAACAGTGGAAGAAAACCTTTTAAAATTATAATTGTTATTATGGCATATGCAAATAATATGCTAAACCCAGTTCTAGCTTAAACTCATCAAAAAGAACATGCAAATTTATGCTAATATTAGTTATTTCTTTCAGCATTGAATATGCCAGTTTGATTCAAGAATAACAGAACTGCTAAGAAGCTTCATATTTATCTCAAGTGTCTTTCAGAGAGCCTGATCAGTCCTGTGCTGATGAGACAATTTTATTAGTTAAAAAAAGCAAATAGTTTAGTTGATAGCTTCTCTTTCGGAGTCTTGATTGCTTAAGACTGACTGCTCCAGAAATTCCTCAAAACTTAGAATAATTCCCATTCCACTTGTCAAATATGTAAAAAATAAAACTGAGAAGCTATGTAAATTATTGACATGTAGAACAGTTAACTTAAAGTAAAATGAAATAACGTTAGCACATTTGTGTCATACATATTTAAGAAATAACCCCAAAGAAAACAGAATGATATCCCTTGTGTTTTGTAAGCACAGTTATATCTACAATAAACAAGTCATTAACTATAATTTAACATTTATGTTTTACTGTTTTCTAGGGAAGCTCTTCACTGGCTTGAATAATATTCCAATAACATTTTTTTCTTGAGAAAGCATATTTGTCTGCTAGAGGCTCGAATCAACTAATTGCCTCTAATGACAGCTGAACTCTGGCTGTAGGGCACAACATTTTTTTCTCATTTTTATCATAAACAGCCTTTGTTACAGCACCTTAGCAATCACATATCTACTCTTTCAGTCTGAACATGGGCAAGTCCAATGCTTCTTAAACATTCACTTTACCTTTTTGATGATAACTGGGTAGTTAGCTGAACCGCTTCAAAAGCACACATCACAAGAACAAAGGGGATTAAAATCTGTTCAAAAGGACAAAAAAACCACACCATGGGTAGCTAAAACATTTGAAAAACTTAAAAAATCAATGCTATTTCTATTTATAGCAGTATTTCAACTTCTCAAGTAAATTTTATCTCTATTAGTGAAGAGCAAATTCTGAAATAAAACCATGACTTCAATGACATAGAGAATATTGATGAAACGATGGATAAAGAAGATGTGTTATATAGATAGATAGATACACAATGGAATACTATGCAGCCATCAAGAGAAATGAAATCTTGCCATTTGCAATGATGTGGATGGAACTAGAGGGTATTATGCTAAGCGAAATAAGTCAGTCAGAGAAAGACAATTATCACATGATCACTCTGATATGAAGAATTTGAGAGGCAGGGTGGGGGGTCGTGGGAGGTGGGGGAGGGAAATGAAACAAGATGGGATGGGGAAGGAGACAAACCATAAGAGACTCCTAAACTCACGAAACAAACTAAGGGTTGCTGAGAGGTGGGGGGGTAGGGATATGGACATTGGGGAGGGTATGTGCTATGGCAAATGCTGTGAAATGTGTAAGCCTGATGATGCACAGACATGTACCCTGGGGCAAATAATACATTATATGTTAATAAAATAAAATAAAATAAAATAAAGAGGAAAAACACTTAAAAAAAAAGAATATTGATGAAACAGATTTAAAAATCTACATCAATACCATATAAGCATAAAAAGATAAATATCAAAAAAAAGATAAATATCAACACTTATTTCAAATAAAATCTAATACAAATTTTTGTTCTAACTCATTATAATAATTAATGACCATGTTCAAATAGTTCTGAGAGATTATAAGAGGCACAAAATGCCCAAATCAGATAAATTATATAGCCTGATAATTTGACTCACAGATCCCTGAATCCATCTGGTCACTTGATACTTTAACTCTTTAAACATGATCTCACTGCTCTGCCACTGCTTTTTGTGCATTTATCTTAATACAACTTTGTTTCTGATTATATAATTCATATTTGCTATAAAGTATTTATTAAAAAATTGAGAAAAGTATATCATAATTTATACTGGTTGAAAATCCATAATCCAGAGCTAATGCTGTTAATATTTTGAAATACTTCTTTTTAATAACCAATTATATATACATGTATATATACTTGATGTATAATTAAAAAAAGGAAATATGGAAAAGAAATGATGTTCAGAACTGTATAAGATTCCTTCAAGTGAAGGACATAGACTAAAATAGTTTGGGAGTACCTTCACTTCTGGCCACATTAGTCAAAAAAAGCCATCTGGTGCATTGTGTCAGTAAAGCTCTGAATGAGGCTGGAGAATAAAAATCTAGTATTCTACTTTAAACTTTTGTTTTTCTTTACTTTTTTCATATTTTTAATGAAAGACCAATGGTCTCTAGTAGAGTAAGAAAAGAGAAACTATCATTTAAAAATGTAAAAGAAAGTTCAAGAAATAATGCGTGTTTTAAAATAACAGGTAAATATAAAAAATAAAATAACTCAATAGAAATCAAACATAAGAAAAACATCTTTTTAACATTTCTTTAAGGTTACATTTATATTAATGCAGTAATAAAAAAAGGATATTAATCCAATTAAGAGAAGCATACTTTTAACAGTTAGTACTTATGTGATCTGAACAGAAGGTAATTAGATTTTAGGCAGATATATACCAACTCCATAAAATGTGCCAGGCACTGTGGTAGAGGGAATAAGACAGGCATAATGACCCTTAAGAAGAAAGAACATGAATTACATTCCATGGGAGTCTGAACCTTCAAAGCTGGGGAATTTGCCATTATCTTGGTATAGTCAGCACCCAGCTGGTGCCTGCTACATTACTGAATGTAAGCTCTCAGGGATGGATTTGTGGAGTGAATCAATCAATCAATCAATTCCAGGTACATGGATTATAAGAAAAGCTTATAACATGTGGGTAGTCTCGTGGGAGCATATAGAATCTTTGGGAGCACTGCAGTTCTGATCTGCACTGCCCTTCCCCACAGGCTTTAATCATCTGTGATAGGACTTCCCAGGAGTTACATGGAATCTGTACTCTGTAACTTAAATGGGCTTAAGGAAAGCAAAAAGGCTAACTGTATTTTGGAGTAAAAGCTAAAAGGGTCCCAACTCCCAATCAGCATCGTCTGTGAAGTTATCTTCTTTCCATGCTATTTCACTCTGTCAGAATGACTTTATAGTCTTAAAGTCATATAATGTTACATAATCTTAATGTCACAGTGAATTGATAATATTAATCAGTATCTTAAGAAAATAGGAAAATAAGAAAACTAACCTTCCACATCATCAGGGCTCCCATCATAAAAGGACTAAACACGGTCAGAAAGCAATAGACAGAGGCAAGATCAAAGCTAAGGGACCAACATAAAAGAAAAAAAGATATTAGAATTCACATTGTAACTTTAAAAGAATGTTCTACTAAAAAGAATGTTTAAACTAACTTTCTAAAACACAAGCATCCATTGTATCAAGAATATCAGGAAGCCACTAAAATGAATGAGGTAGATCTCTATGTGCCAGTAACATACCAATCTCCAAAATATATCCTTTAGGATAAAAAAAGCACGGTACAGAACAAAATCCTAACTTGTATTATCTTTCATTATAAATATGCTCTTTCCATTTAAAATTACCTGTTAACAGAAGCTATGTTCCCAGTTCCAAAAAATGCGGTCACTAAGAAGAAAACCTAAATAGAGTGAAGGAAATGCCAAAACAAGTCAGAATTCACACAGATTTTTCCTTCATTTAGAAAAGATATTCCTATTCTACCATGAGAGTAACTTGGTTTTTACCCTGTACACTTGGCCATGAATTGTTATAAGTGAATGTTCCATTATATCTCCTCGTGAATGCATTTTGAAAGAACCCGACTGAAAGAGGCAATGTGCTAAGAACTGGAGGTGTGGGAGATTATCCTCACTTGTCTCTAGTATCTTTGGGAGGGCATTTTCCTCTTCTCTAGCAGAAGCAATCAGAGTATTGTATCTGTAGTTGGCCATTGATGATTTTTTCACAAGAACAGGGACCTAGTGCATCAGATAGATATTTTCAAGAGAAATACTGTTTCAGCTCGTCTATACTTGCTGTTTGCCCACTGCATGTGAAACGTGCTAGGTTCTTTGGAAGGCTCAGAAAGATATAAGAGACCATGTTCTAAAATAATTCAACGGAGAATGAGACACAAGAAAATGTTAGACATCTTTTTGACACTTTTTCAGCTTACATTTGTTTTAGCGCAATAGTAAAAGGTAAATATTAATCCTATTGGTGTCTTAAGAACTAACTGCTAGGAAAGCACTCAGAAAATACCGCCTGGCCCATTGACAGGATTCAATAAATGTTAGCTATTTTATTATTAGAGATACATACACAAAAGTGGTAAAGAAACACTGAAGAGGATGCACGAATTATGACAACCTTCAGTGAAAAGGTGGCATCTGAGTTGGTGACTTGAACCTCAAATGTATTCATGGATCTATTCATTCAACCCATCAACTAGCCAACCAACATTTATTGTCTAGTATATGTCAGAGGCAGAGCTAGACACTAAGAACATAAATATGAAGAAAAGAGTCTCAAAGTGCTCACATGTTAACTAGGATTATGATGATATATAGAAGTATATGAGAGGCATTTTAAGGTAAACAGGGAAAATAAAATACATAATCAAGAATCAGTAAGAGGTGTGATAGAAGCTTAGGGTTTACTGAAAGATACAGTGGAAGATAAAGCCGGAACATAGATGGCTGGCATATCAATAAAAAGCCTTGAACTTTACTGTGGAGACAATGAAAAGCCAGCAAACACTTTAGGTGAGTGATACAAGAAATACCAGTGACAGTGAGATACTCAAATCAGGGAGATAAATAATCACAGGCAGGAAATACAATGGGAAGCTATTTTAGTAGTTCATGTCAGGGGCAAGGAAGGTCTGAACTGATGCGCTCGGAGCAGAGATGGAGAAGGAGGGGAGACAGTGGGACTTTAGAACTGGATAAGTGGTAGTTAAACATGACAAGTTTGATGGCCTGGGTGACTAGGAGTATGGTGATGCCATTCAATGAGGTGAGGCCTGTCAGAGAGAGACTTTGGAGAGATATGGGTGGTTGTTCGTCAGTCAGGGACATATATTTGGTGATGCCCAGCGGAATACTGGACATATGGCATGTGAGGTCAAGAGAGGTCAAGGCTGGAGAAGAAAATCTCGGAGTGTCTGCACAGAGGTGTCAGTCAAAGCTATAGGAGAAGGTGACGGTATCCAGGGTAAGAAGAGAAGGTTAAGGGTAGAGCTTGGAGAAGAACATCATTCAAGATCAGTCAAACAAAGTGTGTTTTAGTGAAGAAGAGAGATGATATGAAAGCTAAGAAGAGAAGCAGGATCACGTCCTGGAGGGAAAAGGAGAAGAAAGAGAAGTCATCAGAGTTGAGCGTTATGGTGGTCAAGTAAAACGGAAGCCTGGACTGTGCCGTCAGGGAGCCCCTGCAGACGGCTGACGGCGCAGCCCGGCAGGGACATCTGGGAGCTGTGCCCAGAGCTACTGTGCGCCAGGCACTGCTCAAGGCTTAGAGACACGGTACGTAAGTGGGGAGGAAATGGTAGCAGCAACCACACATTTTTCTTTGAAGGAGCTTGGTAGTAAATAGAACAGACAAAATGAAATTATACCTTGAGGGATGCAGGGTTCAAGGGAAGAGGTGTTGATTAGTAGAGGGTGTAAAGAGAAGATTAGTAGATGATATAAAGAGAAGTCTGTGAAGAGAGAGAGGCAAAACTGAGGACAGATGCGAGAGGTAGAGTGCAGAAGGGCAGCACCAAGGTCAAAGGAAATACCTCCCTATGGATTTCTTGAAGCCGATCGGCCAGCTTTTCCAAATGTAACTTTATTCTGCCATATTGTCTTTCAAACTTCTAACACTAACAATTTTCATACAATGTTGTCTCTGATGTGATTAAAAAACCTTGTGAGATCGATGCTATAGAACATGGATACAGTATAAAATACACATAGAAAGTACAAACCAAACTCAGTATAGTGGTTTCTTCTAGATGAGGAAATTAGAGTGGAGTTAGGAATTGGAAAAAAAAAAAAAAAAACTTTAGCTTTAGTTGTAATGTTTTAATTTTTTAAAAATGTGTGACATGTGTGACAAAATAGTAATTGTTGATGTCTTGGATGGCGGGAATACACACCTATACATTTGCTTGTTATATCATTCTGCATGCTTTTCTACAGTTCTAACATTTTTTTTTTTTTTTTTTAGTTCTAACATTTTTTAAAGATGTAGACTGTATGAGAAAAATATGGTTGAGAGGGGGTTAAATGGCCTCCAAGTGGTCACTATGAAGTGAGCAGGGGAAGTACCGCCTCACTCCACTACATGGCAGGTTGCATCACCTTAAAAGCCCAAACAAACAAAGGATACAAGGAAAAAGGCCCTCCGGACGTCATCCAGATAGAGCTGTCGAAACCGGGTAATATCAGGATTGCAGGTGAACTGGAGACTGGTGACCTGTGAGACAATAAGAAACACCTGAGCGCATAAGAACAATTCACTTACTTCTACCCTCAAAGGCAAACCTCCAGGCTGGTACAATAGCTAGGAAGTTATCTTGCACTGACAAAATTAACTAACAAAAAAGCCGTTCCTATAGTTTAATTACATCTTAATACAATCTGCCAAAAGTTAGAATACATTGCTAACAATACCCTAAACAGAGCTGTAGTATTGCTGAATGTGTAATAAAAGGGAGAATCAGGCTTTTCCTTATCCTATATAAATGCTTCACTTTTAAATCCCTATATAACTCTTTCCTTTTCTAAGTCCTGATTTCTCTGTGTCCTGATATTCTAAAACCCAGCTACGGTATCATATTAAAAAAGCATGGTAAAATCAAATATTTCTGTTTCTTTGTTCTTCTGTTAGTTATTTTCTCTATATACAAATGTAAAATATTCCTATTTTTGGTAAAACAGAAAGTCAATCAATTTCAACAAGAAGGATGTACTTTTGCTTAATCCCGTTCTTCCCCAAACAGAAAAACTCATGGGTGAGTTTAAAGGGAAACTTTCCCCTCCTCCACTCTCCACGTAATTTTCCACTAAGTTCTTTGGATGCTTTAACACTCCTTTCTATAAAAAGAAATATCTGCTTCCCGTTAAAAAACAGAATTTAAAATGACAATGAATCTTTTATGATTTAATATTTATTTAATATTAAAATATTTAGTATTTACTACTAAGGACAGTCTGACCATTTACTAGAATCTGAACAAAACTGTTTTCATGTACTGTTTTACTATTCCGGGGCTGAATGTTAAAAACCAGTAGTTATTTAATATACTTCAATAAAGTTTGCTCATTATTTAAATTAATTATTCTAAATTACCAATTACTCTGTAAGCTCAACTGGAACCAGTTATGGATGGATCAATGGATCAACCATGAAGGTATTTTTCTGCAATATTCATTTTATCTGACCTCAGTAAAACTGTAAATATTCTACCACCAATGGTTTATACTTACCTTCAATTCTAAAATAAAGGCAAGAGACATCCATTTAACTCTATAGCTCAGTATGATAAATGTGTCCTTAAACTTTAGCTGGCTTTTAGCCAATTCAAAGTGTACTGTGTTGAACAAACGGCCTAATATTTGGAGTAAGGCCATAATCACTAGGGTGGCAGAATAAGCAATTTGGAGGAGGACCACTAGAAATAGAAAAACAACACTGCAAACACAAATGTCACCTTATGATCAAATTCATGCATTGACTTCTTTTTTTTTTTTTTTTAAAGATTTTTTATTTATTTATTAGAGAGACTGAGAATGAGAGGAGAGAAGGTCAGAGGGAGAAGCAGACTTCCCGCAGAGCCGGGAGTCCGATATGGGACTCGATCCCGGGACTCCAGGATCATGACCCGAGCCGAAGGCAGTCGCTTAACCAACTGAGCCACCCAGGCGCCCCCTGACTTCTGACAACATATATATTATTGTGACTACAATAAATTGAGGGAAAGAAAAATTAGATATGAAAAGAGAGGAAAATATGATAAAGAGCATTCTTTCTCCTCTACTCCTTCATCTACATTGATGTTTTCATATATCAGGGGTTCTCAAATAATCTCTAAGAAAAACCCAACCTATTTAATGCCTATAAAAGAATAAAATTATGCTTTTCTGTTGTAAATGAACAATTTTCTTATAAGCTATTTAACTTGATTATTAATCATTAACTTAATTATAACTGCTTTAAATGGTGCATAGTTTTTGATGAAATAACACTGCAACTTTCTTACAGAATAGGGAATATTTTAATATTCTCAAATAAACGCAACAATGATTTTGACAAGCTACCTTCTGTTTATAGGAAACACTGGGTTGCTGCAGGGTTTCTTGTTCCATCTGTATCCACACAAACATTAAGCATGACAATACTAATGGAAAAAGAGCTTCATACCTAAGGGGCAAGGATTTGGGGTGGAAGTGGGAGGGGAAAAAAAAATTAAACAAGTAAAAATGCAAATTTATGCAAAATTAAAACAACCTTGAGGATACTTCAAAGTCACAATATCACAAAATTTAAATTTTCTAGGCCTTCCAGAAAAAGAAAGTGGGAAAGGAAAGAACATTTATTTATTTATTTATTTAGGAAAGAACATTTAAATATCAACTCCAACACCATCTCTTTTTGAAATTTATTAAATCTTGAGATCATTTTAATTTTTAGAATAGTAGAGATATTTAGAAATCACTCCTAAGGTAAATACACAAAAAAGGAAAGAAAACATTAAGATGGAAGTAAAAAGACAATGCCTGAGTTAAAATCATTAATATACATAGAAGAGCAAGACCAATATTTCAAATTAAAAAAAAAAAAATGGGTGCAATGCAGACCTAAATCTCTTAGAAAGGAAAAAAAACAGAGCCAATAAAAATGAAAATACATTTGACCTTACTGATAATTGATATGGAAACTAAAACAATAGGAAGATAACACATTCACTTATCACATTTATCCAGTAAAAAAATAATGTCAACAAGAGTATAATGAAAACTAACCCTCATACTCTCTATATAGGAATAAACAATTTCTGTAAGGCAATCTGACACTCTACATCAAGAATCTCAAAAATATTCATATACCGTAATCCAATGATGTCACTTCTAGGAATTTACCCTAAGAAAATAATCCACTATGGGCATTAGAATTCTCATATGAAGATGTCTGTTGTAATACTGTTTACAGAAGGGAAAAAACAAAGACAGGAAATAAACTAGGGAGTGATTAAATAATGCATGGTACATCTCTAGGCTAGTATAATGGGGACATTATAATATGGACAAAGGAGAAATGTTCATGAGATAAGACAGTGACAGAAGTCTTTTCTAATCCTCTTCCAGCCTGCTTAGGGATAAATGTGCCACCTTTGTTGTCCCTCAAATACCCTTTATAGTTCTTCTCCCACCATTTTAATCACATGTTCACTGACACGCCTTTCCCACCAGTTTGGAAAGGGTCTGACTGTGTCAGTCTTGTCACCACTGCAGGTCCAGCTAATAGGTATTTGCTGAATCAGTTACTTAAGTGGAAGTTACAACACAAAAATCAAATTAACCAAAACAAAACAAAAAAACTTTATTTCTCTCAACTTCTTCACCTATTTTTTTTTTTTAAGATTTTATTTATTTATTTGCGAGAGAGACAGAGTACAAGCAGAGGGAGATGCAGGCTCCCTGCCCAGCAAGGAGCCAGATATGGGACTCGATCCCAGGAACCTGGGATCATGACCGGAGCCAAAGGCAGATGCTTAACCAGCTGAGCCACCCAGGCGTCCGTCAACTATTTCACCTATTGAACTCTATTCCATTTGGTGCTACTTCCTAAACACGGGACGACAAAAGAAGCAAAATGCTTTAAATTCTATCACTGATCAGAAAAATAAAAACTGAAGACCAGGGAGAAGGAAGTATTTGGATTTAAGAAAGCGTACACAAATCACTTGGTATATAAGCTGTAGAATACCCAAGTATATGAAAAGACAATATATACATGAGAAAATATCATTAGTCAAACAGGTGCAGAAAATTTATACAAAGCTGTACCATTTTGACCTATTAAAATAGTCGTTGATGTTCTTATTCTAAAATGAAAATACTAAATACTGTGAAGGATAGGACCCCTCATCAGTTGTTGGTGATATATAAACTGGCACTGTTCTGAAGACAAAAGTAAAAAAATAAATAAAAAATAAATTCATACTCTATGGCCACCTATACTACATGTGAGAAATTAACAAAGGAAGTAATAGAAACTATATAGAAAGCTTGGCGTAAAAACATAACTCAAAATATATATAAAAATAATATATATAATATATTATATACAATATATTATATATAATACATATAAAATAATAATAATATAAATGGACATAAATAAAATGATCAAAAATAGAGGAATGTTTATATAAACTAAGGTTCATCCACATCACAGAATATTAAATATCTATTAAAATGATGGTGAGGAAGCCTATGAGCCTATGAACCTGGGACAATGCTTCTAAAATAATGTTAGGTATGGGGCATCCGGGTGGCATGGTTGGTGAAGCATCCAACTCTGGATTTGACTCAGGTCGTGATCTCAGAGTTGTGAGGGAGGGCTCTGTGCTCAGTGTGGAGTCTGCTTGTGATCCTATTTCCCTTTCCCTCTACCCCTGCTCCCCTCACTCTCTCTCTCTCAAATAAAGAAATGAATAAATCTTAAAATAAAATAATATTACATAGAAAAAAAGATAAAACAGTAAGTACATAGACTATGATTAATACTACGTTAAAAAGACAAACAGAGGGAAGACTGGAAGAAATATATCAGAATATCAGCAGGAGGGGTAGGATTAATAGATGATTTCCCCCTTTATCCATACTTTCCAAAACGTGATCAATACTATGTTTACAATGATTTTTAAAAAATAATTGAAAAACAAATGTTGCCATAGAATGCCTGCATGCTAGTCATTCTTTAAAAATTTAGTTCAGCTTCCACAGGAGTCCCTGATGGCACAAATTCAGCTCCCCTACTCAAAGTCTTTCTCTAGCCATTCTTCATATCTTACAATTCCCAGCCTAACTAAGTCACAATAACTTAACTGTTGCATTCTGTAAGTGCCTAACACGGTAAAATAAAGTCCTTATTTTATAGAAGCTTACAACTCTATTATGTACCTGGGGTAAGCTAATTGTTCTGCCTGTTTGTGTGTCTAGTGTTCAGGACACTGGAGATGGGAAAGAAAAAACAACTGTTGATTAATTGAATCAAGGAGGTGTATACTCTAAGCAAAAGAGGACCATGATTTTTAAAAATATTTGCATACAATATTTATATATGAAAGTATTCTTTCCTAATATATGAAAACATAAATTTCATAGTTCTACAAATAGTGCTACAGATTTATTTCCTTTCAGAAACTATAAACTATAATCATTTTCATTTGTAAAATGTAGATGAAGGAATCTGATAAAGACAATCTTCCTATGGGACTTTATTTCTTTAGACAATCAATATCTTGTATAAAGTCTGCATATTTGAATTAATAAACTGAAATACCAATAAAATGTCATCACAGGCTCACAGCATACACAGTAAAACCCTACAAAATTAGAATCTCCTAGTTTGGTCTCTGTGCAAATTCAACAGGGCAGAAAAGGCATTTAGCTTTGTATTATAGTTTGTTAAGTAAGAGGATAATATAAATACAATTTTGGCAAGAAATGTTTAGCAAACTTAAGAGAACTATTTTCAAGCATTTCAATAGCTTCCATTTGCATAAAAATAATGAAATGCTGATGAAAATGAATCTTCTTTATTCATTAAATCAAGGGTACATTGTTAGAATTTAGGATTACTATTACTGTATTTCTGTAAAGTAATAAAACTGCATTTCTTTTAAATATCTTATAATTCTGACTATTCACTAATTTACATAGAGAATTCAGATTGTCCAAAATAGTTCTTTTGAACAATCAGGTGGACTATAAGTTTTGCAAAACTGATTTGAAATTGAAAACTGTGTTAATTAAAAATGTTAGACTGTGCTATTTCAGGCTATCTTTGTTGCATTTTTCTGCAAAGGTAAATATACTTTCTGATGTTGAATAATATATTTCTTAATGCATTCATTAATAAAGTTATATTCATTATTACTGTTCTGTTTTTACACATCAATTTTTGCTTTTCAGATTTTCTTAAAATAAATTAAATATGCTTATGGTAATATGCTTTAGTATCTTTATGACTGTGAAACTGATGATTTAAAATACTATCATAGTTATCCCCAATGTAAGTTACATGATTAACTCATTATATATTTTGAAATATTTTTCACTCAAAATTCAACTTTAATCATCCTTTCTTCTTTCCTTCCTTCCTTTCTAATCCAATAAACCAGATCCATTTCTAGATTTGTATTTCTCAAATCTTCTACACATTCACGGAACCCAACACAGGGCTTGAACTCACAATCCTGAGATCAAGACATGAGCCGAGATGAAGAGTTGGACACTTAACCAATTGAACCACACAGGCGCCCCAAGAGTGAACAGTTTTAAAGTCTCATAATGTTTATCACTCTTGAGTAAGAATATGCTGATAGACTTCAAGTTTTATTTGAAAGTTCAAAATACTAAGTCTCAAAGCAAGCCCCTCTTAAAATCTTATTCGGTAACTGGTGAAAATTTCCATGTTGCTTATATTACTTCTTAATATCTGTGCTTCAGATCCGGTTATACAGGGAGAAAAGAAGGCAGGAGGTGTGGGGAGCTTTGGTAAGAGGGAGCTTTGGTAAGAGAAGGTTTTGTATCCTACTGGACCATCTCTTATCTGAGGACAGGAACTCCTGGGGCCTAGGTCACTTAGGATGTTAGGGCCTATTATGAAAAGACTTTTTAGAACATCCCTCTAATTCTAAATTAGGCCAACTAAGTTTCTCAAAGAATGAACGCAAGTCTTGGACCCAAAATGGCTTTACAAAATAATCTAAACAGGGAATAATCTGTTGATAGCACAATGGTGAATCCCCAAGTTTAGTCTAGTTGGGATTAAGATCCTCTATTTGGGCCAAATTTTGAGCTATCTTTGAGTGGCGGTAATTAGATTTGTCTGTTCTATACCATGTTGTTAAAATGTAGACATTTCTCGCCTCATAAACATTTAAATAAGGATGAAATGAAATTCAAAGTAAAGAATCCTTTTCTTCAAAGCAGATGAGAAGATTGTATCACTGCTTCACTGACTTCTAGAGAAGCCTTCAGGATCTATCCCAAAGCAAGCTGCTAGTTTTTGTTTTGCAAGAAAATTTAAATCTTAAATAAAAATGGATTCTTTAACTTCTGGGAAAATTTTCTGAAAGTTTCTGAATCAAAAGGAATATTTAGACTAGATACATGTAAGAGTAAAAATAAAAAGTATATTCAAATAAGAAAAGTATATTCAAAAAAGTATATTCAAATCAAGGTATAATTTGAAGTGCAGGAAAGGAACGTAACAATGCTACAGTTTTAAGTCATTGTTTGAGACTTCATATTCCTCCATAATCAATCAGAACTTTCTAACGTTGTAGTGAAATGACATTTTAGCAACTTCAGAAAATAAACAGAAAGGCAAAGACAAGAGGCAATACTAAGAAAATACGAAAAAAACAACACTTACAATCAAGTTATATATAGTTCTTATGAAGCAGAAAATATTTTTAATTTATTCCTCAAGATTTATACATTTTTCATTTCCAGAGGTAAAATATTCAAAGAGAAATGTCACGATCATTTTAAACTTGCTACTAACAATTAAATTTTAAAAACAGTTCATACCCTGTGCTTAGCAGTAGGTAGGCTGACATCGAGGAAAGAAGTATGCTAAACAACCGCTCGAAGAGACTTACAGGGCTCAGCAGCGGTAGGACGAAGGAAGAGGCTGCAGTAAAACAAAGCAGGGTAGTGTCAGTACTACAAACACAACTTATGTGACTTTAGAAGCACCAATTCTAGTATCATTTATAGAGTTTATTGTTTCTGTGACCTCTCAAATGGGCTGTACTTGTCCTAATCATTTTTGTAAGAAATTTGAAACTTCACATTTTTTTAAAAAAGATTTTACTTATTTTAGAGAGAGAGAGAAGAGAGCAAGGAGAGGAGAGGAGAGGGAGGAGGAGGGGGAGGGGAAGAGAGGGGATAGGGACAGATTCCTGGCTAAGTGCGGAGCCCTACAATTATGGAGCTTGATCCCACAACCCCAAGATCGTGACTTGAGTGGACATCAAGAGTCAGGGGCCTAACCAAATGAGCCACCAAGGCGCCCCTGAAACTTCGCATTTTTACACATGATCTTAGCCAAAAGGCCTAGAAGCAATGAAACTTCACATTTTTAATTAAAATTACATTTCATTATTTTTACCACATTTTGGCTCAGATTTTCTCAATTTTATTTAGCCTTGCTCACTGTAATATTAACCACTAAATGAGTAATTTTTTATTTGATGATATAAATAAAAAAACATAATACAACATATTGTTCAAGATTCAGCAAATTTTCTCGTAATTAGGCATTTTGGTTAAAAGGCAACTTATTCCCCAGAAATTGATTTTTCTTAACCTCTTTCTCCTGCTCCCAAGTTTTCCCACTGCAAAGTATATGCCTTGAGAGCGATAGCATGCCACTCAGAAAACGAAAAACAGGAGAGGATTTCCCCACATGAGAGTTGTAACAAGAGTAATGCAGTAATCTTCCCCTATAGAACAAGAAAGCAAGTACTTCAGTAGAAGGGTAGCAAAACAGTAACTCCCCATTTCTATTCGGGAGGGAAATATGCCTAAGTTCCTCATCACCCTAGTTAGGCAGGAAACATGCATGGAGTTTAACTCCATGAGGATAGAGACGGACAACTCGGGATAAAATCCTGGCTGATTAACTTTAACTTTCTAACCATGAGGCAAGTTTATTAACCCATCTAAGTAGTATTCCTATCTGTCAGGTAGTGAGGATATAAATAAATTGTTGTGAGGTTTAAATACAACTTCACCTGTAAAATGCTCCCTGAGCATAGTGCAAAGGATATAATAGGTGCATAATAACTCTTAGCTGCTGCTATTATTATTACTAATCAACATCTACTAATAAGTTAAATTTAAAGACAATCTCCTTCGAAGTCAAGTCACTTCAGGATATAAGACTCTGAAAGTTATATCGATCTCCCCTAGACAAATAGTTTTTGATCTTTTTCAGATGCGTAGTTCCAATACTGTTATCCTCGCCTGATACATATTTTAACAGAAAAAAGAAACATTTTAATATTTATTATTATAAAAGCCAATTCCAATGAGACTTCTTCTGTAAAACTCTATTTTCTATCCTTGTTTTACTTTTGTCTACAACATTGTGAGGTGCTAAAGGGGGAAATAAGAGTCCCCATTCTGAATGACATATGTTAGAACCAGCTTCATATCATACAATCCAATTGGAAGATCTCAGCACATTAACAAAAAATGCTCATTGGAACTAAACTAGGTGAATTAGTGCCTGGAAGAGATCTCTGGAGAATCTGCTGACCCACCTATGAATCAACTACTTCATGTCTTACAGCACCTGGTAGGCATCCTCTAGGACCTAGCTCTCTCAATCTCAAGGACTAAATGTCTTATTTAAAATGTATAGTCAGAAGCACCTGGGTGGCTCAGTCAGTTAAGCATCGGCCTTCGGCTCAGGGTCCTGGGATCGAGCCCCACACTGGGCTCCCTGTTCAGCAGGGAGCCTGCCTCTCCTCTGTGCTCTCTCTCTCTCAAATAAATAAATACAATCGTTAAAAAATAAAATAAAATAAAACATATGCCCAGCCCAGAAATAAACCCCCAACATATTTGTCAACTAATATTTGGCAAGGGAGCCAAGAACACTCAGTGGGGAAAAAATAGCTTCTTCAACAAGTGGTATTGAGAAAACCAGATAACCACATACAAAAAAATCAAATTGGACTACTATCCTACACCACTCACAACAATTAATTCAAAATGGATTAAAGACTCCAGCATAAAACTCCTAGAAGAAAATATGGGGATAACATTTAGGATAACATTGTTCTCAGCAATAATTTTTTTTGATATGACACCCAAAGCACAAGCAACAAAAGCAAAAATGAACACATGGGACTATATCAAATGAAAAACTTTTGCATGTCAAAAGAAATAATCAACAAAATGAAAAGCCAACCTGTGTAATAAGACAAAATATTTGTGTATATATATTATCAGTTAAGGGGTTACTATCCAAAATGTATAAAGAACTCACACAACTCATTAACAACAACAACAAATCCAATTAAAAAAACGGACAGAGGAACTAGACAGATATTACTCCAAAGAAGACATCCAAATGGCCAACAAGTACATGAAAAGTTGTTCAGTATCACTATCACAGAAATGCAAATGAAAGCCACAATGAGATATCACCTCACATGTGGTAGAATAGCCATTATAAAACAAACAGAAACAGAAAATAACCAAAGTTGAAAAGGATGTAGAATTGGAAGCCTCGTGCACTGTTGGTGGAATGTAAAATGGTGCATCCACTATGAATATAGTATTCATATTTGAGGAGATTCCTCAAAAAATTAAAAGTAGAACTACCATATTATCCAATGATCCCATTTCTGGGTATTTATCGAAAAGAACTGAAAACAAGATCTTGCAGAGATATCTGTACACTCATGTTTACTGTAGCATTATGCACAGTAGCCAAGACATGGAAATAATCTAAGTATCTGTCAATGGAAGAATGGATCAAGAAGATATGGTATATATATTGAATGGAATATTATTCAATCATGAGAAAGAAGGAAATCCTGTCATTTGGGACAACCCCAAGGATCATTATGCTTAGTAAGATAAACCAGGCAGAGAAAGACAAATATTGTATGCTATCACCTATACGTGGAATCTAAAAAGGCTACACTCATAAAAACAGAGTAGAATGGTGGTTATCAGGAACTGGGTGGTGGTGGAATTGGAAGGATATTTAAAGTCAGAAACTCAACCATTAGATAAATACGTCCTAGAGGCCTACGGCAAAGCAAGGAAAATATAATCAATAATATGTACTATAAACTTCAAAGCTGCAAAGAGACTAGATCTTAATTGTTCTCACCACAAAAAAGAGATGATAGTTATGTGACAGGATAGCAGTGTTAGCTAACACTACAGCGGTAATCACGTTGCAATATATAAATGCATCAAATCAACACACTGTATTCCCATACCTTATACAATGTTATGTGCCAGTTATATCTCAATAATTAAAAATAAATAAATAAAATAATCCTTAGAAAAATAAATAAATAAATAAATAAATAAATAAATAAAAATAAAGCAGATGCTGAGAGGAACGTTTATGTATTTGGAGAAAAGCAGTAGACTGAATCTCACCCTCCCAAAACAATGACAAAATCAATAAGGACAATAAGTAAAATAATATAGGACATTCCAAATTTGGAAAGAAGCGCAGGAAGTACACCACAATATGCATATAGCTACAAAGTAAGAAAATATTGAGACCAAGCTTAAACATGAATATTTTCACTTAATAGAAAAAAATTCAAATTGGCAGACATAGCAAAACCGAACTCTATGCTGATTAAGAGACAGACTTAAACTACAGTGATTAAAAAAACTAAAAATAAGGAAAGGACTAGGCAAATGTTAAGAGTAAGAAATTCAGGACTGCAATCCTGATACCAGATAAAATATATTTCAGGCCAAAAAGCAATCAACAAGACAAAGAGGGGTACCTTGTGATGTTAAAGCCACATTCCACAATGAGGATGTAAGTTATGAATTTTGCTACAAAGAACATATCAACTAGCTACATAATACAAAATTTATATGAGATACAAAAAGTAATATGTAGAAACGTACTAATAACAGAAAACTGTAACACCCCACTCTCAATATAATAGGATAAATTGACAAAAAAAAGTAAGAATATAAAACCACATAACCAACAAAGTAGATATTCTGGATATATACTGAATAGTACAGTCCTATGATAGAGATTATACTTTCTTCTCAAGTACATATGGAATGTTTACAAAAACTGATCATATACACTAGAGCACAAAGAAAATATCAGTAAGTTTCATAAAGTGGAAATAGTACAAACAATAATCTCGGGCACAATACAATGAAACTAGAAGTTAAAAATAAAAACAAAAATTAAAGAGGTAATGAGTAAAATACAAATTAATAAATCAAAATCCAAACTCTCAGAAAATAAAAAGGACAAACTACTAGCTAAGTTAATCAAAGAAAAGGGGAAAAGTGCAAATACAGAAAATAAATGATGAAGGAAATGTCTAATGATACAGAAGGAACTGTTATAAATCGTTAAGAGATTACTTTGCATCCCTTTATGCAAATAAAATTGAAAATCTTGGAAGAAGTGTTTAATTCCTTAGGCAAATATAGTTTCCCAAACTAACACCAGCAGAGATAAAAAACTTAAACAAGCCAATTTTATATAAGAAATATAGGAAGTTATCAGGGAACTACCTAACAAAGTAGGTTGGAGTAGTTTCAAAGGGTAATTCTTCCAAAACTTTACAGAACAGATAGGCCTAAGTGTTGTCTAAATTATTTCAGAGTACAGAAATCAAAGAGAAACTTATTTTATGAAGAAGTATAATATTGATACCTAAACATGATACATATAGAACAAAAAAATTAAAGGCCAATATCATTTATGAATACTGATGGAAAAATACTATCAAATTTGTATGACTATCAAATGTTGTGACTCCCAACACAAAAATACTATCAAATGTTGTAACTCCAACACAATGTTAAGAATATAATACATTATAACAAAATGTGTCCTAGGGTTTATATTGAGAACACAAGGATGGTTCAATACTTAAAACTCTGTTGATAATATTAATAGGCTATATTAATAGGTCTAAGAAAAAAATCACATTATTATTTCCACAGATGATGAAAAAGCCTTTGAAAAAATTCAACACCCATGCATTCCAAATAATAACTCTAAATAAAACAAGAATGCATGTTCTTTCTTTAATATGACAAATATATATACCTCAATCTTAAAGCCAGCATCTACCTTAATGGGGAAACTCCAGAGGCATTCCCACTAAGGTCAAGGGGAAAAAAAAAAATCAAGGAAATTCACGATCTCCATTTATTCTGGAGATACAGTTAAAACAAATGAACTAAAGGAGACAATTAGAGGAATAGGAACAGAAATGGGGGGGAAATATACATCTATATTTGTAAATGGCACGACAGTATTCTCGAAAAATCCTAGAGAGTCAATGACAAACCTAAGAAATGAAAGAATTCAGTAAAAAATAGAACATAAAATCAACATGTAAAATCAATAGCAACTTACCTCAATAAGAATTAGTTAGAAGATAAAATGAGAGAAAAGCCCATTTACAATAGCAAAAATGCATATAAAACATTTAGGAATATAGTTAACAAGAAATATTTAAGGCCCATATGAAGAAAACGATAAAGACTACTCTTAGAGGCATAAAAGTAGTCTGGAGCAAAAGGAAACACATCCCTTGTTCTTGGTTAGAATGTCTCAGCATTACTCATGATTAAAATATAAGTCTTCCCAAAGTTAATTTACATATTTAATATGATCTCAATAAAATTTCCAGTGGCCTTCTTTGAAGTTTGAGCAAGTAGACCCTAAAGTTCATACTTTAGTTAAATATACTATGATGTCCCTGTAACTAAAACAGTATATTATTGGCACATGAATAGACATATAAATAGAATAGTATAGAATGTCTAGAAACAGACCAGTGTATCTAATATGAGACAGAAGTGTTATCTCAAATTGCTGTGGCAAATAAAGTCTTTATTAATGATACTGGATAGCTATTTGGAAAAAAATTAAATTAAATCCTTTCCTTAAACCATATATTTAGAATAACTAATTCTATATTCGTCAAGGATTGAAATGTTATTTTATTTTATTTTTTTAAGATTTTATTTATTTATTTGACAGAGAGAGAGAAAGATCGCAGGCAGAGAGGCAGGCAGAGAGAGAGGGAGAAGCAGGCTCCCTACTGAGCAGAGAGCCCGATGCGGGGCTTGATCCCAGGACCCTGAGATCATGACCTAAGCCGAAGGCAGAGGCTTTAACCCACTGAGCCACCCAGGCGCCCTGAAATGTTAAATGTAAAAGTATGCAAGCACAAGAAGGAAATATGAGTGAATTCCGCTATAACCTAGGTTTCAAGGAAAGGCTTTCTAACTGTGACTAAAAAGCCAGGTGCATTAAAAAAAAGACTGATTACACAAAAATAAAAATCATTTGCGGGGCAAAAGACATAAGCACAGTCAAAAGATAAGTGACAAACTGGGAAAAATTTTTGTTACATATATCATAGGTAAAGGACTAAAGAGCTTTTAAAAATGAAAGCAAAGGACCAAAATTTCTATAGAAAATGAGAGAAAAGAGATGAATAAATAATTCCCGAGAGATAAAAATGGTTCTTAAGCATGTAGAATGATGTTTAACTTCACTCATAATAAGAAAAATACAAATTAAAAACAGAACAGAAACAGAAATACTGTTTCTCAAATACAAGATTGGCATAATTTATTGACTGGCATAAATTCAAAAGACTTTGGTGAGGCTATGGGGAAATAGGCACTCTTCCTACATTATTGGCAAAAATGAAAAATGATATACCTCTGGAGGGAAATTTAGCAATGTCTAAAAATACTACATGTGCATTTACCCTTTGCACCAGTAATACAATTTCTAGGAATTTATCCTGAAAATATACCTCTAACAGTATGAACTATGCATATGATCAAGGCTATTTGTTGCAGGATTAGTTGTAATTAAAAAAAAAAAAAGATTACCTACCTAAACATGAAAGCATAGGAAGGCTTGCTAAATAAACAGTGGAATACACACACAATGAAAAACTAAACAGCTGTGAAAAAGAATAAAGAAGAGCTCTATGAATTGATATGAAGTGATTACCAAGAGGTATTAAGTGAAAGACGCAAAATATGAAAGAGGATATATAAAATGCTACCTCTTTTGTGTAAGAAAGGAGGAAAAATAAGAAAACATACTTATATCTACTTATCATTGCAAAGAGAAACACAAAAAGGATAACCAGAAAGCAATGAAGGTTATAGCCCATGAAGGATCAGGGGTACAGGAGAACGGGATGAAAGTACTACAGGCAGCACTTCTTCGAGTTTAACCTTTTGTATAGTTTCTATGTTTGGAAGCATGTGACTATTGTACATATGCAAAAAATTAAATAAAAAAAGAATAGTAAAGAAAAAAATACCAAAAGAGCAAACTGAAACGAACAAACCTAGCTGGATTTCAAATGAATATCATAATCGCAGTGAACAAAATGCAAGAAGGGATGGAGAGAGGCAGGCAGGCAAATCCAAATAAACATGAACACGATATTTAACCATAAACCCTTGGTCTTGGGCAAGGTGAAGTATGGGGCAGAGTGAGAATGACAAACAAATCTCGAATAATATTGTTTATTGTGACGGTATGGGTGAAACACTCCTGAAATTGCTTTAGAGGTACTAGAGGACTGAACAAATGAGTACACATGTTGATGTTGTTGGGAGCCATGGTTAGTTATCTTCATGGGAGGAACATATAAATATGGAATGGGGGAAGGCAAGAAGCAATAGATAGGAATATAGGTAGCAGTGTGAACTTATGATTTCTGAAATATGTATAGGTATGTGCATATGCATGTTAATGTACATATATGTGTGAATTAATGCGTGTATGTGTATCTATATGTAAGAGAAGTTTTATGTATATAAAAGCATAGATTTCCTAGCTCTGTCCATTGAAGAGCAAAGAAACAAAGACACCCCAGTCTTGATGAGTACATATGACACTCAGATCTTGGTGTCTAATACCATTCACCCAATAAAAAAAAAGCTATGGTTCCTCAGAGAAATAACTGATTCTAGAGCTAGAAACAGTGTGGATATAAGGTAAACCCTATAAGGTAAACATCTTCTTAATGCCAGAAAATAAGAAAGTGCTCAAAAAGTTAAGGGAGGGTGGGTGTCTATTTACAAGCTAGCTCTAAGGCACTATCTCTAGCCAAGTCTGAGACAATCTGAGCACCAAAGTATCAACAGTAATGAGTTATAAATCTTTGAAAAAAAATAGGTGTTCATGAGTCCACAATAACAATAAATAGATAAGTGAGTGAACAAATGAACAAATGAATGAATGAATGAATAGGAAAGAAAGGAAGATTCTTAGAGAACACTGAGAACCTCTGGTAAATGCAGTAGGAGTCACTTTGTAGAGATCATGACAAAGACTGGATCAGGAAAGATTTACGAATGGATGCTACATCTAGGGAGAAATTCTGATGAGGATATTTGCTGGTCTTAGAGTATATCCCCATTGACAGCTTATTTACAGTGAAATAACTGGGCAACACCTTGATAGGGTGATGGAAATTAACATCAACAATGAGGGACAGATAGAGATCATGCGCCTCCAAACGTGACCCTAGGAAGGGTACAACATCACTTATGCAGTATTCTGGCCAACAATGCATAACCTCAATGTAATTACAAGGAAAGAGGAGACAAATTCAAATTGAGTAACAGTCCGTTGCAGGGTGAGGGTTGCGATTGGGTTATATTCTTCAAAAATGTCAATGTCATAAAAGACAAAGAAAGGAAAAATGCCATGATCATTGCTAGCTCAACTGAAAAATTAATAGAATTTTTCAGTAAGTAAGAATAGCAGAATAAATAAAAATACTGAATATGGCACCTAAAAATGATACTCATACATATATTCATAAATACATATGAGGGACGAGCACAATGGCTTTCTGTAATTCTGGTAAATGTTTTTGCTTTTTTTTTTAAAGTTATTTAGAAGTTTTAGGTGTTTAAAAATGAGCTATAATGAAATGCGCACAAGTTGTGTTTTCTTTGCTTCTCTTCTTCACTGTCGTTTACCCCTAGGTAGGTAAGAAAACTAAGGAGGTGAGCCAGGCTGCACAAGAGCTGCATTGTTACTACGGACATGGGATCTCCTATTTGCCATGTATTGTTTCTCTGCTGGTGTGTGTTGTGTAAGACTGCATTTGTGAAGTTATGCACTACGACAGAAAGGCTTCCCTTTAATACCACAGTTCCCATTCACGGTTTTTGTTTTTTTTTCTCTGGGGACTTAAAAACTAACACACCATGGGAGAGAGATCATTACTAATCGTCACCTCACTAGAAATATTACCCACCCCTTCCATGCAGTATATAAGCTCCAAATGGGCAGGGATTTGGTCTATCTTTATTATTCTCAGGGAACAGAAGAGTGCAGTGTAGGAACATAGTACAGACTGAACATACTTTGTTTTTAAATGAAGGAGTGGTCATCAATATGTTCATGCAAAATGAATATAAATAGTAATTTTATTAAATCAAGATAATTTAATGGGAAGGCCTGCAGAACAGCCTCCATCATTTTTAAGGTAAAGTTCCACCCAAAGATCTTTTTCTTTTTTAACAATGAACAACAAAAATCATTTAAAAAAAACCCAGAGGGGTTAAATTGCATGTCACATTATTTACAAAATGTCTTTTTTTTTTTTTTAAAGGAAAAACCTAGATTCAAGCTTGCCCGTCTTGTCTTCTAGTTGGAAGGAAAATCCCAGGTCCTTAAATTACTTCTGTTTCCTTCACATGCACATTTCAGGATCCTTATACTATAGAGGAATGTGTTTTGAAACATTAACCTGGCTTTATAAAATGTATAATGTGTTGGGAGGTGACTAATCAATGTTATTTTCAGCAAGGGAAATACAGGTAAAACTGAACTGTTTCCTAGTCCTTGTGTAAGAATGGAGAATTTATGAATTGACATGAAATTTCAACATAAGGATCTCTTCTCTTTGGATATCCCTTAGAGTTTTATCAGATGTGAATAAATATCGCCTTATTATCAGATAAATAACATTCTATTAGGTAATTCTTATTAGCACATGAATGGTCACAGAAGTTCTAATTTTCTTTGTCAAATTCCAGCATGAGATAGAAATCATAGCTGGTTATTATTTTCATTCAACAAAATTATTTCTTTCAGTAACAATAATACAGATGTAAATGGATAATTTTAAGATATGACTTGATACAATAACATTAACTCATTTAGTTTGATTGCCCTCTTACCTAATGTTATCCAGCTAATGATCTGATTAAAAAGAGGCAGTCCTTGTTTCTTGAGCAAACTATCATGGGTTGTATACACAACATACATGGAAAGCACAATGCTCAGCATCTGAAAGTAAATACAAAACACAGCAGTAGAAGAGAAGGTGGTGAGAGACTAATTTATATATAAAAAGAATCCTTTGAAAAGTGCTTGAACAACTAGAATCTAGCCCCGAAGCTATTGAAATTGGACCAGCTCACCATCTCACAGCCAAGGCTACAGGATAGAGCTCTGGTGCTAAGTAAAGGCCCTCCTTCACAAGCACAAAATAAGGCATTTTTTTACACTTTAAAGAGTAGTCTGGTATATGTGATCACACCATATCTATTGAGAAATACTCATTATTAACTTTGAAGATTTCTTAACTCATGGAAAGGCAGATGGTGCAATGTGGTTGAGTGTCTTCTACCTGTGGCTCTCACCCAGTCATGTCCATTGATTCAACACATATTTGTGGCCTGAATGTTCACCTGGTACTGGGAACACAAGGAACACAATATTCTTCAGGTAATATATATAAACGTGGAGAACTGGTAAACTATGGCTTATAGACTATTGGCCTGTTCCTAGAAATACTGCTTTCTTGAAACAGTCACTTACGTGTAATCTACATTCATGTATTCATGTGTAATCTACAGCTCCCCAAGCTACAGTGGTAGAGCTGAGAATTTACAACAGCCGAAAACAGCTGAGAATTTACAACCCACAGCCGAAAATGTTTATAATCTGGCTCTTTAGAAAAATTATTTGCCAATCTCTGAACTAGTGGATTATGTGCCATTTTTAAGAAAAGACATAGCTATGGCTGTAAATAAAGTAAAATCTCCTAGAGATTAGATTAGCAAACTCATCACCAATCCTTCAGGTACCTTTAATTTCTCTTATATTTTCAGTGAATTTAGAAAAAAAATGTTATTGATAAAGCTTTGACACAATCCTAGGATCCTTTCAATTGTAAGACACATTCTCATGTCAGAGATGTTAATATGACAAAAGATATTTATCTTGGAATCACCAAAAATATGCTATATAATAGAGCAATTAATCCAAATGAATAAAGTTAATGTAAAAAAAATTCATAACAGATTTACCAACTCAGGGGTGTTTCCAACAAAGACAGTAAGAATTTTAACATGATATTTGCTCCTATAGAGTGGGATTTGGAAACATTCATTTTTGCCAAAGTAGTCATAATTATAGGTGAATTCTCCAAAGCTACCTATGGGTGTTGGTGTAAAGTCAGTCAATGTACCACTTAAAATGAAATATACATTCCTATGTCTTGACAGGACATTTGACAAAATATTTCTTCTTTTTTCATATGTTCCGTGTTGTTCTCCAAGAATAAACTAACATCTTTTAAGTGTTATATTTTTATTTTAGAGTGTTCTTGGCATTACTTTCTATTACCCTAGCTTTGTTTGGAGGAAATTTTTTTTGAGAAGACTCCTGTAAGTTTTCTTTTGTCAGTGTTCTGGATGTGTTCTTTTATTTTTTTGTTAAAAAAAACAAACAAGTAGTTTCCATGCTCACAACTCTATTAGATATTATCTCTACAGTTTAAAAACAAACAGACTGAAGCTATATGACTGAAAATCGCACATCTAATATACAGTATAACTGGGAATTGAGTCAATTTTGAAACCTCAAGTTCAAAGTTCTTTTCATCACACCAAAGCCAGCAACCAAGGTGAAGTCTACTTTCCCTGGCACATCATCTGAAGTCTTAAACTGGCTCTTCTTTATATACACATACTCAGAGGCTGCTTTCATTTCAAAGATAACCCTTCCTCTGACTCAAACGAGAACAATACAGAATCTCAGTCCAAAGGAGGCTGTTTACAGCTCAGCTTTTTGGTCAATATGGATGCCTCTTAGATCTCCTTATCTCTGCTCTCTTGGCATCTTTGGGCTGCCTCCTGCTGACCTTTTGGCTATTTCACACCTCTCAGAGAATATATTTCCATGTAATATCTTAAACAGAGAGCTTTCTTCTCAGCTGGCAGGCACTGAGCAATATAAATGTGCTGGCATCTTAAGACAGTATCATTAAATACAACCATAAGATCCATTTGGTCTATCATTAATATAACATGGTGTTGAAAACCTGTAACTGACCTGAAATAGATGTAACAGCAGCTCTTCATTTATAAAATGATCTTTTCTTTTTAAGAGAGATGTTACAACACACAGGGATAGCAGGAGAACCAGCAAACCGGCACTCATTCTGTTTTAAAACACAATTCGCAATTTCAATTTTTCTTAAGATATTTATTGGAACACACACACACACACACACACATATATATGTATATATATGTCAGATATTTTACTCTAATGTAGACCCTATTAGTCATTTGGTTTTATCAAGATGAAGGAGCAAAATAGATATATTGGTGTAACAGGAATAAAAATCACAGGATGAAGATGCAGTAGGGGGACACCGGGATGGCTCAGATAGTTAAGCATTTCCCTTTGGCTCAGGTCATGATCCCAAGGTCCTGGGATCGAGTCCTGCATTGGGCTCCTTGCTCAGCAGGGAGCCTGCTTCTCCCTCTGCCTGCTCTCTCCGACAAATAAACAAATAAATAAAATCTTAAAAAAAAAAAAGATGCAGTAGGGATGGGGTTATTCTTCATTTCTCACAATTTTTTTTAGATATCTTTACCTTATTTCTTTACTTTGATTTTTTAAACTTTTATGCGTACCAGCTATCATAACTCTTAGCCTGACTTGGATAAACATAGAAAACAACACAAAAAATAGTTATACGAACATATCATCAGTATCTACAACATAAATTTTCTGACTATGAGCAGTAAGGCATACAAAAAGGATCAACATTTCTATTCCCTACTATTGTTAGTAGGACAAAATGTTTCTTTCTGTCATTGATCTTGGTGCTTTCCTCAGCTGCTCCTGGCTACAGGAAGGGCAGGACAGGGGTCACAAAGGTAGCATGCAGGTGAGGCACTTGTACAGTAAAGAAACAACAAATTACTTTTTTTTTTTTTTTTTAAAGAGAGGGAGGGAGGCGGGTGCGGAGGGGCAGAGGGAGAGGGAGACTATTTAGCGGGTTTCACACCCAGTGCGGAGTCTGACGTGGGCCAGCTTGATCTCACAATCTGAGACCTGAACCTCAAGACCTGAGCTAATATCAAGACCTGGATGCTTAACAGACTGAGCCACTCAGGCGTCCCAATAAATTACACTTTTTCAAGAACACCAGGTATAGTATGGTCCTGAAGTTGAAGGAAACTGATACCAAGAAAATGGTATACAATATTAAGCTGTATTTCTCGTCTCCTAAAAATCTGAGTAATATAGAACAACTGAAATAAGATTAAGGACAGAATGTGGAAGCAGGCAATACAAAAACTAAGAGAAAAGGAATTGGTTAAAGAGAAATAAGAAAGAGCAAAAGGCAGTGCTAAAAATGAATGCAAAGCAGGAATTCCTAGGAAAATATTTGCTTGTTTTTGTTTTGATTCTTTCAATACTCTTTTTGAGAATTGTAAGGGAAAAAAGTGGTTACGCATTCGACATGGATTATCGTTAAAACTTATGAAAATAGCCATCTATGATCAAGATTCTTGGTTTGCTTTTCCTTTAAAAAAATAATTTGGTATTTTAATTCACTGGCAAATATGTTTTGTTTTAGAGACTTAAGTAAGAGTTATTGTTATTTTTTATTTTTCCTTCAGTTTTACCCTTAAATGTTTCGCATATCTGTCTTGGTTAAGTTTCTAAAGAAGGGAGGTGATGTCAGAGATCAAATGGAGAGTAGAAATTTCTCCAAGAACCAGGAGTCAAAATAAAGAAGTTGCAAATATAGCTACTAAAACACCAGCACAAACTTAAATCACTGAGGAACTTAAATTAAGAAGCATAGAGGGAAAAAACATAATTTTTAAAAATACAAATTAGATTTCTCATGTTTTAACACGTTTGCATCCTGAACTCATCTTTAGTAAAATATGCAAGTGGCAAATTTCTATGGAGACAATTTATATAATCTCCCTTCAGTATATAAATTGTGCTCAACTATGTCAACAGTGCTTGAGCGGGACAGAAAGGCAGAGACTGATCAAAGTGGGGAAAGGGGCTTTATAAAGGCAACAGGAGAATTCACACAGAAATACGAAGCAAGAAATAAATGAAAATATTTCAATTCATCTTCTTACATACTATTACAGTTTATGACAGATACAAAATGTTTTTACTTAGTAACACTAATAAATTATGGGCCCTGCTAATAAACGGACTTTCTGGAATAATTCCTGACTTATTCCATATTAGTAATTCACAGAAATGAGATAAAATGGGTTCACTGATAAATATCACATAAATAAGATAATAAAAATCAACACATACTTTAAAAATATCATTTAAAAAATATCATTCCTTCAGCTAAAAAAGATCTACCCTCATCAATTAAAGATTAGGTTAAAACGCTAAAAAAGTTGCTTATACAGAGTTCAAAACAAAATAACAAAGGTGAGAGGAAACGTTACACGAAATACAGATCATTTAGCTTGCCAAGCACACACAGGCACACGCATGTACACACACACACACACACACACACAGCCAGTGGATTTCTTTTCTTTTCTTTTTTTTAAGATTTTATTTATTTATTTGAGAGAGAGAGAGAGAATGAGAGATAGGAAGAGGTCAGATGGAGAAGCAGACTCCCCGCCGAGGAGGGAGCCCGATGCGGGACTCGATCCAGGGACTCCAGGATCATGACCTGAGCCGAAGGCAGTTGTCTAACAACTGAGCCACCCAGGCGCCCGCCAGTGGATTTCTTGATAATAATTTAAAAGTAAAGTCAAAAGGAAAGGTAATCAATTATTTTACAGATGTATTTGGGATATATTGAGAAGAAATAAATGTGACAGCAGCATAGAGAATTAGGTAAGGTATATGGAATGTTCTAACAGTTGAAGTGATATGGTTAAGTTGTCAAGATATAGAGCTTCCTTGTCTAGAGACTGTTACATGCAGATTAGAATAGGAGAGAATTTCCTCATTCTAAGACATTTAAAGTATGGACATGCGCAAAGGCGAAGGCGAAGACTGCATCAATGGCTTATAGATATTTTCATTTTTGTCAAACAGAACACTTGTTCATATGAAACCTTTTACTGATTCCTCAATATATAAAATCTTCTAAACTTTTTTTTTTAATTTGGCATTTAAGTTATCAATGTTTGGCCCAATTTCATTTTTTTGAAGGCCCAGAAGCATCTCCAAGGAGCTTTAATGTTCCCCAGAGCCTGAGCCAAAATCTACGACTAATTGTTTGATATTAGTATCTTAACTTTTATTCACTAGTTTATTTTGAAACTCATGACCAAGATTAGGTTCATATTTCACAGTGTTGATTGAGAAAAACAATTATATTGAAAAGAAAATAAGTTAAAATATTGTTCATACACTAGAAAGATATCTGGCTTTCGTCCTACAACAGGCATCAGTGGGAACACTGCCAGGAGCAAAGAGAAGAAAATCCAACTCAGTGAGATGTTCTAAAATAAATAAAAAAGTTATCTTTAGACAAGTACGGTAAAGAAAACTGTCTTCAGCATTTCACAGACTGCACGGCTGATTGAACTGTAAGATAGCGCCTCTTGGTGGCGGATCTGTTATGTGATAGGTACAGTATTGGGTATGATATGAGCATTATCTGGTTACCTTCCCGCAATAACCTCATAAGGTAGGTCATTTTACTCACAACATTTCAGATGAGGAAACGGAGCTCACAGATGTTAAAGGATCAGTGGTACCAGGTCTATGACCCATAAATGAAACAGCCAGGATTTAAACCTGGGTCATATTTCATGGCAAGGGCTTCAATCAACTTATGTTACACCATATACTGATGACATCTAAAGGAAAGCTGGCCTGCAATCATAATCAAGTGATTGAGCTCAGGAGGGAAGGAAGTAAAAATACTTTTGCAATTAGATTAAGATAAAAAATTATCAATCACCCCCTTAAGTGGAGAATCTTCTAAATTCCCAAGTGTGGAAAGAAGATATTTCTATCCTCCTAATACCTCCATTAAAAAGTATCAAAGTGGAAACGAGCCAATTCTCAGGGTTGGGAGAAAGGTGACTCCTCTGACTTGAGTTCCGAGCACTGCCTCCTAAGCCACCACACTGCTCTCGACAGTACCATCTTTTAGATATTTGAGGCTAATGGGATCTAGGAAGCAATTTAGAGAAGGACATACCAGTCCTGCCCCGGAGTATTTCAATCACCGCATGACCAATTCATTTTGATACGAAAGTCTATGTGAATCACTTAAAGGTAACCTCGGTCCTCCTGGCAAAAGGACCCGGCTCTTCCTGTAAGGGCACATTCTACCCTTTCTTTAAAAATGAACAATTTCCTGAGTTAAACACATATCAAAACAAAGTAGCTACTCATCTGTCCGATGTCAAAACAAGTACTTGTACCTTTGCTCGAGTCCATAGCTGAGTGATAAACGGCCAACACGCAAAAGCAATAAGTCCAGCTGTGAGCATGGAGCGGTAGAAAAAACTGAGAACCTAGCAATGCGTTCCAAAGAAGAAATGAAAAATGAGGTCATTTAAAAGGGGCTACACATGTATGAAAGAAATCTGAAAATGCTGTAATGCGGTAAAGTACTCACTAATACTTCAATTCCCAGGGTAAAGATGGACAGATATCCAGCCAACTGACTTGGAGGAAAGGTCAACAGTGATATGACAAAGTCTTGAATGACTTGAAACCTGTTTGACAAGATTATTTACAAAAAGATTATTTATACTATATATTGAACAAAAATTTAGGTAATGTATGGTAAAAAATAAAAACTGGGCAAACCTAGAAATCAGGAATTGACTTTTCAATTCACAGGTTGCTCAAAAACTAATATAATCTCTAACAGATTTCTTTCAATGGCTTCTTCACTTATCTAAACCATTTTTTTGAAAGCTAGAAGTATTTTAGGAAAAGTATAATTTCTGAATTTGATAATGATCACAAAAATTTGTTTTAAAAATAAACATTAATGATAAATGTTTGACTTTAGGTTAAACATGAGTACATACAATTACAGATATATGATCAGAAATAAAATACAATGAACCCAAATGGAGAAAAACTGGAAAAATTTTTAAATTCACCAAGGCTAATCTTATATTGAAATCTCAAATGTCTTAATAAAATAAGCTAGGTTTTCTTAATCAAGGTAGAGAAAATCTTAATTGCACTTTTTCACTGAACTAAATAACCTTTTCCAAACCCAATTTAAGATGTCGCTAATTGTACACTCGTAATTAAATGTGAATCCATAACCATTAAAAATGTATTACATACTTGAGTACCTTTTACATTTTATCACTGAAAAAATGTTTTTAGCATTTATAGTGATTAAGTAAGTAATTATAAAAGGTCAGTGTCATTTGGTTTATGATCTTTTTTTGACTGAAAACAATGGCCACATAATGTTATCAAAACTAAGTTAATAAAACACCAGTCCAAAGGAGAATGCTTCTTTTGTTTTCAACATTGAATAAGCATAGGAAAACAAGAGATGATTCTGTAAATCATTTAGAAGATTTTATAAGAAAAGTGAATTTTTATGTTTTATTTTCTATATAACCTATCAAAAAGATAAAGAGAACACAACGTACATTCAAAATCACCTTTCCTCTTAAAGTCTAAATATATACATCTTCATAGTGAGGACATTTAATAATTCAGGAGAGGTTCTGTAATAGAATAGAATTTTCTGCAAGGATAAAACTTCCATTCTAAAAATTTTTAAACTAGAGTAAGTAACATGAGAAAAAATCTGATTTCATTATGTATATGCAGCAATCCCAGTCCTTTCAAATGGAGAAGCAACACTATGTCCTTTTGTTAGTGTCTTTTTGCCTAATACTTTTAAATGTTTAAAACAGTAAACATTTTAATATCAATCTTTATGTTTGATATTTTAATATGTTAATATTTTAAAATACTTAATGTTTTTAAAGGATAGAAAATGTGGTCAAAGCTGGAGTTAAACAAAAATCAGAATAAAAATACACATCGTGTCTTGACAAACATGCTGGCCAACCCTAAAAATACCCTTAAGTCTGGGCTCTTAACTCTGTGGTCTGCTCCTGGGGTCTGGTTTGCTTAGAGGATGCCTGGATGCCCAAGACTAAGTCTAAATTCTAGGTTACTGGTACAAATATAGAGGTCAACAAGATATGCAACATGACCCTTGCTGCCTATGAACGTGAACCAGTCTAATATTTGAGTGGTTTTATTTTGAAGTGCTTAAAACTCGCCTGAGAGCTCTACCTCTGATGTTTTCTATAAAGGTAAGAATCCATCTTACTTCCAGAGTATAAGGAGGAGCTTAAAGGAAGAAACCATGGTACATGTGAATAATATCTACCACTCTTTGTATGTATACATTACTGGCCTGAATTTAATTACAAAGTTCCATTTATCTAGGTTTCCATGATAGCTACAAAAGGAAGGGGGAAAATGTGTGGAAAGAAAACAGATACATTTCCTTGTGAAACATGAAGATACACTAGAATCTCAGATGATGAGACAAAATCAAAATATAAGTTATTCCTGGCATAGTACCATAAATATTAATCACTCTATTTGTAGGGCGCCTGGGGGGCTCAGTTGGTTGGGCGACTGCCTTCGGCTCGGGTCGTGATCCCTGAGTCCTGGGATTGAGTCCCGCATTGGGCTCCCAGCTCCATGGGGAGTCTGCTTCTCCCTCTGACCTTCTCCCCTCTCATGTTCTGTCTTTCTCTCTCTCTCTCTCAAATAAGTAAATAAATAAAATATTTAAAAAAAATTACTCTATTTGTAGTTCAGATTTCTCTTATTTATAAAGGATACAAAAAGAAGGGAACAAGGTCAATAGCACCGTAGGGCAATAAAGATGAAGTCAAAAGGAAAAGGCAAAACAAAAAGGCTGTTTATATGCAACATTTGTGCTGCTATAAATGAAGTGAGAAGGCCCAGAGATTGGAGGGTATTATAAATATCTTTGACGATTTATGCTAAAAAATCTCATGCACTTTAAACACAAATTAAGCTGTCAATGAAGTATAAGACAGTAAGGTGTGTTACTTACTCTCTCAGCACAGCATACCATATTGGCATTGGCAACAAACAATATACATAGTAAGTCCAGGGACAGTCTTGAATCAGCAGGAAAAATGCTACTAAAACACCAATAGCTATAAAACTACATGGCAGGAGGTGGCTTGGTTTCTGAAAATCAAACAGAACATTGAAACACTTCTAAATTCATGTTAATTGATGGGTTTTTAAAACCATACCACTACCTGATTAATTGAAGAACTGCATTAAAAAAAATTCTCTCATTGGAAGAGTTTCATTACAGAGGAAAAAAATTGGATATCCTGGCATTGCTGCAATTTAAAAGTGACCATGTTCCTCAAGTTTGTTTGCAAGTAACTTGTTTGGAACTCTGAACATATTTCTCCTTAGTTACAATCTTATAAATGTCGATTGAGCTCCCTGACCAATTCACAAAAGCCCATTTAATGCACAATAAACTGTGGGACTTAATCTTCCTTTGGAACAATGCTTCTATCTATTCAAACTCCAACTCGACATGCTGCCCACGCTCCTCTCGCCATTGCCCAACCACAGTGTCTTCATTCAGTCATATCTTCTCTTCCCAACCACCTGCCAGCCAAGAAAGGAGTTCCTAAAAGTAAGCCACCAGTGGTGGCCTCCATGGGCCAGGCGGGCCCGTGGGAGCTCTGGGCCAGGAGTAAGGAAGCAAGCTTCAGGGACAGACATTTCAGTGACTGGTAAAAAGAACACACCTGTGGAAAGCGGTAATGCTAGTAACAGCACCAGAGGAAAAAAACAGGAATGGAGGGGTAATACGGCATTCTCTTTTGTTTGTCCCTTGTTTTGTCTCTGTTTTCCTCTTGCTTTGCTAGCCAAAGCTAAATAAGGTGAGAATTAAGAATTACTCAATGGAGTAGAGAATTGCAGAGGAGGGAGAGTAGAGATTTTTTTCCTCCTTATAATTCCTCCTTACTGGCATAAAATGTCACTACAAAGGAAGGAAGAAACAAGGATAAACTAGGACATAGTTGTAAAAACATAGGTGAAACACAGCAATGTGATTAAGAGGTTAGAACTACAGATCAGAACTCAAAATCTGACTCAGTCACTTGCTCTATGTACAACCACATACAACCATGAGCAAAGTACGAAACTGTAGTGAGACTTAATTTCATCCCATTTATGAAATGAAAATAATATTCCATATCTACTTATCAAGGTTGATAATGTTTATATTATGTAGAGCTTAGCAAAACGCCTGGAATGTCATTAATGCCTAGTAAACAACAGTTTTTTTTTACTTCATTTTTACTCTCTCCCCCGCCCCTATTTCTTTGCATTAATCCCAGAAGGCACTACAGAAATGTCTAAGTGAATGACAGCACTGGGAATGGAGATGTGCGAGACAGCAAGGGAGGTCCCGTAGCAAAGTGCAAATCTCCAACAGATGTGGAAAGCTGGAGTCTATAAGCTGAAGGTGGCCGAAGCATGTGTTCATTTTAGGAGGTGAGACTAATTTCACATCATTTTGAGGATAGTAAAATAATAACAAAAGAAGTTGAAAAGAGTATCTAAAAAAAATTCCAGAGATTTTTCTGGAGTCAGTATAATATGGTATGATAATCTAACTCTTTGATACCTAAAATAGACATTACCAATGACATCCCCTTGTAGGAAATGAAGTCATAAAGAATTCAGTTCAGCTGAAGTAGAGATTGAAAGGCTTTTTAATAAGAGCGGGGGGGCATTTTCTCCTTTATCATAAGTTGACTCCCCACTGCCCCCGCCCCTCAAAAAACACCTGGTGATAATGAGCCATGCTGGGCGTTAGGACCACTCCTTCATCCAACAAGCACTTATTAAGTTGCAAACTCTATGCTGTGCCCCGTACTAGGTGCTAGGCTTCAAGGGGTTCGTTCAAACCATACAAGTCGAGATGGAATCATGAGACTTGGTTTAAGGGATTAATATTTGGGGATTTTTATTAAGTGATAGGTAAATAAAGGCAAGCATATGGCAAGATAAGAATATTTAGTTCTAAAGCAAGTAACATTTGAACTGGCAAAAAAAGCAGAGGAGAAGAGTATGTGGAAGCTACACACAGAATATAATCAAGAGGAGTTGTAGCAAATTACATTTAAAGAAAAGAAGATATTCACTGCCTGTAATGGTGATAAACTAAAAACGACCTGTATAATTTGGATGACACTGTCACGGAGAAAGGACATAAATTTTGGGGTCAGACCTAAATTTAATTCCCATGCTGGCCTCATAGTTGCTCGTCACTTTGACTAACCTATTTACTTAGTCTAAAGCTCAGTTTCCTCGGCCGGCAATGAGGACAGTATAGGCTGTGAGCCCATGGCTCCCTCCCCCGCAGGCCAGTCCTGGGATAGTGTGGCTCAATAAATATTACTTATTATCCTAGCATAATCACACATTTTCCCAACTCTGCCTCGGTTTATATCACTCAATTTGCTTCAATTCTCATCTGCTCCCTATAGTTGCTAAATTTCCACCAAGACTTACATTTTCCTGCCATTATCACCCTCGCTAAAGTGAGTTTCCCTTTACTTAAAATAATCATGGTCTTTGTATCACAAATAATGTATATTAAAGTTGTTAAATGTTAAAGCTGTCTTCTGCAATTTTGTGTAGAATAGCGACCTACATCTGATAAGGGGATTGTGTGTGTACATCTCTTATCTATTTTACTTCATTCCAGGCTCCTTGAGGGCAGAATCTGGATTTTATGTTTTCTTGGACAGCCTAGGCAGTAGCTCGCATTCTACTGTACACTCAAGTAAACATTCACGCATTATCAGATGTATGAATACAGAGGACTGTCAGCCATGAAATTGTGTTGATTCATCAATCTAAAGACTTCATATCTTTTCTCAACTACTCTCTGAATATCATGATAAACATGAAAAAGCAGTGTCTGGCCCTAGACTGTTCTAGACTCAAATCTCAGTTCCTCCACATCCTGGTTCAGTGGCCTTTTGCAAAATACTTAAACAGCTTTGGTTTCCTCTTTTGTAAAACAAAATTATAATGGCTACCTCCAGCACTGTTAGGCGTTTACAACGACAAACTCCGAGTGCTCAGCAGAATGCCATTGCTAAAACGTGGTTGGTTCTGTTTCTTTTGCTATATGTCAAAAATTATTCTTGTCCTCGTCAATTTTACATCCATTCAAATAATGAAGATTACTTGAGGGAAATTATTTAAGATGCACTAAGGCACTATAAAAAACTGGAAAAAACACTACTGTTCTTCCTTCCCTCATTACAGAAAAGTAAAATATAAAATTGGAAAAAGTTACCGCTGAAAATGTTTGTAGACTGTCAGTATTAATAATATATTATCCAAATATATTACTTTTTTTTCAGATATATTACTTTATAGAGGATTTGGACACGGTAATAATCACCACAATGAAGTAAAGGAAATGGAAATGGCATATGCTCTCTAATAAATGATAATTGGCAATATATTTTAAGAGTAAAGGGTTTTAATGCAGTAAAATCATATATGTACTTCTATATTTACTCAGTTATATGAAGTACTATTAAAGCTTTTTTTCATTGAAAGTACAGTAAACTAGGGACTAATTCTTAAAATGAGGATAAATAGAAAGTTCTGAGAATTTGCATTAAGAATTTCAGAAAGGTGCAAGAAGGTAAGAATAGTTCCAGAAATGCACATATATTATTTAAAAAGGAGCATTTTTACTAAGCGACTTTATTGCTTTCTAGCTCCTAGACTTTTGATATCAGATAAAGTTAAATATATTGCTTTGAAGTAGTTTTCTGACCACCTGTACTAGAAAGATATGGGCTGCTTAAAGCATGCTAATTATTAAAAGGAATAGAAAATCAACAGTTAATGCCATAGGATTTAAATTTTAAGTTATCTTTATAACCCTCTTAAGTTATAGGGCCATTATTATTAATATGCCCTTTCCCCAGCCAGAGAAATAAAGATAACTGAGGAAAAAAAGACCCAATACGACAAAAGCAAACGAAAGGTAAGAGTTAGCTTAGTATGACTTGCACATCGTATGAACTCGTAACAGCTGATTTGATTCAATTTCTTCCCCCAGTCCTAGTGATTTTATACCATTATCTGAATCTTCATTATATTTTCTGAACATACCTTAACTTCTTTGCTGACCCCTCTAGTAAGGTTGAAATGAGACTTGATGATCAACAAAGAAGCATAAGATGTCCATCCCACAAAACCAAGAACAACATTGATAACTAAGAAGAATCTGTCATAAGTGTGATAATAGGACAAGCCTTTCAATGAGAGATGAATCAGCTCCTTGCAAAGGGAGACCTATGGAAAAAGGAAAACATAACTTGGCACATGGGAAGAATCAGAAAACCCAAGTTTTAAAGGCAGGAAAATTGTTAAAATTAGAGTGCAAAACTGTAAATGATGGATCAAGAACAGATTTTAATTACTCAAGGATCTTCTTGCAAAGTACAAGAAAAATTCCTGAATAGAATGAATTTTAAATCTTGATAAGGAAGGGCATTTTCAATGTAAACTATGATATGTGTAGTGATTTAAAATGATTCACTCTGTGGAAATATCTACAGGTGACATACAAAAGAAAGAACTGAAGTCTCTCTAACATTGATCCCAAATAGAGATATCCACATTTGAATCATTTTTTATTTTCTCATACCAGATTACCCACGTCAGTTATAAAGCATCATTAAAACAGAAAAACAATAGCTCGCTGCTTTAAAACCGTAACAAAAATAAGCATTCGAAATGCATGGTAGTTTGCTTGGGCAATCTGAGAAACTGAAACTAGAACTCTCTCCTTCTTTAAAATTATGACCATTAAACAAAAAGAAAATTAATGGAAAACAGTGGGGTAGCTGTTGAGATCTGAAGCTTCAGTATGAATCATTAGACTTCTGATAGTATGTAGGTAATGTCAAATGAAAAAACATATGCCATGTTCTAAAATGTTATGCACTTAAGTAGGGTTACAGAAAATTGGAATATACTTTCTCATTATAGAAAATGGCAATTGTTCATTTTTAATGCTAACCTAAAAAAGTTTACCCCAATAATATCAGAAATAACAGAAGCATGTCCATGGCTAACGCAGCTACTTAGAAAATTCAATCCTTCCTTAATGATTTGGGAAAGCTCCCTGGCCTGTCCACTTTCCTCTCCATCGTGTACCTTGCCCTTCCCCAACCCAAAATGACGACTAACTATTTGCACAGATAAGGCCTGCATACTTACTGCTTCATCATACTTTCGCTGTTTTATGTATGATCTTGCTTTTCTTAAAATGTTTAGCTGTTTAGATTCAGAAAGCAACCTACAAAAGAAAAGGTTAGGTTTAAAATGTTTCCTCATTTCAGTGACATTTTTTTCTTAATTCAAAAATAAAAGGATGATGATAGTTGAGAAATAAAGAAATGAAACAAAACAAAACAAAGAAAGAAACCTAAAGCTAATGGCATTCTTGCTCATTATCTGAACTCTCCCAGGAGATAGCATTGGTTAAACTTGGTTTTCTTGACTCAAGATTTTCAACTCCAAACTACAGTTACGAGTCATTTTGAAGAATCCATCATTTTGAAGAAATGGAATACTCTAGATAACAAAGAAATTCTGAATAAATCAATGTAATTAAGGGAACAGCAAATTGGTGGCGCGAATTTCACCGCTCAGCAGTCTTGCGCTCATCTGCACACGACAGGCTAGGCAAATCCATTATGGCCCTCTGTTCCCTGGAGCTACACAGGGCCCGAGAATTGTCAAAAACTCCAGGCAGTCCAAACCAACAACCAAAGTGAGAAAACAATTTGGACCTCTCTGCCATTCTTATACTATACCATATACCTTTTCTGTTCCCTTACCTTTCATTTCTCTTTATGTCATTTCCTTGTCCTTACTTTGACCATATAACATTTCTTAAACTTGCTTGTGTGTACAAAGATTTTTGTTATATTTTTTATTCTTTTCAGCATGTTTGAAGAAGGATATATATGAAAGTTGTATGAGAAACTGCAACTTTGCCTCCAGGGAAAAAGATTGTAAGACTAGAACTCAGGAGAGGTGACATTTTATTATTGCTTGAATAATTTTTATTGTGTATATACATTACTTTTTCATTTATATCTTACTAACAAGGGTTTTTTTTTTTTTTTTTTAAGAAAATAATTAAAACATTAAAGTTTAACCACAGTTTCTGGCTATGATGGAAAAGCTTGGACACATCAATGCTCCCACCAGGAACAACTAGAGAGCCTAATAAAATAAAATTAAAAATCACTTTGAAGGTGCTGGAGAGCCACTGAGACCATCAAGAATTGAAGAGTTAAGATCCTACAGAGAAGCAAACCAGAGAAGTAGTGCAGCATTCTATAAACTGTAACCCTTAGAGCATCTGACATTCTTATTTTGGGCAAAATGCTGAGAACTTGGGCATATCACTGATGCCAGGAGGTAGAGAATCCAATAGAGCCTTTGGCAATCCTATAAGGCTGCAGAGATAAAAATAAAATTTGTGGCTGCCAATGCAGCCAGGACTTGAGGACCCAAAGGAGACAAATTAAGAGAGTAAAATACAGTTTTCATCCTGGATTTTAAAAAAAGACACGAATATAAAGCTATCTGGAATTTACTTACACTAATTTAATACGGATTCTGAGGTGAACTCTTTTTTTTTTAAAAGATTTTATTTATTTATTTGACAGAGAGAGAGAGATCACAAGTAGACAGAGAGGCAAGCAGAGAGAGAGAGACGGAAGCAGGCTCCCTGCTGAGCAGAGAGTCCAATTCGGGGCTCGATCCCAGGACCCCGAGATCATGACCTGAGCTGAAGGCAGAGGCTTTAACCCATTAAGCCACCCAGGCACCCCCTGAGGTGAAGTCTTAAGGAACTTTTAGAAATGACAACTTCTTTTCTATTCTGTGTGGAGAATTCAGGTAAAGAAACAAAGGCCACGTCCTGGTGAGAAGGGGAATGAGCTGGGCACCCAGGGAATTCTTCAGCTGTGCAGAAGAAGAGGACAAGAAGCTTTCAAGAAAGCCCCTGAAAGGGAGGACAGAAGTTTTGGCAGCCTCGGGATACAGAAGAGACAAAAACTGGTGTTCAGGAGTCACCAAAGTAGGGCTCTGGGTAACACACGCTTTCCACCGAGGTCCCTGGGAGGCTACCCTCCAAGAGCAGACACAAACCAGAGGTCAGAGAAGACGACAGATGCAACACGGCGTGGAGTCGGCTATCACTCTGGGCCCATCAGAAGAGAAGATGAACCCTCTCGGGACAATGAGATAATCCAGACCTTCCAAAACTTTTAATATACAATGATAAGCATTCATCTAAAAATCACCAGACACAGCAACAGGACCGAATGAAAAAAGACAGTAGAAGCAGACTCACAAATGATGTGGTTATTGGTGGTGTTATCAGGTATGCTTTAAAATAATTGTGGTGAATATATTCGATACTAAAAAGCAAGATAGAAAACCGTACTGAAGAACTGGAATCTATTTTTACAATGTGTTGAAATGGAAATTCTACAACTGAAAAAAATGTAATGACTGAGACTCAGAATTCAGTAGCAGCAAACTGAACAAAGTAGGAAAGAGAATTGGTGTAGAAGATAGGTCAGTAGAAAATGTCCTGCCTGAACTTTGAAAAGTAGAAAGAATAAAAAATACAGAAAAGACTATTTAAAAGCACCCAAACAATATACAGGTCATTGTGAATAGCCCTAGTAATTAGAATCCCGTAGAGGGAGGGAGAGAAAATTTGGCAGAAGCAGTATTTGATGATAATGGTGACAGCATGTTTCTATATTGTAATTCGTATGAAAAATTTTTCTTTATTGACTAAATTTTTTACATTGAAAACATCAAGTTTTAAAAGAATCTATTACCAGCATGTTATACGTCAGTAAAAAGAAAAAAAGAATGAGTATTAATTGCGTACATTTCTTTGCTGTGATTGCTACTACTCCAACTTTTTTCAGTTATTTGAACACTGTAGTAGAAAGTAAACCATGCTTAGGATTATTAAGAATTTTATCATCAATTATTCAGGGTGACTAGTGTTTAGAGGAGAAAAATCTCCTTAAAATGCGGCCTTCTGAAGTATTTTATCTTCTACATCTTCTCAGATTTTTATTACAAAAATATTTTGCTTGCACTTAAACATATTTTAGAGATAGCTAGTGATATCTAGCCTATTCCTTTTTAGAACATCTATTTAGATTAAAGGAAAAATATCTGAAGAAGATAAAGAAGATATTAGAGAAGGGATGAGGTGTTCCTTTACACTGACCATTGATATAGAATCCTATTTTCATCTTATAAGTCATAACTGAGTAAATAAACAGTATGTATGCATGTGATATATAAAAGGTATTTTTTTTAAAAGAAGAATTTCAATTTTGAAAGAGAAAATTGCACTTCTAGTAAATAATTGGTAAGCCAGAGGGGTGATGTGGTAGAAATATTCACATTAAAATCAGTATGTAAATTTGGTCTAAACAGGAGGGAGGAATTTTAATAAAATATATTAAAAAGAACCAAAACAGCTTTTGTCATTTTGGTGGAAAACATATTAAAATATTTTGTTAAAGTTTAACTGTCCTAGGTTTATATAGTGACTTTTAAGTAAAAGAGAACAGCTATGTTTTGCTTCTATTGGCAAGGTACAATATTTCCTTCCCATTTCATTTTCTTCTGAAATACTCCTTAAGAGACCTTTCTTGTTCTTTTCTCATTTCATGTAATTTTTTTCCTTTAAAGTTATTCTGACCTTACTTTGTCCTCTATAGTCCACAGTTTTCAAACACAAAGTGTATTTCCTCCTTTTTAAGGTACTTTCAGGCAAAACTTTTATGCTTCTCCTAGTCATGTAGCGCCACCTGCTGCTCATCCTTTGGCATAGCACAAGGTTTGAGTGTTGAGTTCTACTTGTCAGAATAGGTTATTTCATGACTTCCTTCTTAGAGGTCTTTAAGATATAAAAGATAAAATCTACGTAATTTTTAAAGAACAGGATAATATAGGATATGCCATTACCATATGGATCCACTGGACTCTTTTACAAGTGTAAGATATGTTAAAGGATCTTAGCAATTAATTTTTCTCACATCTTAAACATTTGCTATTTATTTCATCACCCCGGGAATTATTACATTATCCATAAATTATCCATGCTAGACATGACTAAATAAGGCAATGGAAGAATGGTGGAGAGATATTAAGTGAAAATCTAGTGATGCTGGTGAAATTGATCATGTTAAGTAAAATCTCAAAACTATGGCTTCAGACGTCAATATCCTAGATAAATTTTCTCAAACTTAAGAACTGATCAGTGAATCATATATTTGTAAGAAGAAAAAGGAAATACATTACTTATTCAAGAGGGAAGGGCTTCACTGAACAACAGTTTGTAACAAGAACTTGAACTGTTTTGCAAAAAGAATCTGTGACAACTGTATTCTTTCATTTATTATGGTTACATTTATATGCCAACATTTACTTGATACAGTTTCTAAGTGGATAATGCTAACATTGAGTGTATATATATAAAGGTTACTGGAAGAAAACAGATGGTATAAATATGAGTAAATTCACTGGATTAGAGAAAAATAGAGTCCCTTGTACTCAGATGGTAAATGGCAATAACTGTTTTTCCTGGTATACTGAACATGCGTAATAAAAAAAAAATACTACTCATAACAGTAATAAAAGATGCAGGAATAAAACAATGAAAAATGTATATTTTGGGGAAAACTATAAAATTTTACTTAAGGATATAAGAGAGGATATAAATAAGTAAATGTTGGATAGTAATACTTTATATTATAGAAAGATCAATCCTCACCAAATTACTTCTTAAATATAGTATAATAACCAAAGAATTTTTCTAATAACTCTAATATTTATATGGAAGAATACATTTTCTATTGATGCCCATTATTTTTATGATCTCATTTGATCATTTGTGCCAATGATTAAAATACCTAGTTATCTTTGTTGTTTTTAAAAATATGGGTTTTATCAAAGTACCATATGCACATAATTTAAAAACAACCCAAACAATGAGGACATACGACAGCCAACAAACCCCCACCCCACCCTTGTCATCTCAGTTCCGAAACCCAGAGACAAAAACTTTTACACCCGTCTATTTTTGTTATTCTGGTAGTTGTCTCCTCCCCTCTCAATATGGTTATATTACTATTTTTATGTCTTCTGTTGGCTACATTGGTCACTTTATTTTTTAAAAGACTTTATTTATTTGAGAGAGAGAGAGAGCACAAGCATGGGGAGCAGCAGGCAGAAGTAGGGGGAGAAGCAGGCTCCCCACTGAGCAGGGAGCCCAATGTGGGGCTCGATCCCAAGACCCTGAGACTGTGACCTGAGCCAAAGGCAGACACTTAACCAACTGAGCCACCCAGGGGTCCTTGGTCACTTTATTTTTAAGTAAGCTGTACCCCCAATGTGGGGCTCAAATTCATGACCCCTAGATCAAGAGTCACATGCTCTATGGACTAAGCAAGCCAGGCGCCCCTACACTGGTCATTAATAATGTAATACCTACACCTCTGTCTTACTTTCTCAACATCCAGAATCTCCATAGTCTATTTAATAGCACCACTACTATTCCACTTACATTTCTGCCTTCCAACTTGTAACCTTGTACACTGTCAAGATGGGGAACATTTACATTCTACTCTGTAATCATAATTAAGTCTACCTTGCTTTGTCTAAGCTTTGACTCTGAAAGCTGAAAACCAGTATTTGCTTTACTATGATTATTTAAATACTGTTCACTGAGTGAACTGAGCGAGCTTTAATCTATGTGCCACTGTTCAAATGAATTCTCTTTCTCATCCTCCCAGCAGCTGCTCGAAATCACCTGACATATTAGGTTGTTTCGTGTTTGAAGCTGGCTTTCTTGTACAGTTGGAAATGTTTTCTTTTCCCTGAAGTTTCCACTTGCCCTTGTTTCAGGGGATGAAGAAATGTACAACATCCATGTGTGCCATCGTGTTTCATCCTGCTTCTTATTCAATCCATATATTAAAATTAATTTCATTTGGCTATTCTAATTTGGAGGGTTTGTCTTCCAGTCGGTCTATTCTTATACAATGTATTATTCTGTAAATTTTTAGTTGCATTTCTCTTTTTAAAATTTGCATTTTGAACTCTTTTGAACTCTTCTGCAAAGTGTGGGCTTTTTTTGTTTCATGGATACAATAGTTTCTCGGATATTTCTGAAAATTCTAACATTTTTAGGTTCTTTTCTGTGCCTTAAATTATTTCCTCATGAGGCAATTCTTCATGTAATCTTTGGTACTTTTCGGTCATATTGCAGGCTTTTGACAAACGGTGATTTTCAGCCAGACAAGTGCGCAGGCAGGGCTGGTAGCTTTGCTCAGAGTGGGTGAGCCACTGGAGAGGAATCAAGCCTGCTGCAGGGCCCCTAGAGGACACGAGGCCAGCATTGGCTCTGCAGGCAGAAGTTGAGCATCAGAGCACAGGAAGTTCACTAAGTGGAAGAAGGTAGGCAGTGTGCACCCAAGCCCTGGGCAGAAGAGTACCTTTTCCCTGATCAGTCCTTTTAGAGTGGCTGGTCTAAACAAACCCACAGTCTCACTTCCGATGTCCCATGTGTCTTCTTCATACGAGGAATTGATAATATATTTCTTGTCCATTTATTTATTTTATTATGCTCTGGCTGTACCACTACACTGGAGATAGAGAGATGCATAACTCATGTGTATGAGATAATATGGGGCAAGTTCCAATCAGTAAAGACTTGGCTTATAGTCTTTATAAGCCCATGTGATAACCTTACAATCAGGGACACTCTTCAAAGGTAATTCTGCCTTTGATATATATTATATAATATTTAGGGTAATTAAATTCGTATATCATAAGTTGCAAGACCCTAATTTTTCTTGGTTTTTGCACTTCTGTTCACACAAATACACACACACAAAGTCAGGGATGCCATCACATTATTCAGAGGGGAATGCAATATTTAAGCCTTTCTAGTTTATGAATACCACACTAGCGCTACAGAAGTTGTCAAAAATAATTCTGATGAAGCCATTCAATCGCATTCCTAACACCCACATTTCACAGAGTTCTGTTTATTTTGGTCAAGACCAAAATCCTTCCTAATTAAATGTGAATCCTTGCTAATTGAAAATGACCCCTGAGGGGGAGGAACAAAGGAGGCTGAATAAAGCGGGCCCACATCAGAAGTGCTGGGCAGGGTTGTGACTCCTACCTCCCCTCTCCTGATTCAAGTTAGAGAGATCTAGGACAGCAAAATCCTGCTGCCCACCAAAGTCTGCTCTCCTCCCTACCCACTCAGGAGTTATCCAGGTCTCCCAGAATTGTATCATGGGCTTTTTCTTGTCACTTTCCAAGTTCTCCTAGGGCCTCCTACATGGGCAACAGATAATACCGCCATGCTGATGCCTCCAATCTACACAAACAACTTCAATCTCTATGTTGAGATCCAAGTCCCTAACTTGCTACACTAATTTCTAAATAATTTCCAATTAATTAATTGATATCTTCAATGTAGGCTAAACTCAGAAACATTCATCCTTGCCCGTCAAACCATCTCGTCTTTCTTTCTACAAGCCATACTGGTAACACCACCTCCCAATCATCCAAGCCAGGAGTCCCCACACCTTCCCAGGCAGGGCCTGGTCAACGATCTTAATGTGTTCCACATCTCTCTGGGTCCCTTTATGTCCTTTATCAGCCATTCAAAAGCATCTGGCAACTGGCCCATTATTTACAAAAGCAATAGAAGAGGTTTTGGTTTTGGAGTCTGCACTAATGTAAACAAAAAAGACAAAATTTCTAAGTAATCTATCCTGTCAGTACTCAAACTCATTAAAAAATTCCCTCCTACAAGTTAATAAAAAATATGAGACTTACTTAAATGGTGTGAAAAAAACTGGTAAAATAGCTTCTTTTTTCTGAATCATTTTCACCTGGGAACCAGATAGGAAAATATTTTATTATATTATAAATGAGAAAAAAATTAGTTTCATTTTGAAATACAAACATTAAAATGTCTCTTCGGGGATAGTTTATTACCTTGAAACTAAGTGGAATTTTATGTTACTATATTATTCCATAAATATTTAAACATAAATTTCAATTATACTATCACAATAAGCTGAGAAATAATCATATCAAGCTTGTAAAATCACACATTATAATGTAATTAATACTTCTTTTACTCTTAGAAAACAAAATAAGTTAAACTGCATTAACAATATTAAGGATAACAAAGTTTCAGTTAAATGGTCACCTCTAACTTAGCTTAAGGTATATGGTAATGTACATGAAATGACAAAAAATGTTGCAATCTCTAATACTACTTCTGCGAGGCAAATTCCAATCAACAGAGTTGGTGTGTAGTCTTTATAAGCATATGTGGCAGTCTTAAAATTAGAGACTCTTATCAAAGGTAATTCTACACCTCAAACTGATTCATGGAATGTGCACCTCACAAATGTTAAACTTTATGACACTAGTCAAATACACAAAATTTAAAGATAATAAACAACAGAAAATAATTTCTTAAAACAGAATCAAATATTTTGACTTAATATATTTGATTTTAAAGTGGTAGTAGTAGCCATCTTTGTGTGTGTCTTATTTTACCTTGAATTGTTCAAGAATCTGCATTGCATTTGTAAACATGCTCTCTGCCTTGAAGAGATCAGTGTTGTTAAGATAATCTACAGGAAGGATACCCTGTAAATAATAAACACTGGTTTATTATTAGTATTAATATCATTAGCATACTATTATTAGTACTAATAGCTCAGCCTATTCTTATGAAACAAAACAGACTTACAAAGGAAGCACTACAGACAAGACAGGTAGGTGAATAAATTACTGAAATAATTAAGCAAAATATTTTTTTTAAATCTTAACTGAAAAATGTTCTATTATTTTTTCTACAAAGTAGATATAATAAGGTAATAAGAAAATTGAGAGTATACCGTGCATAGTAAGAGTAAAGACTGTTTGTGAAACTTCTGTTCCAGTTATACACATACACTCATAAGTATGACTATAAGGATGATTTTCTCAGAGTTCTGAGTTAGATGACATATTTTTTTTAAAGTTTCATTTGAAGAGCTAATGAGAATGGCTGGTTGGAATATGTATTTTAGCTTTTCAGCATCTAGTTCCCATTCTTTACAGCATTACCATTCTATGTTTAGAAATCTCCCCCACTGTGGAATTTAAGAAACAAAACAGATGAAAAGAGGGGAAGGGAAGGAAAAATAAAATAAGATAAAAACAGAGAAGCAAACCATCAAAGACTCTTGCCTACAGAGAACAAACTGAGGGTTCCTGAAGGGGTAGTGGGGGGAATGGATTAAATGGGTGATGGGCATTAAGAAGGGCACTTGTGATGAGCACTGGATGTTACATGTGATGAATCATCACTAAATTCTACTCCTGAAACTAATACTACACCATATGTTAACTAACTTGAATTTAAATTTAAATAAAATCTTAGAAGGAAAAAAAAAAAGATCTCCTCTGCTGGATATAATATAGTAGGTTTCTAATGGAGCTGCACCTTCCCGTACTGGGTAAGCTAGCCCACTCAAATGGTAAGCACTGGAATTTGACTCTTGAGAGTCAAGGAACAAAAGGTACAACAGGTGTAATACTCTTCTCCCCTAATTTGCGGCACTGGCCGCAACTGTTTGGTTTTCTCCCAAGTCTCTGGTGCTCTCTTAGTTCCTGTTCATTTCTAAGGTTGGTTTTAGAGCACACCTTTGATTTAACAACCCAGCAATATCTTTTTAATAAATTCCCTTTAAATGGATTAAGTTTCTGCTGCTTGTAATAAAAATTACTTATATATTTTTACCAATTGTAACTGAAATACAAAGATAAATCTTTACATATTTTAGAAAATAAAAAATTTTACAGAAAAGCTATTACACTAGTGCTCCATGTTGTAGGTTATATAATACACACACTTATGAGATATTATTACATACTCAGAGAGGGAATGCAGTTTTAAATGTAACCAAAGATTATTCAGAAAGACAAAAAAGTAAATTTTACTGTACACTTTTTTTTTCTGAGAGTTGATAAAATTTTACTCCTTACCACTGAATTAAGGGGAAAGGGAACTCCAATAAGAGAAGCCATCAATGGTGCAACATCAGCCTACAAACAGAAGAAGTTCAATTCTAATAAGTCTACAGACAACAATAGGAAAATTAAATAATTTAATGCAACTATATTTTGGACTATAATCATGATGTTCACTATAATCCATTATTGGAACAATTTAATATACAATAGATACCAACTCTAAAAATATCATTTGTTACAGTTGAATTAATGTATACAAAAATAAATTTGAAAGAGCCCCAAATGTAAAACATGCTAAGACAAAAAGTTACCTACCCTGGTAGCTAAGAACTTCACTACTTTGTATAGTAGTTTTTCAGTATTATGAAAAGGATGCCTTAACTAGATAGAAAGTAAATAGCAATAAAAGGCTCTAACCAGAGGAATATATACATTAACTAAAGAAAAAGTATACACCAGAAGGTTTGGCCAGCCACTGAAGCCCAGAAAAGATATACACCCCCCAGCTTCCCCAACTCCCCATCACTCCTTAGCCCACTCCGACTTCCTTTTTGATCCTTCAACATCCCATAGACCACTCTTCCTTAAAGAGCTAACATCCTCTGTTTTTCTAAATCTGAATGACTGTTTTTATATTAGTGCTCATAATTTTTTAGGCAGTAAAGTGCTTAGATGTCAGAATACCTAGTTCCAAATCCTTGCCTGTAATCTCTGAGACCTTGTGCAGTTTACTTAACCTCCCCAATGCCTTGGTTTCCTTATCATTTATTTACTTATTTCATTATCATTTATTTATTTTAAAAAACTCTCCCTTACAAAGTTATGGCATAATCACATGAGACTAAATTTATAAAGTATCTGGCGCATAATAATTATGCAATAAATGGTAGCTACAAATGCTGTTGTGGTTATTTTAATTGCTTGGCCTCTCAGCAGCACTGTGTAGACCATTCTCCTCTCGGCTTCTGTATCACCACACTCCACTGAGTGTTTTCAATTTCACTGTGGCTCTTTTCCAGATACCATCTCTAGTTCCCCATTTAAAGTTAGAGTTTGGTCCCAGGCTCTCAATGCTTCTCACTCTGTACCATCTGGACTCTCTTTATGAAGCAGCATCCCATAGAAAACTGGAAAACTCCAGTGGCCTCTAATCGCTTTCTCCCTTTCCTCCAGCGTCCGCTGTTGGCCTCCTCTAATCTGTTCTCCAAGCTGCAGCCGAGAACTTGTTTCACAAAAAGATTATATCACTCTCTAAGCTTCAACTACTTCAAGGGCTTCCCTAAGCTTTACGATTAGGTCCATAGGCCCATAAGGCCCTGCGGAGTCTAACGCCTACCCAGACATCATACCACAGTTTCAGTTGCTCTGTGCTGTGATCCTTTAATGTGTCATGTATCCTCTTACTAGAGCCCTATGTGCATGATGCTGCCTCTGCCTGGAAAGGGAGAGGGAGAATCACATGCCTGATAACTCCTACTTATTCTTCAGTCTCAGCTCAATCCTCGATGTCTCAAGAAGACTTTGTTGACCATACCATCTATCAAATACATCCACTCGACACTCTCCTGGCTTCAAGGTCTTCTTTTGTAGTACTTAGCACAGCTGTAATTTTACATTTATTTGTATGATAATTTGGTTACTCTCTTTTCTCACCCCAAACTGTAAGCTCCCCAGGGCAGGCATTTTGTCTGCTTTTACTCATCATTATATCCCTTATATATGTTTAATGTTAATGCCTACACAATGTTTAAACACACTGCAGACACATAACAATGTTGGTGGAAGGAATGAATAAAGAAATTCTCATCTAATGTAGATATGAAGTAGGAGCATTCAGAGAGCAATAGCTGAATCTATATTTAGTTTTAAATTATAACCTAGTCTGGCTATATGTAAAACATGTTTTATGATCTTTAAGATAGTCCCTATTCCTCTGATGTTGATTTTTATTGCGAAACTAATTAAGTTGCTGTTCTAATTTTATATACTTCCATTTATTTGGGTGATCTGCAGCCATCTTGAGAGAAAAGACCATTCTTAATATGCTGATAGAGAACAGGCCTCTGCAATCATAGACCTGAAAATGAGATCCTGGACCTTGGTTTATCCACTACAATAAGAAATGCTGGCTTTTGAGGTGACCTGGAGAAGGTAAAATATTCCTACCACCTTGGAGGCTACATACAAATAATGCCATGCCTTCTACAAATAGTGCAAATGATTGTTTACATAGCATATTTTCAACAACGAAAATTCCATGCTTTGTATTTATACATAATGTTACCAGTCTAACTTGATTAGGTTGACCATGTATTTTCCTGTAATCTCAGGTTTCTAGATAAGTAACCTATATTTTGTCAACTTTTTTCCATTGCATTTGTAAGCATCTCGGGTAGAATTAAAATATGTGTTAATAAAAAAGAAATGGTAACTCACATACTAGAAGGAAAAAACCCATAATAGGGTTTTATTATTTATTAGCTCTGTGCTTAAAGCAACTAAGCAAGGCAACCATGACAAGAAATCATAGAAATTGAACAGGCATGCAGATTTCAATTTACATAATAATTCTTTAATTAGCCAATGTTATTTGGAGGGAATCTTCTTCCAGTTTTACTTGACGCTTTTTTTATTTTGCCAGAAGAAAGATTAGTTGAGTTAAAATATTTGCACTAGAAGGATTTCCCTTGGTAATTGCAATGTTTTGAAAAGTCCTTTATCATTATAATAAATACCGTTTCTCAGATTTTTTTTTTTTGGTCTAAACTTCTTATAGTAGATAAAATTAAACTTGAAAGTGATTAAATTGAACTGAATACCTGATGGATATCTTGCCTTTTCCAGTTCTCTAATTTCCATTCTGAAACACAATTAGACACAAGAGCTGGTGTTAGGACTTAAAAAAAATAATAGTTTCATTATTAAGAGAGATCAAGGCATAATGTTAAAGGAAAGTATTGGGAAAATCTATTTTAAGCCAACTATGAATAAAAAGGGCACTTAAACAGGCAGAGCTATATATTTTTAAAACTAGAATTTTAAAAGAATAGCTTTAAAATAAATACTTGGATGTTTTCTGTGATGATTTATTAAACTTTCAAAATGCTCATTTGCAGACAATTGTTTCAAAACATCAAAAGGCAAAGGCAGGGAAGATGGAAGTAAAAGGCACAATGATAACAGCTGTCAGCATGACAACAACTAATGACAGTCCTGCTCCAGGGAGTAATTAACGCCATTGATAGTCTGTTAGTCAACCCAAGCCTTTCTTTTTTCTCTCAAGGCAGTTGCTTGCAAAATACTTAAATTGTAGCTGTGATGTTCCTACTGTCACTAATCTAAATGTAAAAATACTACAGTGAGTTACTATTAAAAACACCTTCAGAGATGCCTCGTTCCCCTATTTTTCTACACATAAATTCAGAAATTTTATTAGTCCTCAAAACAAATGATGAGAGACCATGTCTTGATTTAATGATTTTAAGATACATTACCATATATTTTAAATAAAATACCAAAAGGGTTCTAAGATTTTTTAGGATGAAATTTTCTTTAATAAGCTAATGAAGTTTAAAATATATTCCTAGTTCTACTAGTCAGCTACTAAAAATTTACACTAATCACCTGATGAGGAAAAAATGCACATTCCCTTTCTCTATAATTTATGATTCTAAATATTCATATGAGAAAAAAAGTATATTCCTTCCGTAATGATTTTTGAAGTCATTCTAAACCATTAATTCACTGAGAAATCAAGTGCTAAAATAAAGTTTTATCTCCCAAGTACAAACATACTATTTAATCTAGTTTCTATTAGACCCAATCTAATCCATTTTCCATAGAGCATAGGAATATAAAATGGCAAAGCTGCTTTAGAAAACAGCGTGACAGTCTGCAAGAAATTAAACAGAGTTACACGTGATCCATTTATTCCATCTTAGGTACCCATCCAAGAGAAATGAAAACATACGTCCACACAAAAACTTTTTACACAAATGTTCACAGCAGCACTATAATAGCCAACTATGGAAACAACCCAAGTGTCCATAAGATGATTGAATAAGGAAAATATGGTCTATACATACAATAGAGTATTATTCAGCTATAAAAAAAAACCTACTTATACATGCTACAATACAGATGAACCTTGAAAAAATTATGCCAAGTGGAAGAAGCCAGACACAAAGACCGGAGGGTGAGTAATTCCACTTATATGACTTATATGAAATGTCCAGAATAAGCAGATCCAGAGAGAGAGAAAGTAGAGTAATGATTGCCAAGAGATAGGGAGAGGGAGAAATAAGGTGTGACTGCTAATGAGTAAGGGGTTTCTTTAGGGGTGCTAATGAAATTTTTATAATTAGATAGTAGAGGTGATTGTATAGTGTTGTGAATATACTAAAACCCCCGAATTGTACACTTTTAAAACATGAAATAAAATTAAAATGATATGATAGTAAAATGATAAAATAAATTCAAAGGAATAGTCTAAGGAAATGTTATTACATAAACCAAAAAGAGTCTTCTATGATAGAAATCCTAAACATGGCCGTCCCTGGAGCAGGTTTTTAGAAGAAAATCTCTACGCCTCACTCAGACTCACAGAATTAAAATATCTAGTGACAAAGTCTGGAAATCTGTTTGTTTTTTAATCTGTATTTTTAACAAGAGTTTTGGATGAGTTTTATACAACTAATCTGGAGTAAGGCATTTGAAAGGAATTTGTTTTGTCCAATTAATAGAAATTTTGGAACTCTGAAAAAACCTTACCTTACAAAATAAGCAGAGCTCCAGGAAAAAGGAATTCGTTTTCCTCATGGATTAGGAAGAGAGGCTTGAGTAACACAGACAGCCTTCAAAAGTACTAGAGACAGGGCAAAATCAGTCCAGTTGTGAAGTGTCAGTTTGTGACATATGTGTGATTTGTCTGAGTGACAGTCTTTGCAGCTAAGATTTGACTCAAGAGTTTAATGTAAATCCCAACAATAAAAAGGCTTGTGGGAAAAAAAATAGGATAATTTATACTTGTGCCTTCGTAAGGCAGACAACTAAGACTATATATTTCTTTTCTTTTTTTCTGAGAGAGAGAGAGAGAGAGAGAGAGAGAGAGAGAGTGTGTGTGTGTGTGTGTGTGTTCAAGCACATGTGAGCAGGGAGGGGAATGGGGCAGGGAGAGAGAGAATCTTAAACAGGTTCCAGGCTCAGCACAGAAGCCTGCTGCGGGGCTTGATCTCATGACCCTGAGATCATGACCAGAGCCAAAATAAGAGTTGGGCACTTAACCGACTGAGCCACGTAGGCACCCCTAAGATTATATATTTCAATCTGAATATTATAAACCAAATAATACGAACTCTACAAAAGTAATACATAAAAATCATAATGATACAAATATCAAAATGGAAACTGTAACTTGAAAAGTAATCTTTTATTTTAAAATGTTTTATTTATAAAAACAATAAAGATAAACGTTTATACCTTTTAGAAATGCATCATCAAATTTCTGAGCTGATACTTTTTGGGGATACTTGATTCCAGCTCCCCAGGTGACAAAAGGAGTTAAAGTCTCTGAAGGATGACCAGCCCCATGGAAACCTACAAATAAGACACCAAGAGTAAGAAGACAAGTAAGAACTAACTTATACCTAAATATTTTTTTAAATACTTAATTTTATAGAGTTGATCCACATGTGCTTCTACTTCAAGCCACCACACTCCCAAATGCTTGCAACTCTGCATTAGTTAGTTTTTAAATATTCCCAAAGCAAGTCAGAACATCAACAACAAACAGGCAAAAATGAAACAAAAAGACTGGTTGAAAGAAGAAGAATATTAACATCTGCCACCGGAACAGCTCCGTGTAGGGCAAGCAGAGGGTCAAGGCCAGATCTGTTCTGGAGAGGACAGCAAAACCTCTTTGATGAGATTCTTCCAGGCCACTCTGTCTGGTGAGGCCAAAAGACCTTTATAGAGTGGAACCAGCTCGCTAGAATCCTGTACTGTGATTTGGGGACCCAGACCTCATCTTTGCCTTATTGTGTTTTCTGTGCACACTGTGTTTGCCTTGGGAATCTCACAGGGAAGACAAGCTCATCTAGGGGGTACTTTCAGAGGCCCTAGGGTCCCTGGTGATACCACCTTAACGTCGCCCTGTTTGCCATCACTTACAGTTAACTCTAGAAAGATAAATAATAGGATAGATACTTTTTGTTTTCTTCTTCACATGTCTCTCTAATTTCTCATTTAAATGAGAATATATTCCTTTCATAGCTAGAAGAAAGATTCTTTACATAAGATAATTTTTTTTTTACATTAACACATTAAGCAGACAATTGTGTGCTAGACACTTTTCATATACTAAGACATCTAACCCTTTTCAACATTACGGGATATTGGCAAGCTATATTTACCACTACTTTAATCATAAAGTACATGTTATTTAAAGACAGACTAACCCCAGTCTGTCATCCCATGGTCAGAGGTAAAGATATATGCTGTTTTCCTATCATTTCCATAAAAATGTTCAAGCATGGACACAATTTCTTTTATTCCGTCATCAACTAATTTAATGTTGTCCTTATATTCCCTGTTTAAAAAGAAACAGAAGAACAAAATAAATTATAATAATTCGGAAAACTCAAATTTCTTCAACATGAACTAATTACATTTAAGGTTGATAATTCCTAAAATACTTTTTTTTTACATTTTTTATTTAAGTTCATCAATTAGCCAACATATAGTACATCACTCCTAAAATATTTTTTTTTAAAGACTTTACTCATTTATTCATCAGAGAATAAATCAGGGGGGGAGAGAGAGCGAGCAAGCACAAGCAGGGGGAGCAGCAGGCAGAGGGAGCAGCAGATTCCCCCTTGAGCAGGGAGCCCTATGTGGGACTCAATCCAGGATCCCAGGATCATGACCTGAGCTGAAGGCAGATGCTTAAATGACTGGGCCACCAGACATTCCTCCTAAAATACTTTTGTATTTTATCATTAATATTTTATAATCAGAGCTCTTTAGATTGTTAAAAATATTCTCTCCTTTTAAAGAAGCAAAAAAATATGAAACAGTCTTCAGAAATAGTTTAAAAGAATAACCCCACATACTAGCAAATATATTTTAATGAATGCTTCTTACATCTCAAATGCATTAATTATGACTTACAAGTTCATGTCTCTCATAATGCAAACTATATTGTTCTGGTATTAATAGGTAAGTATCACTGTTTCAAGTAGAAAATGTTTCCATCCCTTAGAGTGTTTGTGATATAAAACATTAATATAACATTCTAAACAAATTATATTTAAGCATTCTATTCAGTTGAACAGGTTAGTTTGGTATGAACTCTATCACTTGAAATAGTCCATCATGTTCAAGAAGGGGAGCATGAGGTATTCATGCCTGGCAACTAATCAATAGGCTTTATAGTTACAGTTAGATTTATCTAAAACAAATTCTAAGTAAGGAATAGAAGTATAACATGGATTCTTCCTCTTATGGTCTGCAAAACTGAGAAAAATATTTGCTGTTCTATACAAGGAGTGCTACTGAAATACAGTATACAAAACTTTATACATTTGCTAGATACAATACTGATTAAATGGAACACATAAGGATTAGCTAATTACATCTTTTTGTAATATAAATATTAATACCATATAAATGCTTTTTCCCCTAAATTTTCCTTAAATATTTCTAAAATAGTTTTTTTCTGTCTTAATAAATCAAGACTATGGAATATATGTGATAGCTACAAAAAATTATAATACTTTTTAAAAAAGATTTTATATATTTGACAGAGAGAGAGAGGGAGCACATGCAGGGGGAGCAGCAGGCAGAGGGAGAGGGAGAAGCAGGGTCCCCGCTGAGCAGGGAGCTAAAGGCGGGGCTGATTCCAGAACCCTGGGATCATGACCTGAGCCGAAGGCAGACGCCTAACCAACTGAGCCACCTAGGCACCTCCCAAAAATTATAATAATACTTTAAAAGTTTAAACAGAATAGCTAAGTCCCTCAAAAACACAAAATTAAACACAGCATTAAAATTACCTCGATGTTGGTCGATGAGCATGTCCATTTGTATCTATTCCTAATAAATGTAAGAAAAAGACTATTTTTTCTTCATTTATTTTAGAAAACAAAGAGTGGTTGTTTCTGGCAGCATGAAAGAATTCCTATATGCAACAAATCAGTTAAAGAAATTTAGTTGATTTGTTTTATTTAAAAAATAATTCTGATAAAAACATTCAATTACATTTATATATAACTATAAAATTAAACTACCTTATTTTGTTTAAATTTGTCCTCAGGACCTACCAATACAAAGTCCTTATCGTCGGTTCAGACATCAACATTCAAATAATGAGTGAGCTATTTTCCGGGCTATAAGTAGGCTTATAAGAACCTTATAAGAAAAGGTTATAGAAAGGGGATGTTGATTTCATGAAGATCTCATAAGCACTGAATAACATAGAGCAGGTTAAAGAAATATTTTGACCAGAGCCAAAAAAAACAGTACTAGAGATAAAATTTTAGGAACATTTTATCATTTTTAATGTTTTCAGAGCTGGACTCCCTACTTGCTGTCCTCTAGGTTACAACCCTAGTGCAATGAGACTGACGAAAACTGCTCACTCAGAACATTGTGAATAGCTTCCGAACAATCTCTGCTGCCCAAGACTAGAATCTGTTCTTCACATTGTATGACAGAAAAATGCTCTAACTTAATAAAATATGGGTCAAAAATTATTATATTAGTTTCATAATGATAAGCCGGATTCATAACGTCCTAAGACAAAGGATTAAATTTTTACTTACATACACATGAACATATAAACAAGTACCTGTGGGGAATACTTTCAATTATTTTAGATAAGTCAACAGGCTGGGCCAAGATACGTAATTATTGTTCACATAAATGTCTCTAACTATATAGTATATGATAACTTTAACAAGAGCTATTTAATTGTCCAATAAAAGTCTGAAGTACTTTTTGAGCTAATTCTTCATTATTACAAATACTAAAAAATACAAACGGTGCCATTAGAGAAGGCTGCTATTGAAAAATAGAAATAAAAAAACACAATATGTAACTTGCTACCATCGTCCTTAAAAGCATAAAACTGTTCCCTAGTTTTCATACACATTCTACTTAGCCCCTAAGAAGTTTTAAATCTAGATAGAACTGACAAGTTCTTCAAAAGAAAGGAGTTAAATTCTAATGATACAATTGAAAGCTGACAAAACCCCCCAAAACCTAGCAACTTCAGTTAAATTTGTTCCACAACTGGTAAAAAAAAATATTCCTCTGTGTAAAAAGTGCTATTCATTCACATATGGACACAAGATCTGGGAAGCTATGAAATACTAATCTTGTAGAGCTCAACCAGTTAGATTCTTATTGGCTTTTTAAAAGTTAGTCTTTTGAACACAAGAGGTGAAATATACCCGAAGCTACTTTCCCTTCCATATTTAGTATACTCATAACCATCAGCCCCCACTTTTTCTCATCCCCTTGCAAAGGCATCATTCATTTCTACACTCAACAAATATTTGTTATGCATCAAGGGAGACTACTAGACGACTACCCCAACATGTACTCTCCTTTTCTCTCTGAGTAAAAACCTGTGATTTCACAAAACACGGCAATGCTCAACCTTAAAACCTACATATTTCTCATCCTCCCATACTGCTGCTAGATGTGCCTTAGTGGTTGTGGCTAACGAGATATAAATCAAGTATTTCAGTCAAAAGACTATGAAGACCTAAGGCTCTTTAAAATGAATATAACTTACTAGGAAAGAAGGTCCTTTTTGATTCCTTGCACTGTTGTCCTAAAATACTGAAATAATGGCATCTCTTGGATCATGAATAAACTTTGAAGATAAAACTCATGCTCTGAGGACAGAGGAGAAATTCAAGAGACTGGGTCTTAATGACACCGTGGAACCATTACAGCAGACATACTGCATCAATCCTGGGCTGCCTACTTCTGGCATTATCTTTACTGAGATAAAAGTAAACTTTTAAGCTGAATTTTCCCTATTACACAGAACTGAACCTAATCTAATACTTGTATCTCTGTATCAGACAACTCCTTTAGCCCAAGGCAGTTGCTCAACCAACTGAGCCACCCAGGAGCCCCTCAGACAACTCCTTTAAAAGAATTGTGTTAACAATGAGAAAAAGTCAGTATCTCTACCAACGAGATGTATATAGGATTGAAGGGGGATATGCCAATGTATCAACAATTATGTTATGGCACAATAAAGTAGTTAAGGTAGAGGTATTAAGGGAATATAGAAGAGGGTTATCTAGGTTGAACGGGAAACGAAGTGAAGCAAACAGAAGTCATGGAAAGCTTAATAAAGGAGATGGTGCACAAACAGCACTTTATTTATTTTTAAAGAGTTTTATTTATTTGAGAGAGAGTGTGTGTGAGAGAGAGAGAGCACAAGCCAGGGGGGAGAGACAGGGAGAAGCAGACACCCTGCACAGGGGCTCCATCCCAGGACCCCAGGATCATGATCCAAGCCAAAGGCAGATACTTACCTGAGTGAGTCACACAGGGCCCCCTGCACAGAGTTTTAAAAAGCAAATAGATTCAACACAAATGAAGCTTAAGGACATTATGTTAAGTGAAATAAGCCATTCACAAAGGATAAATACAGTATGGTTCCACTTACATGAACTATCTAGGTATAAAACATAGATATATAGGTTCAAATGGAAAGAAACAGAAAGTAGAATAGTAGTGGCCAGAGGCTGGGGGGGGGGGGTAAATGGGGACTTGTTAAATGAGCATGAACTTTCAGTTTTGCAAGATGAAAAAGTTCTGGAGATTGGATGCACAATGATGTGAATATACTTAACACTATTGAACCTGTACACTTAAAAATGGCTAAAATGGCAAATTTTATATTATAGGTATTTTACTGCATTAAAGAGTAGACATTTACATGGATTTGTTTTGCTTGGATTAAGCATGAGTCTCTGGCCTGGGCACAAGTCCAGGTTCGACCCCTGACTCCTTCTCTAGCCTTGCCTCAGATCTTGCTCCCAGTGAGTGTTCCTGCCCCCTTATCTGCCTTCAGTTCCTCAAATCTATTATGCTGGCTCTTCCTTCAGTGCCCAGAACTTACATATATTGCTGTTGGCCTGAAATACTCTTTTTCATGTGCAATCTAGGTCCATTCAACTTTGTCTCCTATATTTCTGAGTTCACCTCAAAAGTCCCATAAAAGCCTTCCCCTGTCTAGAAAACAATTCTCTAAAGGTATATTCTTAGTCTCTGTATTTTTCTTTCATACCATATCTCACTGCTGATGATTTCGTATTACTGTTATTACTATACATATAAACCATATATTTTTTAAGATTTCATTTATTTATTTTACAGAGAGAAAGAGATCACAAGTAGGCAGAGAGGCAGGCAGAGAGAGAAGGGGAAGCAGGCTCCCTGCTGAGCAGAGAGCCCAATATGGGGCTCGATCCCAGAACCCTGAGATCACGACCTGGGCTGAAGGCAGAGTCTTAACCCAATGAGCCACCCAGGCGCCCCTTAAACCCTATTTTATGAAGTCATGGACAATCATTTTTTCTGATGACTAGCAGTGTTGAAATAAAGAAAGGAAAGAAGACATAAAATCAGGCCAGCCATAAGCTGTATCTACCCATACACAATGAATCAAACCATGAATCTGGAGCATTTTTAGCAATGTATATTAACTTAGAAGCCAAATGCCTTTCAGCACATGCTAACATAAGTAGATTATATTAAGAAGTGATAATTAGCAAAGTAAAATTTGCCAATTATTTTCTTAAAAAGATTTTATTTAACTTCAAGCTTTCCCTGTTGACGAAAGTATATGATAAATGAAAAAAGAAAATTTCAAGAAGAAAAATCCTGATAAAGGAAATAGGGCTTATCAAAGAATGTATTGAACACTTAATCCCTGCTAAGTAAATACAAAGAAAAATGCAGACACATACTGAGGAATATATTTGCAAACTATCTAACAAAAATGACTATCATGGAGAACTCTACAATGTCAGTTCAAAAGACACTACCGGTAAAAAAAAAAAAAAAAAAGACACTACGGGTAAAAATAAGAACCATTATGGATCAGTCAATAAATGTTTCTTACAACAAACTGTAAGTCGTAATATGTAAATGAGAAACAATGGACAGAGAGAAAGGAAGCCATTATTCACCAGTGAGATTTTCACACAATTTTTCAAAATGTAAATTTTATTGGATCCCGGTGAAAACTGTGATAATTATCAAATAGTCCAAACAATTTTATTTCTTAGAGAAAGTCATGGATATTTGTTATGACTAATTTGCTAATTTGTTTTTATCTTTCTCTAAAGTGCAATTTTTAAAAAATTCCATTATAAATGCATTACATTTGAATAGCATTTTCAAAAGCATTTTTTATACATCTTACTTGATCTCACCACTATAAGAGACTATTGTATGGTCAAAGAATGATCAAGGTTTACCTAGGATTATTAGCAAATAGGAATGAAATGCCAAGTTCCCTGAATTCCAATCTGTGGAGTCCATTTAACTGTCAGAAACATGGAATTTAAAAAGTTATGTTTTTCAAATTAGTTTTTAAAAACTTCCATTAATTGTTTACTGTAGAATATGTAATTTCTTAGAATCTAGTCTTTTTAAAATAGTATGCTACAAATATAGAACTTTCGTGTTTATGCAAGTAGGAAAAAATTAAGATGTATTTACGACAAACCAGTTTCTAGTACTTTGGGTAAAAATACATGTGCTAAAGATGATCAACTCAATAGCACTCACCTTCACATTATCAAAAACCCAAGTATCCAGTTTTGTTACATCATGGGCACCAAAATCCTCACTCTCAGCATCATAGCTATATGTATAAATATGGTCTCCACCAACACCTGAAAAGGAAATTTGGGGGGAAATTTTTTTAACAATTACAACAAAATTATAATGGGAAAGAGAAAGACAGGAGGAATAATGAACACTTATTTCATGTGCCATGGACCATGACTTGTACTTTAACATGCTATTGTTTTTTGTTCTCACAGTAACATTCTTAATTTTAAAGATACACTACATGTAAGTTAATTAATTTAGCCAAAGCCACAGTGCTAAAACACAACACCACAAAAATAAACACCAAAGTCTGTCTCCCTATACACATTAAACTCTTCAAAAATTTGTCTGTCTTGGGAACACTATAACCTAAAATAGATGAAGTCATTTGGTACTTCCTAAAGCAAGAAGAAAATTCAAAAATTTCCGTTATCTTATTCATAAAATGTGTATTTTTCTCAATATAAGGGAATAAATACTGTCTATTGTTAAATTCTTTGCAGGGCTCAACAAGTATATTAATCTTACACATTTATAAGATTTAATTAAGAATATAGTCAACTTAGTGAATTGCTAAGATAGGCTCTTACAGGTCCTGAAGAAGAGATATAACAAAGTAATAACAATCTCTTATAATAGCAATGCAGTTCCAATGACACTACCACTGCTCAGCCACTCCACTTCCCACATCCTAAGCATAGATGTGAGTGAGTTTGTTGGTTACCATAAATGGAACATTCCTATGGGGTGGTTTCTGATTTAGGTGTTAGTCTTACATCTTATTAGCTATAGCCAGAAGCAGGAAGGTAAGCTTGGTGAGTCATAGCAACTTAATCCACCCTCACCGCCACCAGTCCCCCCCAAAGCTAAACTGCTTTCCAAAAAAAGGAGTATATATATATATATATATATATATATATATATATATATATATATATAAATAGCAAATAGTTTGAGGTTTTTTACCATGACCTACAAAACTATGTTCTATGAATATCATATGTAAAATTCTGAATGTATATTTTGTTTTCAGGACATACAATAATATTCAATAATGCCAATTATTAAGATTACACCTATGGCTAAGTATAATGTTACAAAACCTTTTTATTAAGTGAAATGATCAGTCATTCTGCTCTCACTAAAAAACATTTAATGATACAAAATTCAAATGGAATCCAATAGTTTCAGAAAAATTTTATTAATGAATTTTCTAATCAATCACAGAAACAAACAGAACAAATCCAAATGGCATGATCTTGAATATATGAAAATAGGGGGGGCGCCTGGGTGGCTCAGTGGGTTAAAGCCTCTGCCTTCAGCTCAGGTCATGGTATCAGGGTCCTGGTATCGAGCCCCGCATTGGGGTCTCTGCTCGGCGGGGAGCCTGCTTCCCCTCTCTCTCTGCCTGCCTCTCTGCCTACTTGTGATCTCATTCCTCTCTGTCAAATAAATAAATAAAATCTTTAAAAAAAAAAGAAAATAGGAATTATAAGTTATAGCATTTAAATCTTTATGTGAATATCTACAAACTTAATAAATATCAAAGTAAAATGAACCAGGCATCAACATCATCATCATAATGAAAAATTACATGATAAGCACATAGCTAAATATTTCACAGGAATTATCTAATGTGCCTAAAAACAAATCTACAAGATAGAAATTATAATTGTCATCACATTTTACAAAAGGCAAACTGAAGTTCAGAGAAGTCGTCTAACTTGTCCAAGATTATAAAGCCGTTAAATGTGAGAGCTATATACCACTTTATTGAATCCAAGATACTAACAACTATATGATGTGCCAATATTTCAAGTACAACTAAAAGAAAAAATCAAATGGACATGTCTATCCATTGTAATATACGTTCCTATGTCAGAGATGTTAAATATGTAAAAACAAGTATCTCAAAAATCAATAAAATATAGTAAGTAATACACAAAAATTATCATATTGATTTATTACATATACCATCTGAGGAAAATATAATCAATGACTCTTACCTTTGGCAAACATAGTCAAGATATCTGGGCTTCCCCAGCTCCATGTATACTTGCTTTCATTAATAAGAGAATCAAATCCCACAGGATTTTCCTTCCATCCTTCAGACCATTGAAAAAAAAAAAGCAAACAATAACAACAGTAACATATATATGGTGAAGTATTAGTATAGCCCCTAAAGAAGTATTCTTCAAATGGTAATAATGAGAATTACAGAACACATGCAAAACTAGTAATAGATTTTATGTTACATGTATTATACCATATTTTTTAAAATTTTTTATTAACATATAATGTATTATTTGCCCCAGGGTACATGTCTGTGAATCATCGGGCTTACACATTTCACAGCATTTGCCATAGCACATACCATCCCCAATG
>CM052808.1:67830825-67847725 GCA_028533885.1 Nasua narica
TATAACCCCCTGCCCTGCCTCTCAAATTCTTCATATCAGAGCGATCATGTGATAATTGTCTTTCTCTGACTATTTCGCTTAGCATAATACCCTCTAGTTCCATCCACGTCGTTGCAAATGGTAAGATTTCGTTTCTCTTGATGGCTGCATAGTATTCCATTGTATATATATACCACATCCTCTTTATCCATTTATCTGTTGATGGACATCTAGGTTCTTTCCACAGTGTGGCTATTGTGGACATTGCCGCTATAAACATTCGGGTGCATGTGACCCTTCGGATCACTACATTTGTATCTTGAGGGTAAATACCCAGTAGTGCGATTGCTGGATTGTAGGGTAGCTCTATTTTCAACATTTTGAGGAACCTCCATACAGTTTTCCAGAGTGGCTGTACCAGCTTGCATTCCCACCAACAGTGTAGGAGGGGTCCCCTTTCTCTGAATCCTCGCCAACATCTGTCGTTCCCTGACTTGCTAATTTTAGCCATTCTGACTGGTGTGAGGTGGTATCTCACTGTGGTTTTGATTTGTATTTCTCTGATGCCGAGTGATGTTGAGCATTTTTTCATGTGTCTGTTGGCCATTTGGATGTCCTCTTTACTGAAATGTCTGTCCTCTTTACTGAAATGGGCAGAAATTCTGCCCATTTCTTGATTGGATTATTTGTTCTTTGAGTGTTGAGTTTGAGAAATTCTTTATAGGTTTTGGATACTAACCCTTTATCTGATATGTCATTTGCGACATTCTATCAGTTGTCTTTGGTTTTGTTGGCAGTTTCCTTTGCTGTGCAAAATGTTTTGATCTTGATGAAGTCCCAGTGGTTCATTTTTGCCCTTGCTTCCCTTGCCTTTGGAGATGTTTCTAGGAAAAAGTTGCTGCACCTGAGGTCGAAGAGGTTGTTGCCTGTGTTCTCCTCCAGGATTTTGACGGAGTCTTGTCTCACATTGAGGTCTTTGACCCATTTTGAGTCTGTTTTTTTTGTGTGGTGTAAGGAAATGGTCCAGTTTCATTCTTTTGCATGTGGCTGTCCAGTTTTCCCAACACCATTTGTTGAAGAGACTGTCTTTTTTCCATTGAATATTCTTTCCTGCTTTGTCAAAGATTAGTTGACCATAGAGTTGAGGTTCCATTTCTGGGCTCTCTATTCTGTTCCATTGATTTATGTGTCTGTTTTTGTGCCAGTACCACACTGTCTTGATGATTACCGCTTTGTAATAGAGCTTGAAGTCTGGAATTGTGATGCCACCGGCTTTGGTTTTCTTTTGCAACATTCCTCTGGCTATTCGTGGTCTTTTCTGGTTCCATATAAATTTTAGGATTATTTGTTCCATTTCTTTGAAATAAATTGATGGTATATTGATAGGGATTGCATTAAATGTATAGATTGCTTTAGGTGGCATAGACATTTTCACAGATTTGTTCTTCCAATCCATGAGCATGGAACGTTTTTCCATTTCTTTGTGCCTTCCTCAATTTCTTTCATGAGCACTTTGTAGTTTTCAGAGTACATATTCTTTGCCTCTTTGGTTAGGTTTATTCCTAGGTATCTTATGGTTTTGGGTGCAATTGTAAATGGAATCGACTCCTTAATTTCTCTTTCTTCTGTCTTGCTCTTGGTGTATAGGAATGCAACTGATTTCTGTGCATTAATTTTATATCCTGACACATGAATGAATTCTTGTATGAGTTCTAGCAGTCTTGGAGTGGAGTCTTTTGGGTTTTCCACATAAAGTACCATATCATCTGCAAAGAGTGAGAATTTGACTTCTTCTTTGCCAATTTGGATGCCTATTCCATATTTTTTTTTTAAAAAAAAAGCTTACAATAGATAATTTACTTCTTACTAAACCACAGAATCACTTTTGAACTTTTGAGAGTTAACATTTAGGAAAACCATGGATCCATCCAGATTGTTTCAGTAGCACAGAATGATAAAAGACCAAAGCTTAATTCTTGAATCAACACCAGCGTGTGTTTATGAGTAAAGCAAGCTAAAATACTTGCCAAAAGTATGCCAAAATACACTTCACTTTGTGTCAGAATTCAGTGTTAAAGAAGTGATATATATGCAATATATTTTTCCATATAATAAAGTCATCCATACAGATAATACCTTTGGCAACTGCACTGACATCTTCATAAAATCCAGCTATCAGGGCTACATGACCTGGTCGAGATTCAGTTGGCACACGTGTATGAGATATCCCCCAGCTGCCTTCATGCATTATGATATTCCTAAAAGATATCATAGATCAATAGCACAGACTCTGATTAAATCCTGTTAGAGCTTTAGAAAAATAAGATTGTTACAGAAGGAATCAAAACCAAACAGTGAGTCAAAATTTAACAAGGAGAGGAATTCTGATCCCAGCTGAGCCCAGTGCTAGCCCTCTGACTAGCTGGATTCAGCAGCATAAATGAGCTTAGGTGAAACAAAGAACCATCTGGCCACAACACAGAACTATGAGTCAAAATACACAATTTTTGTATGAAGCCACAAAATATTCAGATGGTTTGTTACATGAGAAATAACTGATGCACAAAATATTGTTCTATAAATATCAAATTTCACCATGTGTGATGTGGTATTGCAGTCATGTAGGAGAAAACTCCTTGTTCTTAGGTGATACACGCTGAAATGTTTAACGGTGAAGTATCATGAGATCTTTCCTTCAAATTATTCAGAAAAAGAATAATTAAAAATTTAAGCATGTGTCTGTAAGTGTGCGTGTGTATGGAGAGGATGCAAATATGAAAACAATTAAAAATTGTTCAAACTAGGATAAGGTATACAGATTTCATCATATAATCTTTCAGTTTCTCTGTGTTGAAAAATTCTCAAAATAAAAAATTACAGGTAGGGGAAACAGCTAGACTCCCAATTAGGAGTTAAATTATATTCCTAAATTTGAGACTAAAACGGGCAAAAGGTTTCTTTCGCTAAAATGTATCAATATCCTTCGCAATGAAAGCAAAGTACTGACTGGCAATGCCCATGCGGTGAAAGGGCAGCAGAGCAACTAGCTATAAAATACTGACTGCGGCGATAACAGTTTCTGAGATGAATTCTTGTCGCCCCAAAGAGTAACTGTAAGTACTGGCTTAGGTACTCTTTATTACTGACTTACCTCATCCTAAAGCCAATTTTGGTAAAATGTATGCATAATAACTAAAAGTTTGAAAACCAGTGAACCACTTGTTACGGGAGAAATACTTTTTAACTTCTTCAGTTATTTAATGAAACCCGAACTTCAACACGAAGAAGAAGGTATAAAGAAATTTGGATATCTCTGTTTAAAAACATTTTGATCAGTTCAGATCATCATATTTTTTAAAAACCAAAGTGAACACATAAAACCTTTCACCAACAGGTTTAAAAGAAACTCGAAGATTTCTGAAATTGTAAAAACATGATGGCATACAGCACAAGGCACATCAACTATGCAAGCTCTTGGCCTGCTACTCACCAGCCGAAGGAGAAGTAAGTGCTACCAGGAAAGTTCACCTTTTCTCTAACAACCGATACACTTTTATCTAATTTGCAATAAGCTATATTTCTCTCCTTTCTGTGACAACTAAGAAATTCATCCAAATATATCACCTCAATTTTAAATTACTTGTAGAAATTGATGTGACACATTTTTGTGACCTGAACTTAACCCTGGTTTGATCTTATTTTCCTACTCATATTTTCCCACTGCCCTGTGTTGCTCACTTAATTACTTTGATCCTCCAATATGGTATGCATTTCTTTAAGCCACCACAAATTTCTGGAAATTCAACAGAATTCCAAGTTCATTCATTCTTCTAGCAGTCAACAAATATTTAATTGCCTACTATGTTCTAAGAACTGAAAATAAAGTAGTATGCAAAACAGAGGCTCAGCTTGCCTAGAACCCGCTCATGTGAAGTACTATAAAGAAAACTAAAAGAGATAAAAGTAATGATGGCAGGTGAGAACAGGAGAAAATGGAATACTTAAAAAAAATTTCCACTTGAATTTGAGTCTTAATCTCTTCAGACCAGCATGAGGAAGGGCTTTTGAGAGACTTGTCACTAATCAGAAAAATAAGAATTATTTATAGGAGAGTCCCATAAGTTTAAAAAATTAAATATTTCTTTTCAAAGTCACTTTATAAAATCTGAAATCACAATTAACAGTGACATAAACTTAGAGGGGCTTTATATATTTTATAAGCGTGTTTTCAGTTGAACTCTGTATTTTCTAGTTAAACAGCACTATAGTTAGCACTTCATTAATATTTAATGCTTGTCATTATTTAAAAAATGTAACAAGTTTATTTTATAAGAAAAAGGTAATATATTGAGTTATAAGCCAGGTTTGAAAAATTAGGACAAGTTAAGCCAAGCAGCTAAGGTCATACCTAACTCCTAGGCAGAAATAAATTTGTTAATCCATAAGACAAAGGCAGAGGTATATGTGCTCTATTCTCTTTCTCATCGTCACTTCTGTGTCCAACATGAGATAAAAGTGTCAAGGTAACACTTTCCAGAAAGGTCTTTGTATCAGTTGATGCTTACCTAATAAATGGCGCTCTAGGATTTCCATTTTCGTCAAATTCATGAAGTGTATCTGCCCGCAGGCCATCAGCAACAAACAGTACTAATCTTTTTGCTGGAGGAGGCAATGGTGTAAACTGAGGAGTCATTCCATGAACCAAAGGAGATGTAAAATAAATATCAAAGATGGAGCCGAAGAACACAAAATGTACAAGCAATCCCAAAATAAAGAAGAGCAGCATATCCAGTGTAACTAATTAATCTTCAAGAAAAACTGAAAGAGGGGAAAAAAATTAAATTTGGGTAAACTTTATTGCAATTATACATATTTTCACATATTCTGATGACTGCATATAGGCTGAATATATATTTTTAAAATATTACCTAATTTAAAACTTCACTTTCATTTGTGGTAGCAACAATAAACATTATTTAATAATGAGGTAATACTGAAATAAAATACATGATAAAATACATTCACACAAAAAAGAGAAAGTTTAAGTATAATACCCAATTAATACCACTAAACTATTTATAATTGAAATGTATACTAAGCTCATAAAAACTAATATAGTATCAAAAACAAATACATAAATGAGTCCTAAAATGGGTCAGGGTTTAGGCAAATCAAATCCTATATAAAATAGAAAATATAATTCATGGTGGTCTTGGTTGCCCACATGACCACCATTGATACTCCTGGAATTTAACATTACTTAAAGTTTGAGGATTTTTTTTTTTTTCGACTTTTGGTTATCAGCTCAGGAGACTTGTAGATTGTGCTGACAGATTAAATGCATTTTGTCCATTTAAATAAATTACAGGAAGGAAAAAGTAATTAAATCCCATGTGTTTCAGAAAATGTACACTCATTAAAGGAAGACTTTAAGTTCCCTGAACCAATAAAAAAAAAGTGGAAGTTATATTCATGAATTCAATTAAAATGCTCTTGCACATATTCTGTACAGAATTGTGGGGGGGGTACAAGAGAGAACACCAGGAAGACATAGTCACAGATCTGATAAGTTTACACATACTTACAGAAGGAAAACTAAGCAACATGAAACATTTAAATAATACTGTAAGACAGTATGCCATTAACTGCCAAGATCAAGTCCATGGGAATGCTTTTCAAGTCAGTCTATGATTTATTTTGTTGGTGAATCTCCCTGCAGATTAAAACAAAAAAGTACTCTTAACTTGCAACTAACATTGGTTACACACAGTGACCCTTGGCTGAAAAACACCAAAGATGAAGTAATTTTAATTACAGACACATCTTATTCTTCCTGGCCTGAAGAATTACATCGTGGAAGGAAAGGGTGGCCAAAAACAAAACAAAAACAAAAAACAAACCCTTGCCAAAGTCAAGCACATCATAAAAAAAATATAAAATAAAGTAAATGGCCAAATTATGGGCTACTTTTTTCCTGAGAGATTTAAGAGTCAAATAAGTATCAAAGATATTCCACAAAGTATAAAAGTACCTTAGTGAGTAGATGCTCTTCTGCAACTCAAGGCAAAACTCTCGGAATAAATATTCTGCTTTTTCCAATATACATGAACTTCAACTACACAGCAAGCACTATCTTAATAACAGTATTCTGAATATAATGAATATAAAATAAAGCAATCACAGTGTGCCTGGGTTGCAAAGTCGGTTGAGTATCTGACTCTTGGTTTCAGTTCAGGTTGTGATCTTGGGGTTGCAGAATTGAGCCCCGCATTGGGCTCCAAGCTCGATGCACAGAGGTTGATTGAGACTCTCTCTCCCTCTCCCTCTGCCCTTATCCCTGTACTCTCTCTCTAAAATAAATGAGTAAATCTTTAAAAAATAAAAAAAGTTAAAAAGTTAAACTGTGGTAAGTTTGGAAATATAGAAAAATTACTTATGATTTTACCACCTAAAGAAAAATCTGTTACATTCCTTAGTTTTTATCTAATCTACATTTTTATAAAGGCTCACAATTTCATGTACTGATTTTTGTCTTTATCATATATTAACATTTCTTTGTTTTTTTAAAAAAACTCTTCTCACACATCATTTACCATCACCATGCTCTATTCAATGAGCATATCTTAATTTTCCTGATAACCTCCACACTGGTAAACACTGAGTTGCTTTCCATTTTTTCATTATTAAAAATGTCAACATGATTAATTTAAATTTTAATGTAATTCTTATGCTAACTTTTAAACATTTCATATTACATGTTTAAAATACTGTCTATACAAAGAATCTATACTCAGAAAACTATAAAGTACTCATGAAAGAAATTGAGGAAGACACAAAGAAATGGAAAAATGTTCCATGCTTATGGATTGGAAGAACAAATATTGTGAAAATGTTTATGCTAGCTAAAGCAATCTACAAATTTAACGCAATACCTATCAAAATACCATCCTTTTTTTTTTTTCAAAGAAATGGAACAAATAATCCTAAAATTTATATGGAACCAGAAAAGACCACGAATAGCCAGAGGAATGTTGAAAAGGAAAATCAAATTTGGTGGCATCACAATTCCAGACTTCAAACTATTACAAAGCTGTAATCATCAAGACAGTGTGGTACTGTCACAAAAACAGACAAATAGATCAATGGAACAGAATAGTGAGCCCAGAAATGGAACCTCAACTCTATGGTCAACTAATCTTCAACAAAGCAGGAAATAATATCCAATGGAAAAAAGACAGTCTCTTCAACAAATGGTGTTGGGAAAACTGGACAGCCACATGCAGAAGAATGAAACTGGACCATTTCCTTATAACACACACAAAAATAGACTCAAAATGGATGAAAGACCTCAATGTGAGACAGGAATCCATCAAAACCTTGAGGAGAACACAGGCAGCAACTTATTCGACCTCAGTCACAGCAACTTCTTCCTAGAAACATCGCCAAAGGCAAGGGAAGCAAAGGCAAAAATGAATTACTGGGACTTCATCAAGATCAAAAGCTTTTGCACAGCAAAGGAAACAGTCAACAAAAACAAAAGACAATTGACAGAATGGGAGAAGATAATCACAAATGACATATCAGATAAAGGGCTAGTATCCAAAATCTATAAAGAACTTATCAAACTCACTACCCAAACAACAAATAATCCAATCAAGAAATGGGCAGACGACATGAACAAACATTTGGGCAAGAAGACATCCATATAGCCAACAGACGCGTGAAAAAGTGCTCAACATCATTCAGCATCAGGGAAATACAAATCAAAACCACAGTGAGATACCACCTCACACCAGTCAGAATGGCTAAAATTAACAAATCAGGAAACGACAGATGTTGGCAAGGATGCAGAGAAAGGGGAACCCTCCTACACTACTGGTGGGAATCCAAGTGGCTGTACCAACAGCCACTCTGGAAAATGGTAAAGATGTTCCTCAAAAAATTGAAAATAGAGCTACCCTACAACCTAGCAATCACACTACTGGGTATCTACCCTAAAGATACAAATGTAGTGATCCGAAGGGGCACGTGCACCCGAATGTTTATAGCAGCAATGTCCATTAACAGCCAAACTATGGAAAGAACCTAGATGTCCATCAACAGATGAATGGATAAAGAAGATGTGAGATACATACATGGATATATATATATATATATATATATATATATATATATATATATGGGGGGATATATATATATGTGTGTGTATATATATATATATATATATAAATATATATGTGTCCCTACATACACATAATGGAATATATATATATATATATCCCCCTACATACACACAATGGAATACTATGCAGCCATCAAGAGAAACAAAATCTTGCCATTTGGAACGATGTGGATGGAACTAGAGGGTATCATGCTAAGCAAAATAAGACAATCAGAGAAAGACAATTATCATATAATCTCTCTGATATGCAGAATTTGAGAGGCAGGGCGGGGGGGGGTCATGAGGGGTAGGGAGGGAAAAAGTGAAACAAAATGGGATCAGGCAGGAGATAAACTATAAGAGACTCTTAATCTCACAAAACAAACTGAGGTTGCTGGGCGGTGGAAGGTAGGGATAGGGTGGCTGGGTTAGACATTGGGGAAGGTATGTGCTATAGTGAGTGCTATGAAATGTGTAAGCCTGATGATTCACAGACCTGTACCCCTGGGTAGCAAATAATACATTATATATTAATTTTTAAATAAATAAGTAAATTAATTAAAATAAAATAAAATGCTGCCTATAGGGGCACCTGGGTGGCTCAGTCGTTAAGCATCTGCCTTTAGTTCAGGTCGTGATCTCCGGGTTCTAAGTTCAAGCTCCACCATCAGGCCCCCTGCTCAGTGGAAGGTCTGCTTCTCCCTCCCCTTCTGCCTCTGTCCCATGCTTGTGCTTACTCTCTCTGTCTCAAACAAAATCTTAAAAAAAAAAAAAAATTGAGGCAATATGTGTAAAATATGCAGAAGAGTGGCTACAGCCAGTACTCATTAACTATTGGCTAATATTATTGTTTCTGATGTACATGAAGTTGGATTGATCATGTGAGAAAAACTTGCTTCCCATCCTTGTTGACTTTAAAAATCAAATCTAATAGATGTAAATCTCCTAGAGAACCAAGTCCCAAACTTGGTTTTATACCAAAGCATCAACTTTAGCGTAATTGCTCTACTGCTATTTTCCTTATCTGTATGGGTATTTTTTTTTTAAATTCTGGTAAGAACACTTAACATGGGAGATCTACCCTTTATATATTTTCAAGTGTACAATACAGTATTGCTAACTATAGGCATAATATTGTACAGCAGATGTCTAGAACTTACTCATTTTGGGTACCCGAGATTTTATAGCTGCTGAACAACAACTCCCATTTCTCCTCCCCCCTCAGACCCATTCTACTCTCTGCTTCTGTGACTCTGTCTCTCTTAGGTATCTCATGTAAGAAGAATCATGCAATATTTGTCTTTCTCCAACCAGCTTATTTCAGCTAGTATAATGTTCTCTAAGCCAGAAATGTCCGATAGCCCCAGTTGCTCCATATGTTTGCCAAAAATATTTGGTATTGTAGCCAGTTTAATTTTGCTTTTTCTGTATGTGGAAGCATACCTGTAACCTACTGTGGCTTTAATACCTTTTCATTTTTCAGTGCTTTTCAAAGAGCAGTATTTTTCAATTTTGGTTAAGTTCAATTAATTTTTCTTTTAGTTACCTATTTTGTGTCCTACATAAGGAATTATGTAAATGATAGCACTTTCTTTAATACAGATTTTTAATACTTTTTATTTGAAAATAATTTCAAGCTGAGAAAAAAGTTGCAAGCATATGATACAAAAACCCACATACCCGTTAGTCACATACACCTATGCTAACATTTCTGTTTGCTTTGTCATTTTGCCTCTTGCCTCTCCTGACCCTGCTGTGTCTACCTTACCCCTCATGAGTGTACACACACACACACACACACACACACACACACACTATAAAATCACACACACACACTACAAAATCTCTTCAGAACCATTTCATAAATTACATACACTATGGCCCTTAACCCCTAAATACTTCAGTGTTTATTTCCTGAGAACAATGATATTCTCTTATATACAGACAGCAATTGTCAACTTCAATAAGTTCAATGTCAGTATTTTATCTCATCTACCATCTGTACTCCACAATTTTTTGAAATGCCCCAATAATATTCTTTATAGCATTTTTAGAGCTCTACTGAGGCATAACTGGTCTATAACAGACTGTACAGATTTAAAATGTACAATAAACACAGTCAAGATAATGAACACACCCATAACCCTCAAAACTTTCCTCGTGCTTGTGTAATTCACCCCTACATATTTTATATTTTTTGGTATTATTGTAAACACTATTTTATATCTCAACTTCCCCTTGTTAGTTCTTAAATCATCAATTTTTATATATTGACCTTGTATCCTGCAACACTGACAAACTATTATATAGTAGCTTTTATGTAGATACCTTTTGAATTTCTACAGAGATAATTATATCACCTATGAATGAAAGACTTCTTCCTTGTCATTATAAATGTCTTTTATCTTTGTCTCATGCTTACTGTACTGCCTAGGACCTCTAGTATGATGTTGAACAGAAGTGGTAACAACAGAAATCCTTGCCTTCCAATCCTAGTGTGAAAGTTGTCAGATTTCCAGGTTTGGGAGATTTCCTTTATTGAGTTAAAGAAGTTCGCTTTCACTCCTATATGTGGAGTTTAAAATCATGAATGGATGCTGGATGTTGTCAAATGCTTTTTGTTGGATCTATTGAGGTGATCATGATGATTTGGTTTTACTATTTCAGTCTCTTTTTTTTTTTTTTTTAATTTATTTGACACAGAGAGAGATCACAAGTAGGCAGAGAGGCAGGCAGAGAGAGAGGGGGAAGCAGGCTCCTCACCAAGTAGAGAGCCAGACGTGGGGCTCGATCCCAGGACCCTGAGATCGTGACCTGAGCCGAAGGCAGAGACTTTAACCCATTGAGCCACCCAGGTGCCCCTCTATTTCAGTCTCTTAATGCGGTGAGCTACACTGATTGAATCACAAATGTTAAACCAAGCCTGCATTCCCAGAATAAACCCCACTTGGTCAATAAGTGTTATTCTTTCTATGGACTGTTAGATTTTACTTGCTAAAATATAATTTAGAATTTTAAAGCAATGTTTATGAAAAGGTATTAGACTCTAATATCTTTCTCTGGTCTTGGTATCAGACTATGAGTTGGGAAGTGTTGCTACCTCTGTTACTTTTTGGAAGAATTTGTGTAGAATTTGTATTATTTCTTCCTTTACTATGTAACAGAATTCACTGGTGAAACTACTGGCTTGAAGTTTTCTTTGTGGGAAGGTTTCTACGATAGATTCAATTTCTTCATATATATATATACATATATATATAAAAGGATATTCAGATTATTTACTAATTGTTGACCGAGCTTTAGTAGTTATACCCTTTGATTTCATCCAAATTATTAAATTTACTATTCTAAAATTATTCATAATATTATATTCATTTATTATCCTTTTTTTCTATCTTCCATTCCAGGACACAGTCTACCAGGTATCATATTCAGTTGTTCAAGGTAAGTCGCTTTTCAAGTACTTAATTCAATTCAGTTAGATCTTAAATTCTAGTCAGAGCTAAAGTACATATGGTATAGTTGGATGTACAGAAGCTCACACTGATTTATGTATTCTTTTTAAAAGATTTTATTTATTCATTTGACAGAGAGAGAGAGAAAGAGAGCGCGCACGCACAAGTAGCGGGGAGGGGCAGAAGAAGAGGGAAAACAGGCTCCTTGCTGAACCGTGAGCCAGATGCAGGGCTCCATCCCAGAGTCCTGGGATCATGACCTGAGCCAAAGGCAGCTGCTTAACTGACTGAGCCCTCCAGGCTTCCCAAGCTCACAATGACTTTAAAGATCTCCTCTTTATCATAGAAATGTTAGTACTTTCTATCATGGTTATAAATAAGCAAACATCTATGTCATTTCCCACTTTCATTTGCATTTACAAGTAACTCCCTGGACTTACTGTTCTTTCTTTTTTTCCCTGTTGCTCTTACATAGCTTTTCTGAATAAAATATCAAACGTAGTCTTTATGTTAAAGGGACATATAAATTTTCCACTACCCAAAAGCTTACCGAAGTTATCAAAGAAAAATTTTATTTGAGAGCTTTGACCTTCCTACAGCTGTAAGAGCTAAAGTAAAAATCATACTCTGTTATATAAGAACAGCAGGATCCCAGTCAAGTCACTCCCTGTCTTAGTTTCCTTATCCATAAAAAGATACCATCAGCCTTATTCCATGGCAGGAGTGTAGTGCGAAGTAACTAAGATATGGCACCATACAAATGTAAAGCACTAGGAATACTCTAAACTAGATTACAAAGCACTCGATTTTTATTTTTATTTTTTAAATCAAACTCTAAATAGCTGAGTTTACATTATTTTAAAAGAAAGCAATAAAAAAGAAAAAGGTATACTGTATTTTCCTGTTCCAGTCAAATTGATTTTATAACTTCTTGATTAAGCTTGTAATATTCATTACCACCAAATATTAATGATACAAACACTAAATATTTATTTAATTTTTCTCAGTGTTCAGTTGGGTTTTCTTTTTCTCTTTCTTTCTTTCATTCTTTCCTGAGAGAGAGAGTGTGAGTGGAGGGGGGGGACAGAGAGGAAAAGAAAGACTCTTAAGCAGGCTCCACACCCAGCACAGAGCCCTATATGGGGCTGGTTCCCACAAGATGGAGATCATGCCCCCAGCCGGATTCAAGAGTTGGTTGCTCAACCGACTGAGCCACCCAGGAACCTCTGGGTTCTATTTTCAAAGGGGCTTGTATTTCTTACTTGTCCACATTCACAACCACCACATAAGTTCATCAGGTCCTCACCTGGACATGTCAACAACCTACAAATGGGTTTCCCTACTAAACTACATGCTACAAATTCTTCCCTGCATCAAAGTAATGATCTTATATATTGCACTCTACAAATCATACTAAATTTCACTAGTCATTATATTTTATTCTAATGGGTCTTTATGCGTTTTATACATAAGCCTTAACCCTAAAACTCATGTACTTTCTAACCCATTTTCAAGTGATCTTTAGTTTTAAATAACTTATTTCAGTATAAGAGAGATAAGGTGAAATGAGAATATCTAAAAGAACTCCAGGAAGGAAAATCAAATGAGAATATAGTTGATATTTTTCCTCAAAAATCATGTTAAAGATAATTACTTCATTAGGTAATAACCTAAGGATCGCCACCAGAATGTAATGAGATATTAATGACCTTGGACTCTCACATCTCTTTTCCACAGAATTCCAATTAATAAATGGAGAAGGAATGAGAAAAATATAAAATTACAACTAGACAACTAGACAAACACCACTTACTAATACTTATTACCACCAAGATGCATCGATAAATGCTAAACTCAGTGGGTGAAAATTTGAGGCAAACAGGATATTTGCAGGGGAAAGAAATCTCCCCCAAATATATATTAATTATAGAGGGAAAAACACTAACTTACAATGGAGAAACCCTCAAACACCACCTTACCAAGTGGTTAAAGTTAACATAACCAGTAATAAGACACAGTAACATTATGTAACCCTAATGTGGTGCACAAGGAAAGGCACAACATAGTATATTTTTGGCAAAAGAATATGTGGTATTCTTGCCAAAAATGCTAACTTTGATCTAACCATGGGAGTATATCAGACAGACTCAAACTGAGAAACAGTCTGCAAAATAATGGACCAGTACTCTTCAAAAGTATCATGGTCATGAAACACAAGGAAAGACTGAAGAATAGAGGCTGAAGAGACATCGCCAAATACAATATGGAAACCTGGACCGGATCCTGGGCCAGAAAATAGAGAATAGTGGGAAAACTGGTGCATTTCAACTAAGAAGTGTAGATTAGTTAGTAGTTTCGTACAAATGTTAATGTCCTGGTTTTGAGAACTACACTGTGGTTATATAAGATGTTTACATTAGGTGCAGTGTGGAGAGTGTACAATAACTCTGTACTATTTTTGAAAATTTTCTATAGATCTAAAAAAAGAGTAGAAAAAATTAAGTTGGAGCATAAGTAGAAAAAAAATTAATTTGAAGCCTAAGTCTGTACGCAAAAGATAACACTGACTAGAATCATAGCTATAACCACCACAAATTTTGTGGATAGCTCTGATTTCATGTAACCTGTGTTCTTGTAAATAAAGGTTATTTACTAAACTCATAGGCTTTAAGTGTTTACATCAGCATAAGCCACACTAAAGAGCTTATTATTTAAAGACGGTGTTTCGAAGTTCTCTTGGGCTCTGTTCACCTGCCAAGGGAAAAGTAAATATTGCCAGTTAAAACTGAAAGGAAGTAGCTGAGACCTGCACACAACAGAAAATTATCAGGTAAACTATTAAGCCAGGTTATTAACACTAGTTCATTTGTTTCTTCATACTTATTATTTGGGGTGTATATTTTTTCCATCATGATATATGTCACTTTCAAGTGAAAACTATATGTGACTTTACAAATGCCATAAAAGAACTAATTTTCAAATTTCCTCATGGCTAGTAGACCAACGGGAGTTGTTAGTTATTTAGATGATTCATACCTAGCTGTATACTTAGAAGAATTCAATTTTTTTTCTTCATATCTAACATCATTTATCTGTTCCAGAATACCACAGTACAGTTACTTATCACGTCTCCTTAGGCATCTCTTGGCTGTGACAAATTCTCAGAGTTTGCCTGTTTTGATGACCTTGCGAGTTCTGAAGAGTACTAGTCAGGTAGATGTGTAGGAGACTCCTCTATCGGCACTTGTCTGATGTTTTCCTCCTGATTAGAATGGGGTTATGGAAGAGAAGAGGAAGGAAAACTACATGTGTCAGGTTCATCTTTATCACATCTTACCGAGGGTGCATGCCATCATCATGGCTTATCCCAACGGATATTAAACTTGATCATCAGGCCTAGGTAGTGTTTGTCAGGTTTCTCCACTATAAATTTAACAATTTCATAGTGCACTCTTTGGAGGGAAACTGCTATGTACAACAATACTTAAGGAGTAGGGAGTTATACTGAATTATACTCTATCTTCTGAGAGCATGAAGTACCTACATAGATTATTTGAATTCTTCTACAGGGAGGGTATACATTTTAAACTCAGTCAAAAGGTATTCAAAGCTCTCATTCTACAAGATTAAATTAACATTATAATCACTAATATTTGCACTCATGCTTTCCCCATCCTACTTAGAAAATAATTTTTATCAGTATTCATGCAAAGCCATTATTCCTTTTATGAGCCTATTCTAGCTGGCACTACCAAAAACTTATACATTATTTTAAAGATTTAGACATCTGTTCTATTATATAACTATACTACAATTCATTTGAAAATTATCTTGATAGACATTGTCTCCGATTGTCATTACTACAACGAATACTTCAATTTAGCCTATCTCTCGTGATAAAATTGGGAGATTTTCAGAATGACAAACAGAATGATAATCCATCATAAAATTAATTTGGTGGATCGCAATTAGCTTCTTTTAAAAAAATGAAATAGAAGATGGCGGAGAAGTAAGAGATCCTGCAGCAACCGGTCCCCAAAAGTGAGCTGGAAATCTACCAGAACACGCTGAACACCCATGAAATCACTCTGAGGAGAAAGATTTCTCACTCCGGGATCTCTCCGAGAGCAGAAGACAGCAGTGGAGAGGTAAAAGCAAAGTGGGAACCCTGGAACTGATATTGGAGGATAAACAAAAGGTAGAGGGAGCCACCAGAAGCTAACCAAGGACAGTAATACCCCAAAGGAAAGTGCCCGGTGGCGGGGGACCAGCATTAATGTAGAGTCCGCTAAAAACATTTAAAAAGGGCAAAAAGGTCTGAGGAGTAACTACTGGAAGGGGGTGGTCGCGGGCACTGGAGCTTGGACCCACACTCCCAGGAAGGAGCGCCCCAAAGTGAGACTGGTGGGGGGATCCAGTCCGCGGTTCCTGAGCCTGCAGCTTTCTGCTCTCTGCAACAACCTGTGGACCAGGCGCACACCTGCAAGCGCCTTTAGAGAGTCTGCGGTGGTTCACAAGCCGTAGCTTTTCTCTGTGTGCGCCCGCGACATTCGACATTCGCGGCCCGCCGCAGAGCCTGAGCGATCCCCGCTGGCCACGGAGAGAATGCGGGCAAACGGCCTAACCTCTGGGGCGCCCCTCGCGGAGCCGAGCTGCAGAAAGGCGGCTGGGGTTGCGACTTTCCTGGCCCGCCGCAGGCCTCGCGGGTCCGCACTTGGGAGCCGCAGAAAGGCGGCTGCGGTCGCAACTTTCCTGGCCTGCCACAGGGCTCCCAGTCCTCACTTGGGAGCCGAAGAAAGGCGGCTGGGGTCACGTGCCACCTCGGACAGGCTGCACTGTGAGCAGAAATTTGGCAGAGGGGAGTATGTGTTCTGAACCACACAGAGAGGAACAGAGACCCGGGCTTCCTGCAACTCGGAGGTCTGAGTGCTTCTGGGCAGATTCATTGCTTGGACTCCCTGAAAAGGTGAAAAAGCTACAAAAGGCCAAAAACCTTCAGAGAGCGAAAGACTGAGAAACCGGTTTCCACAGAGCTCAGCCCCTTCACTGGGGGGCAGGGTGACTCAACCCAAGCAAGACTGACTGGTAAACACCGCGGCAGGCCCCTCCCCCAGAAGACCAGCCAAAGAACAAAAGGACTATAACCACAGGGTCCCCATAAAATTTTAAACCCCCAACGGCAGGGGAAATCAATATATTAAGCTCCTGGTAATACCCTCAAACCTGTATATTTCATAGATACAAGTTTTTTTGTTTTTGTTTTTGTTTTCTCTTTCTTATGCTCTCTATTTTTTTAATTTTATTT
>CM052808.1:67848225-68034219 GCA_028533885.1 Nasua narica
TGCATGGAGCACTGGGTGTGGTGCATGAACAATCAATCTTGTAACACTGAAAAATTAAAATAAACATATCTGGGGAGAAAAAAATGAAATAGAATAGGATAGGATTGAGAACACATCACTATAAAGTACTTCAGAAGTAGGAAGATAAATGTTTTGAAAAAGTATTTTAATTTTTCTCTATGTATGTACATGCATGCATGTGCATTGTATGAATATAGCATGTGGTAGTGAAAAATGTATTTCAAACTATTTTATGTACAAATAATTGAAAATCATCTCTATTAACTGGAATTGCTGGAGTAAACCTGTATTTTCAACTTTATAAGATAGTAGCAAAGTCTCAATAACAATTTAGATGTACATCAGCAGTGTATGAGAATTCATATTTTCTCTAAATCCCCATAATTGACTGTTATTATCATATTTACCTTATGCCAACCTACATAGGATAGAATGGTATCCTGTTGTTTGAGTATCTATTTGCCTGATTACTAGTGAGGATGAACATCTTTTCATGTTTTTATTGGTCAGTTGGGTTTCCTATCCTTTCAACTATGTGTCCATATCCTTTGATCAAAGAGGATCATGCTTGGGGCGCCTGGGTGGCTCAGTGGGTTAAAGCCTCTGCCTTCAGCTCAGGTCATGATCTCAGGGTCCTGGGATTGATCCCCGCATCGGGCTCTCTGCTCAGCAGGGAGCCTGGTTCCCTCTCTCTCTGCCTACTTGTGATCTCTTTCCTCTCTGTCAAATAAATAAATAAAATTTTAAAAAAAAGATTATGCTTGTTGGCCTTTTTTCTTTGACTTGTACATTATATTATATGCATGTGTATCTGTGTACCTCTCTCTCTCTCTCTCTCTCTCTAGACATATATTTGCACCTTAAATACAAAGCAAACATAAATCCGTTTATGGTGCTTTTTGTTAAATGGAAATTTTATAACTTTAATGCAGTATAATTTACCAAAATTATCCTTTCTGGAGCAAGTTTTTTTGTGTGTTTTCCATAAGAAAACTTTCTTTGTTTTAATGTCACATAAAAATAGTTTTAAATTAGAACTAAATTCTAAGTTTTAGATTTCTGCTTTTCACCTGTCATCATCTAGAATTTATCTGTACATGGTGTGAGACAGAGATCTAGTTCAAAGCTTTTAACCAACTGACAGAAGCACTAGTATAGCTACCACTTTAAAATGTATTAAGGTAAATTCCATATCAAATACAAATACAGGTAAAAACTTTAAATGCAATTCTTGTCTTTTGCTCTATCATTAAAATTAGAAACAATATCTACAAGAGGGATAGATACAGTTTTTGTTCAGTGAAACATTATTCAGTATGGAAAAGAACGAGTCAAGCCACACCTATGCCAAAGATATATCTTACAAATAAAGGATTAATAAAGAACATTTTTAAAGGCATTGGCTCCCTTTTCTCCCCAACACAGCCAAACTTTTTGAAAATAATATGATCTCTTTTTCCCTGATCCTCTAAAACTCAAACTTGAGCCTTTGTTTTTGATTACATCAGAGAAAAAGCTTTCACTAATGTAATATAACCAATATTGCAAAATCCAGTGGCTTTTTTTTTTTAGTCTTCTATCTTCCATTCAATTTGTCTTCCTTAACCATGAGTTCTTTCTTAAATAGCCATCATTTCTTAGCTTTTGTGAACATTGCTCCAGTTTTCCTTCAACTTCTCTGTCCAATATAGAGAGGTCTCTATCTGGTCAATGACTTTCGGAGTTACTCAAAATTTGGTCCTAGGGCTTCTTTTATTCTTTTATTTATACCTTCTGTCTAGACTTGTTCTTTTTAAGATTTTATTTTTAAGTAATCTCTATACCTAACATGGGACTCAAACTCACAACCCCGAGATCAAGAGTTGCATGCTCCTCCGATTGAGCCAGCCAGGCACCCCCCGTCTAGGCTTGTTTTGATCATACCCTTTGTGTCAGCAAGCACTTATATGTTAAAGTCTTAACAACTAGCTCCAAATCCATATGTGTAATTCCAACCTTAACACATCCACCTGAGACACAAACTGAGTATGTTTAAAACCAAACTCATGATATCCCTCATGAACTTTGTTTAGGTAGTAAACCTCCTAACTCCCTAGTGTTTACAATCTCAGGAGATGGTACCCGCTTCTACTCAAGTATACCAATCAGAAAACTAGCAGTCATTCTTTATACCTCATTCTTCAGCTCTATAGCCATGAATTACTTTTTTATTTTTCTTTTTTCCAAATGCAACTAGGAACACCTCACCCCTTAGGTAAGACCCTTCAGTGCCTCTCCTCCATCATAATCAAGAGTAGAATCCTCGGGGTGCCTGGGTGGCTCAGGGGGTTGAAGCCTCTGCCTTCGGCTCAGGTCATGATCTCAGGGTCCTGGGATCGAGCCCCGCATCAGGCTCTCTGCTCAGCAGGAAGCCTGCTTCCCCCTCTCTCTCTGCCTGCCTCTGCCTACTTGTGATCTCTCTGTCTGTCTCTCTCACTGTCAAATAAATAAACAAATAATATTTTTAAAAAAAAGTAGAATCCTTAATACAACATACAAGGTGCTACATGGACTGGTCTCTGCCTCCCTTTCTAGCCTTGTCTCATGGTACTCCTCTTTGCTTTATGGCATCGCACCATATTGGTCCTTTTCATGTAAGTAGCCCATGCTTCCTACTGTTATTAAGACCTCTGCATAAATTGCACTTCCAACCCACCTTCTATCCTCTCTTGCTCCACTGTCTCATGACACCTCCTTGCACTTTCAAGCATCATTTCCTCAGAGACTATGCAGTCCCAACCAAAAACCAAAACCTTTACCTCAAGTTTATAAATACATACTTCTGTTTTTACCCTTTGGATTGATGTCTGTCTCTATCGCTTAACCGTAATTCCATGACAGCAAGACAGGGCTCCTTCAGCACCTCATCACAGTCCTGCCTGCTTTACTAAGGACTCAGGACTCAGGACTCATGTGTGCTGAAGAGATTATTTAGGATTATCATTTCAAAGGTACATGTAATATGAACTATAGCCACTAGAGGCTGCCTTTTTCTTTTTATTCCTGCAGAACAAACACTTGAACTGTGAAGATTCAGGAGACTTAAAAAACAAACAAACAAACAAACTTACATGCTTGAGTCATTAACTATACATAAAATTGCAGTGATTCCAAAATATCACCCTTCACATACACTTATTTTATTATTGCCAAGCACATGTATATTAAGCAGTATTATTAACATTTCTCTTTAAAGAGAATCTCATTTTATTCAGATTTACTGACGACTTTGTAGTAGTTGAATTGTCTGGAGACCTCAAAACAAATGAGTAACCACTAAAAATTTTAAAAGACACATATCCATGTACCAATAAAAGTTATTTAGCTTATACCTGTGGAATATTTATAAGCATTGAAAAACAATTTAAAAATTACATATCTCTAGGGGCACCTGGGTGGCTCAGTCGTTGAGCGTCTACCTTCGGCTCAGGTCATGATGCTAGGGTCCTGGAATGAGCCCTGAATTCCCTGCTCAGCGGGAAGCCTGCTTCTCCCTCTACCAGTCCCCCTGCTTGTTTTCCCTCTCTCACTGTGTCTCTCTCCATCAAATAAATAAATCAGATCTTTTTAAAAATAAATTAATAAATTAATTTAAAAAATTAAAATTACATATTTCTAAAATTTCACATCAACCAAAAATTTGCATTTAAAATGTTACCTGTGGTTATCTTAAGACTATTAAAGCCCCAAAATTAGTTTTTAAGCCCTAAAGTATTTGAAGTATTTAAAAGAAAAAAAATCTTTAACGTTTTACTGCTAATATGCAAAGTTCAATGACTATCCTCATTATTCAAATTTTAGCTGCAAAGACCTACATTAAAGCAAGTTTTGCTAAGTAGAAAACTTCCCAACCATATTAATAAATTATTATAAGTAGAGATTAGCAATTATTAACATTCTATTATGTGCTACTTCTTAAGCACTTTTATTGATAAGTACACCTCTATGTACTGTGGAAAAGAAAAGTACTTACTGAGAAAATTGGCCAGTTGATTTGTTATGGGCTGGGAAGGTCATAGAAACAAATCCATGATTATAGGATACAAAGTAGAATCAGGAAACTACAGATTTATACAGGAAGTCAATCATGGAAGCACTTGTACGTTCAACTTCTTACAACTCTCTAAGAAAACATATTTTAAATAAATTTTCAACTTACATTTTAGAAATCAGACCTTAAATTACAGATACTCCCTTTGTACCCTACTGACTTAATTGCTTTTTCCAGTTTTAGTGGCTGAATAGTCAATATTTGTCTTGTTTTATTTTTAAAAACCTCTCAAATACTTTCAGTATATACTAGTATTGCACTACCTATAACTGACTATAACAACATTTATGGTGTTCTAGGTACCAGGCATTGCGACAAGCACATTTCTAATTCTGTGTACTTTCATTAATCCCCTTGACAGATAAATGTTAAATGAGACTAAGAGAAGTTAAGGAACCTAAGGTGTTACAGCAAATAATTGGTAGAATTGGAATATGAACTCTAGCCAGTTCTACCAGGCAAGGACAATCTTCTTCAGGGACCCTAAGTGCAGGAGATTTCCAAAAATTCCATTACAGAGCTGGAAATATTGTATATAAATAATTCATTTCCAATCATGCTCTTTCCGTGCCATTTACTATTCCCTCCCAATTTCAGAAATTGATTCCATTTTCAATCTCTCTGGCAAACTCAACTACAATAAGTATCAGCAATCCTTTTTGCTAATCAACAGTAACAGGATATAGCATTGGCTATCTTCGTAAGATTGGGGACTCTTTTTTCATGTATTTCTTTAATATATATGGCTCAGAAAAATATTTAGACTTCAAATATTGGGAGCTAATGTTCTATAAAAAATATTTTGAGGGACGCCTGGGTGGCGCAGTTGGTTGGGCAGCTGCCTTTGGCTCAGGTCATGATCCTGGTGTCTTGGGATCGAGTCCCGCATCGGGCTCCTTGCTCCGCAGGGAGCCTGCTCCTCTCTCTGCTTCTGCCTGCCTCTCTGCCTGCTTGTGTTCTCTCTCTGTTAAATGAATAGATAAAATCTTTAAAAATATATATATATATTTTGAATTCTTAGTACTAACAATATCAAAAACAGTTTACAGCAAAAACAAAAGAAAAAACCCAAGGCCTCATTCAAATAAAAATTTTAGTCTTCTATGCTTGAGTAAACTGAAATTAAAGCCTACACTTAACCGTTGCCATACTTTTACATGTAAGCCAATAACCTGACCTATGGCTATATAAGAATGCTCTATCTTTATTTTCCACAGAGCTAAAGGAAATACTTTGTGACTTCAATGTAACATATAACTCTCATGATAACGAAATTGCGGCTACATATTTATTTTGGGACTTATAGGGAGCTATACGGAAAGAAAGGAAATTTAAAACCTTGCAAAAGCAGCAATTTATGTGTGAAGAAAATAGGTCTTAGGAATAGCATTCCAATACTGCTTGACTAGAAACTAACATCCCCTTTACCACCTTGGGCTGTAATCAAGGAATGACATAAAAGATAAAGATGAAACTTCCAAATTTAGTATGCTTACTCTATGTGCTAACATTTGATAAGGGAAATTAAAACTGTGCAACGCATCCAAGTTTTAAAATAAGTATGTTCCACAGTCAATACCTTAATTCCAGCCTAAATGGCCAAGTCAGAAAGATTGGAAGGCTAGTGGGAGAAGAATGGCTTTGCACATAAGAAGACTGATTTTTGCAAAAAACAAACAAACAAACAAACCTGATTTTAAAACTTCTTTGGATACTTCTAATGGAGTTGACTTGACCAGGTTGTTGAACGTTTCTAGGCTTAAGTTTGCATTACCTCTCTACCGATGGGGCTGCATTTAATACTTTCAAGGGTCCCTGTTATGCAAACTGTGTTTTAAATGCCAAGTGCTCATTCAGGGTATCTATCCACAAATCCAACGAAATCCAAAACTCAAGAGTCTGTCTGGTTACTTCCTCCACCTCCCACACCGCAACACACCCGGCCCTTTTACAGCACTAACTCGGTGTCTAGAAGGTGATCTTCCAGAAGTTCAAGCAGCCGGTGCTGTCGCCAGGCCTCCAGAGCGATCAGGCACTTGACTGGGAAGGGAAGTGAAAGGAAGTCAAATTCTAAGTACTGCCCTGGGCACCTGCTACACGTGCGAAGACAACATCACCAACTGGCAGCAAACAACGAGAAAAAGTGAAGAGTGCCAAGGAAGCAGCGCGCCCGCGGGTGCCAGGCCAGTTTTGGTGCCACTGCACCTCTGCGCTCTGGTCCCCGGGCTTTACCTGGGGCTTTTCCGGGTCACGCGTTATCTCGGGAATGAGGCCTCCTCAGCGCAAACGCTGGATCCAGCTCTCCCGCAGAGTTCCCCTCTGACCCTTGAAAGGACGGCCAAGAGAACGTTCCTAAGCCACAGTCCTAACTGCCTCTCAACTGCGGAACGCCCCCGAAACCTACCTGGCGGAGCACTGCTCTCGCGATAATTCTAGAGCCAGTCCTCGGTAAGCCAGCCCCTCCCTCCTCCTCCGGCCAATCAAACAGGAGTGAGGGCGGGGTTTTGCCTTTGAGCGGGGAGCGGGGCTTTCAATCTTCGCGCTCTGGTGTTGAGAACGGGCGGGGCTGGGGCAGAGCTTGGGCGGGGAGAGGGGGGGGTAGGACTCGCACTCTTTCTCGCGAGACTGAGACCAGGAAGACGCCTGCAGAGCCCCGCTGCTGGTGCAGCAGTGGCTGAGGTAGCGGGTGCTGCTGCATCTACACCTTCTGCCTCCGAGCCTACTCCTGGTCTCTGGGTGGGGAGGTGGGACGTGGCCAGGCCAGGGTTGTGGAGGTGCGCAGTGCCCGCTGAGGCTTAGGGGGAAATCCAGGCTGCGGCCTGTCAAAGCCAGTTAGGGAGGCGCCCACAATCCTGACAGAATAAGATGGCGGCAATGGCGCCTGGAGGTAGTGGCAGTGGTGGCGGCGGTGTGAATCCATTCCTTAGCGATTCGGACGAGGACGACGACGAAGTAGCGGCGACCGAGGAGCGGCGGGCAGGACTTCGGCTGGGTTCCGGGAGCGGCCTAGATCCTGGCTCTGCGGACTCGCTATCGCCCCAAGATCCCGTGGCCTTAGGGAGCAGTGCGCGGCCAGGGCTCCCTGGGGAGGTGTCGGCGGCTGCGGTGGCATTGGGGGGCTGTGGGGAGACCCCTGCCCGATTGTCGATTGATGCGATCGCAGCGCAGCTGTTGCGCGATCAATACTTGCTGACCGCCCTGGAGCTGCACACCGAGCTGTTAGAGAGCGGCCGCGAACTGCCTCGGCTGCGCGACTACTTCTCCAATCCAGGCAACTTCGAAAGGCAGAGTGGGACCCCGCCGGGGATGGGGGCGCCGGGGATCCCTGGAGCAGCTGGCGTTGGAGGCGGAGGAGGTCGGGAACCGAGTACGACGTCTGGCGGGGGACAGCTCAGTAAGTGAACACAGCCTGTCATTCCCGCAGGGTGGTTGGGATTGTCGGGGAGGAGATATTTGTAGGCAGGTAGTGAGTATTAGAAACATTTTAGAGAGAGTTGGAGGGAGTGGGAGTCTTGCGGTGGAAGCAAAAGGATCTGGCACCAACTGTTCTCTCTTTGTGCCTCCAACCTTTGGCTGGACTTCGACTTGTGCCTGGTTCCTCTGTTAGCTTCGATATCTAAAAAATATCCAGTTTCCAGTTCGCTGGCTGTTACGGGACTGCAGAAGGCTCCCTTGCAAACTGGCCTATCAATTTAATCATGATTCTTTTTCCTCCAATCTCCTGAATCACCTCTACCAGGAAATAGTGTTTCTTAAATTGCTTGCAGTAATTCCTTAATTCAGAGTCAAGAGGGGGAATAGAATAGGAAATGTTCTCTACGCACAGTCCGATCCCCCGAAGTCCCTTTTCTTTGGACTGACTTTCTCACTCAAAAATTGGGTTTTCTGCTGCCCAAAATGTGTTGTGTTTAAGTATTTTTAATTCCATTTCGATGCCTTAATTGCAAGAAGTTTCCAAAATGACAGAAAATATAAGGAGTAGGGTGGACAAGTTCTGCCTGTAGTCTATCTTGTGGTCCCAGTACCTCGCAGGCTTTTTTTCTCTGCTTAAGTTAGGAATTTACTTTTTTACCGTGTTATAATCATCCTTAGCAGTATAATTGTTTACCCCATCCATCATATATTTATAAGGTTTCTTTTGGCTTGAAAAAGTACTATCAAGGATGCATTCTGGATTCCCCTGTTCTCTTTTGGGAGGCATCTTGGATTTTCCCTTACTAATGGTATGAGAAGTTTTAATGCATCAGATGAGGCCAACTGGAATTTACTAACAACTGTTAAATGTACAATTTTTAAATTGTAGTCTAATTGATTATTTTGTCTTTGTACTTTTGAATGGTATCAGAGACTTCTATTGCCAAATCTAGATGTAATGCAAGTGCAAAGAGTACATTTTCTATCCTGGTAATTCTAGGCAGAGTTCCCTCTTTGATTTGGAATTTTCTCAGTAGGTATAACTTCCTTATTCAGTATGTAGGATAATCATTTCAGGAAGAGATTTTCTTATTGCTGGAACACCTAAATGTCACCTTTGTAAATGTTTCCCACACTCCCAATGTTTAGTTAGTTGCATCTATCTTTCTTTCATTCTTTCTTTCTTCTCTCTTTTTTCCCTTAATTGCTTGTTTCATGGTGCTTTCATATGTACACTATAGTCTTTAATTGTTTTGTATTTGATTTGTTGACAATATCATTTTCCTCCATTAGATAGTCACATCTTGAGAGATAGCCTCATATTCCTCACACTTTGTACAGTCCCTGGCCTACTGTTGAGCATAACTTAATTACATCTGCTATGTTTTTCTCCCATATTAATATAATGAAATAGGTATTCCTTACTTCATGACTTCATTCTGTGACAGGATTTCTTCTCCACCTTATTATAGTTTGATATCACTGTTCATACTGAAAATTTCTCTTTAAAACTTTTTGTATATAGAAATAGTTACGGAGCACCTAGATAGGTCAGTTGGCTGGACATCAGATTCTTGGTTTAGGCTAGGGTGGTCACTGCTGGAGGTGAAATCAGCCCTGCATAGGGCTCCCTGCTTGGTGGGGAATCTGCTTAGGATTCTCTCTCATTCTCTCTCTCTCTTATGTGTGTGTGTATTCTCTCTTTCTCTCTGAAATAAATCAATCTTTTTTAAAAAAAGAAAAAAAAGATAGTTGTATTTGTAAATTAGACTCTAAGTAGCATTTTCAAATTAATACAAGGGAAATAAGCGAAAGAGAAAAAATAAGTTATCTGTAATCTTGCCAATGATACATACCTAACCTGTCTTTTCCGTGCATATATTTAAAAAACCAAACATTGGATTAAACTGTTTAATATAGCTTTATATTGTCACTATAGTTTTTACCATCAACTTTGATGTAAGATTGCATACATAAAATGCACCTATTTCAAAGTATACAGTTTGATGAGTTTTGAAAAACTAATCACTACTGCAATTAAAACATAGAACATTGGGCTCTCTGCTCAGCAGGGAGCCTGCTTCCCCCTCTCTGCCTGCCTCTCTGCCTACCTGTGATCTCTCTCTGTCAAATAAATAAAATCTTAAAAAAAAAAAAAAAAATAGAACATTTTTATTGTCCCCAGAATTCCTTCATTTTTCTTTGCATTATATCCCTAGTCCCACCTTTAGACTTCCACTGATCACTATACAACAGAATTTTGCATCCTGGGCACTCTTGAAATTTTGGGCCTGATAATTCTTTGTTGTGGTACTGCCCTGTCCATTCTAGAATGTTTAACAGCATCTCTGGCCTCTCTGTCCACTAGATGCCTATCACAACCATTCCTACCCTATCTCTCAAGTTGTGACAACCAAAAATGTCTCCAACATTGTCCAGCTTAAGAACCACTTCTATACATAAGTTTTGCCTATTCTAAAATTTCATATAAATAGAATCATGGAGCATATGTTCTTTGTGACTTCTTTTTACATGGACGTAAGTTTTCATTTCATTTGGGTAATACCCAGGAATATAATTGCTGGGTCGTATAGTTACTATATACTTAAGTTTATAAGAAACTGTCAAACTTTTTCCAAAGTGGTTGTACCATTTAAAATTCCCATCACCAGTATATGAGAGGTTCACATCTCCTAAACACTTGGTATTTCCAGGCTTTTTATTTAACTCATCCTATGAGAGATTGGGGGTATCTCATTGTGGTTTCAATTTTCATTTTCCTGCTGACTGGTGACACTGAACTTCTCCTAAGCTTTTTGCCCCTAGTGCATCTTCTTTCGTGAAATGTCTGTTAACGTGTTTAACCAGCTTTTTAAAATTCTGTTTTATACTGGATCCAAGTCCTTTATAGTGTTTTGCAAATATTTTTCCCAGTATGGTTTGCTGTGTTGTTTTCTACATTTTTGTTTGTTTTCTACATTTCTTCAAGTTCAGTTAATCGGTTTTGTTTCTTTAATGATTCATGTTCTTTGTGTCCTATATAAAAAATATTTGCCAATCCCAAAGTTACAGAAATTTTCTTCTGTATGTTCTTCTAGAAGTCTTGGGGTTTTAGCTTTTACCTTTAGGTTTGTGATGGCAAGACTATATTTTAATTAAAATTATAAAAAGAAGAAATATTTCGTAAATATTCTTTCTATAAATGTGCACACATTTATAGCATGAATTTTAGTACAACTTAAATACAAATGCATTGTATATTTCAAAATATCAGTGCCTGTAAGTGTCTTAATCCAGTTAGAAAATAGATAAATATTAACATAAGTCTGTAAGACTGTGTGTAGTACCATGTTTTAAAGATTTTGACTAAACTCTTGATTTCACAAATTATATTTTAGGAATTCAGAGGATAAATGTTTCTCTAGGATTAAGCCACTGCCTGCTTTTAAATGCCCCCTATATTTAAGTATAGCATGTTGATTGTTACTAATTGGATTATGATTTTATAATACTCAATAAGAGCATGATAGTTAATTATAAACAGTGTTAAGATTGATAATATGGATTATCTAATACATTAAATTATTTTCATTTATTTTTGTATATATTTTGATTGATATGTGTCTGATCTGAAAATTCATAATACTTCAAAATAATAAATACATAACCAAAAGTAGTTTCTTTCTTTCATTGATGTCTAAAAACAGTTTAATTTTGCAAGATTTACTGAATTACTAAAAAAAAAAGAAAAAAAATTACTGAATAATTTACTAAAGTCTCTTGACGACCTAGGTAAATAGTATGGTTGTGCTATTAAAATACTTTAAGAAGTCTTCATACTGTATTTAACCTTTTCTCCTTGGGTGGAAGAGTAATCCATATTTATAAAACATTCAAATGGTAAAAGAATTATAGCTTTATAAGTTTGATATTTTCAGTAGAAGAATTTTTTTAAAAGATTTTATTCATTTATTTATTTAGAGAGAGCACGTGGAAGTGTGTAAGTGGGGTGAGGGGGGAGGCAGAGGGAGAGGGAGAGAGAAACTCTCAAGCAGACTGCACAAGTTGAGCAGGGAGCCCAATAGTGGGACATAAGATCAAGATGTAAGCTGAAATCAGGAGTTGGTCGGTCAACACTGAGCCACCCAGGCGCCCCAAAGATTTGTATTAACTAGAAAATTTAGTTTTCTAGCAAATGACCTAAGGAAGGTTCAGTGTTTGTTAAATTGTAGCCTCATTGCAAGATTTCTACTAGATCTATTTGGTGAAATAATTATATCTTTATACACACATTATATATATATGTGTGTGTGTGTGTGTGTATATATTTCTTTTTTCCTCTGTATTTTTACCAATTGGGCCAGAATAAACTTCCATTTAGTAATTATTTGGCTTCTCAGATTGTAAGATAAAAATTATGGCAATGTCATTATTTAACACTGAACAGATTGTGCTATCTTTGTCGGAATAATGCTGTTTCCGCTTCAAGTCTTAGAGCACTAATCAAAATTGGACTGTAATTTCATAGATGAGCCCAACTTTTTTTTTATAGTACAGACAGTAGTGATCAAATGGGAAAGACTATAACTTAATGCCTTTCAGTGATAGATTTCTTTTATTCTGTATTTACCATGTCTTCAATGTAGCTTGTCAGGAGGCAGTCATTTATGAATGAATGTGATACTTTCACTTGTGAACCTACAGCCTTCTTCAGTCATTTTCCTTCTTTTTAAAATTTTGTTTCATGATCCTACCTGTCTTCTCTCAGAACTCACAAAGAATACATACCTCATTGTGCTCAGTGTTCCTTTTCCAGTCTCACTAATGGTAACATGTCAAGATTTACCATCTTCCAGCATTCCCATCTCTTCCACTTTACAAAGTAGCTCCGCCCTTGTTAGGTTGAATTTGAGTTTGATGCTTCCTCTGGCATCTGAGAGAGAAAATATCAATAAATTATTTCTAATATTTTTGGGTTCACTGCTTTTGGCTGAATGAGACTTTCTACTGTTTTCTGGACCCTGTACATTCCCAAATTTATCTGTTGCATAACTTGTCATTTTTCTTGCCTATATCTGTCTAGTAGAGTTTCAACATTATTATTAATTCTGATAAAAATTTAATCAGGGATTGTCACTGGCTAAAATAGTGACTTGAATATAGTTGGTATTTAATATTTTATATTGATCAATATATTATGTAATCAGGATTGTAGGAATCCAAACGATGTTTAATGCAGGTCCTTGAGCTTATGTTCTTGCTGAAGTGACAAGACCAACATGTGAAAAGAACTGGAGAATAGTCATCTGGTACAGATAGTAGTGTAAGCATTCAGATACAGAAAAATTATTGTTGATTGTGGTAATAAAATGACCCTTGTGGAGAAAGTGAAAATTTGAATAAATAGTTACTTTATTATTTGGCCTTATTTAGACTCTTTATCGTGAGTGAGGAAAAGGAAAAGGAAGTGAAGGTAAAGAAAAGATAATATTTATTTTATGTTTTGCCTTATTTAAAACATCTGGAAATGTGTTTCTCATTATCTGACTCTCTACTAAATAAAGTGATTCCATTTGGGTACTTGTAAAAATGCAGTGTGGTGTTTCAAGACATTGTGGTATTTTGGTTGAGAGGAACCAAGATAGGGCTATTAATCTGGGAAAACAGAGCTTATTTCTGTCAAAACTTAATTTTATACTATTTGTCAGAAGGAAAGCTAGTGATCTTCAGAATGAATGCTTGGTTTGTTTTTTTTCAAAACTTCATTGGAAAAAACTTTACAGAATTTGTTTAATTTTCATTTTGTTTAGTATTTTTAGGTTAAAAACTAAGTTTGGTTAATTTGGTTAATTTTTTTATGGCTTTTAACTATGCCTCTCTCTCCTATGATCTTATGATGAAAAACATTTGTCTTGGTCTAAAAATACAGTTTTATATTTAAATTACAAATATTAGTTGAGGTGTGCCTGGGTGGCCTAGTCAATTAAGCATCGGACTGGTTTCTGTTCAGTCTTGGTTTCTGCTCAGGTCATGATCCCAGCATCCTGATCTCCAGGTCCTGAGATGGAGCACTGCATGGGGCTCCCTGCTGAGTGTGGAGTCTGCTAAAGTTTCTCCCTCTCCCTCTGCCTCTCCCTGCCTCCTTGCGCACGCGCACTTGCGTTCTCTCTCTTTATGAAATAAATAAATCTATAACAAAAAACCACAAATATCAGTTGAGAAAGGTCTTTATATGTTAACAGCCTATTGTTTTTACTGGCTTCGGCCTATAAGTACTATGAGATTTGATGATAAATTATGGTTTCTAAATTACTTATACTAGGGGTGCCTGGGTAGCTCAGTGGCTTAAGCCTCTGTCTTTGGCTCAGGTCATGATCTCAGGGTCCTGGGATTGAGCCCTGCGTCGGGCTCTCTGCTCAGCAGGGAGCCTGCTTCCCCCTCTCTCTCTGCCTGCTTTTCTGCCTGCTTGTGATCTCTCTCCCTCTGTCAAATAAATAAAATCTTAAAAAATAAATTACTTATAGTAAAAATATAGTTGTTAATATTTAAATAAATAGTAGTTTGCTATTTGTCCATATTTTGAACACAGTTTGAACACAGTCCCTTTGCTTTTTTGGGGATTTGCTTTAGTTTTATTTTATTTTGAATAAGTTATTTCTTCATTTGTGTCTGGAAATTATCTACCTTTTTGTTACCTTATATTGAATACCACGTATTAATTAACTTTGTAAAAATTAACTGTAAAAAATCATTTTTTGCTTGCAAATTAAATGTCTTACAAACATAAGGATTAATAAGGAACATTTTTGTTTACTTACTCGTTAGAGAGTAGACGGGCACATGCAAGCAGCAGGAAAGGGCAGAGGAAGAGAATCTTATTTATTTATTTATTTTTAAGGATTTTATTTATTTATTTATTTATTTATTTATTTATTTATTTGTCAGAGAGAGAGAGAGCACAAGCAGGCAGAGTGGTAGGCAGAGGCAGAGAAGCAGGCTTTCCGATGAGCAAGGAGCCCAATGTGGGACTTGATCTCAGGACTCTGGGATCATGACCTGAGTCAAAAGCAGCCACTTAACTGACTGAGCCACCCAGTCATCCTGAGAGAGAGAATCTTAAGCAGGTTCCACATCCAACGTGGAGCCCCACAGGGTCTGTCTTGTGACCCTAAGATCGTGACCTGAGCCAAAATCAAGTGCCTGACATTTCACCTGCTGAGCCATTCAGGCACCCCTATGCCAATAGCTTTTTATTGTATTGTATGGGGTGTCCTGTAAATATTCTGTGTATGTGTGTATGTATGGAAGTGGAATTAGAAGAGGACCTAGCAACAACCTTAAAGTTTCTAATTTTTCTTGTCAGTAGTAGTCTTTTATTAAAGACATTCTTTACAATCATGGTAAGAATCGAAACTTTTTCTTTTTTTCTGTCAGAGGGAGATGTGTGACTAAGGAGAGTTAATCCACGAATGTAAGATGGAATGATGAGTTATGAATGTATCACCAAAATCTCGAGTCCATTTTACCATTATTCTTAATGATGAATATTTGCATTTTGTGCCCTTTAATAAGTCATAATAGTAAGAATACTGATTTTTGTCTCCTAAACCTTTGAAAACAATGTTCATATCAAAAAGCTAACCTGTATCGATAGGTAATTTTTGAATCTATGGTCTCACTGGACTCTTCCTAACAAATTTTTTATAAGCAATATTGCCTTCTGAGTGTAGTTTTGATAAAAATAGATGTGTGACACAAAGTTTGGAAGGTAAAATGTGTACTCATGCACACTTGAGAGTAATTTGGTGATATCAATCACATTTTTTTTTAAAGATTTTCTTTATTTACTTGACAAGAGAGATCACAAATAGGCAGAGAGGCAGGCAGAGGGAGAGAAGGAAGAGGGAGAGAGGCAGGCAGAGGGAGAGAAGGGGAGGTTCGGGACTCTATCCCAGAACCCTGAGATCATGACCTGAGCTGAAGACAGAGGTTTAACTCACTGAGCCACCCAGGCGCCCCTTAATCACATTTTAAAAATACTTGTTAATCTCCAGTTCCATTTCTGTAATTTATTATAGACATGCTCATTTTCATTAAAACAACTGAACCAAGATTTTTAAAATACCGTTTATAAGTAAAGGTATGAAAGATTGAAAACAACCTAAGGGCACCTGGATGGCTCAGTCGGTTAAGCATTCCACTCTTGATTTTGACTCAGGTTATGATCTCAGGGATGGGAGTCCCACGTTGGGCTTCTTGCTCATCGGGAAGTCTGCTTCTTTCCCTCTCCCTATGCCCCTCCCCTGCTCACTTGCATGCTTTCTCTCCCTTTTAAATAAATAAATGAATAAGTACTTTTTTTTTTTTTTTTTTTTTTAAGGATTGAGGGGCACCTGGGTGGCTCAGTTGGTTAAGCGACAGCCTTTGGCTCCGGTCATGATCCCGGAGTCCCGGAATCGAGTCGCACGTCGGGCTCCTGGCTCCATAGGGAGTCTGCTTCTTCCTCTGACCTTCTCCCCTCTCGTGCTCTCTCTCACTCTGTCTCTCAAATAAATAAATAAAATGTTTAAAAAAAAAAAAAAGGATTGAAAACAACCTAAATATGCAACAATAAAGGTTTGGTTAATTAAAATAGAATACTCTATATGTGCTGATGTAGAATGATCACCAAGATATATTATAAATTGAATAATTTAGGTTGCAGCCAGTATGTATATGTTTCCATTTATGTACAAAAAGGGAGAAAATTGCATATGCTTAGCATAATTTAAAAGATACATACAGAAGAGTCTAAACAATGATTGATGCCACAGAGAAGGATTGCCGATTGGGAGGTAGGCACAGGGGCTTACCTTTTTTTGTATGCCCTTTTATATTTTACGACAAATTATGTCTTTAGTGGCAGGACTAAGATTCCAGCCTAGATCACTAACTTCTGCATTCTTTCCATTACACCACAACTACTGTTTTATGTCAACTTTAAAATAGCTCAGAAAGAATTCTTAGGTCATTTTAGTGTATGATTAGCCATTCTCCTTAATGCAGAAGGCAGGTCAGATAGGCTAAAACTAACCATTTAAAAAACAGTCAGGATAACAAACTGGCACCACACTAAGAGGTGAATAATCTGCCTAAAGTTTCACTTAATTTCATCAAGATGTCCGTGTTACACAGCACTTAACTTAATCTAACTCAAGACATACATGTCCTACATGTGATTGTAGGATATCTGGGCCGTAGACCAGGATCAGCTGAGCCTCAAATTAGAGCCAAATATAGTCACTAATTGTTCTTCTGAATGAAATAATCTTGCAAGGCTGAATTTGTTCATACTCTCTCGTTCAAACTTGAAGTTTTGCTGCATGGTTACATCTAAGTTTATGGGATAGTCATGGAGCATGACTAACTAAAGCCTCAAGGTGGAGGAGACCACAGTTGCAATCATGGGTGTAGCTTTATTCCAGATTTTCCCACCCGGTATTTCAAAAATTCCCAGCAATCAGAAATGATCTTCATTTGTTTTTGCAACCAGTTGGTCCTGTTGTAGGTAGATAAGATTTCTCACTCAAAGGAGTGTCATCATATTTCCTATGTTATTTCTGACCCTCTCTCAGTTCTTTGCTTGTGTGCTGCCTTAGTTGAGGCCTTTAACTCACCTTTGGACCATCAGTTTTAATTTTATAACTGGTTCATGTGCTATTAATCTTTTCCATCTTTGTTCTTACTTGATTTTAAAAGCTATTTATTCATGTCATTCCAGCTAAAACCTTTTAAAATTGCTTCCTCCTGTCTAAAGGAACTTTTCCAACTCTTATTAGCAAAATCATATATTGTATACAGAAAAAAAGAATTTATAAACCTGCTTAGAAATTTTAATTTTTTCCCAGTTTTTGCATTGTACAATAAAAGTGACTATAAAATATTTTATCATGGATATATATAATAAAGTTCTTTCTAAAATGTTGTTTCTTCCTGCCTTTTAAACCATGTTGTCCATATACAAAACTTTTAATTTACTTAAGTTGTTTACTCAGTGTCCCTTGAACATGTTTTATATTTTTGTGACTCCGTATCTTTTTCCTTCTCTGAGAAAGCTTATTCCCTGTTGTCCTTTTCTTTTTTCCACATCTTGTGTATCCTTAAAGGGAGGTCCAAGTTTATGTTCCTTCCTCTCCCTGAAGCTTCTCCAGCCCATAGTGAGCTCTGAAACCTCTAACTTACGGCATTTTTTTGATCTGTTCCACTTATGAAAATTAATTATATAGAGACTTGTGGATTTACATGTCTTTCTAATGAACTTTTTTTTCCTAATGCACACTGCCTAACATCATGCCTGAGAAAAAGCTTTAAGTAAATGCTGAACCTCTGTTGAAGAAATGATCTGAAGAAATGATCTGTAGGTAGGTAGTCGTTTCCTGTAAATATATGAGTTTAGAATATTCCTTGTGAAAATTAGCCTTTTCCTCTATAGCCTATTCCCTCAACTCTGCCTGAGCAAAGCTGAGTTAAGTCTGATCTTTCTGAACCCTTTCACAACTTACCTGGAGTCTAGGAGATCTGAACCTACATGCTCTTGGGTATTATTGAAGAAACTTAATGGTTTAGAGCTCAGGCCTCCAAATCAGAGAGCTCAACTTTACATTTCTACTCTTCTACTCTTCTACTTTCTTTCTTTTTTTTTTTTTTTAATTTTTTTTATTTATTTAACAGAGAGAGAACACAGGCAGGCAGAGAGGCAGGCAGAGGCAGAGAGAGGAGCAGGCTCCCTGCGGAGCAAGGAGCCTGATGCGGGACTCGATCCCAAGACGCTGGGATCATGACCTGAGCCAAAGGCAGCTGCTTAACCAACTGAGCCACCCAGGCATCCCTACTCTTCTACTTTCTAATTGCAGCACTCTGCATACTCTGTTTCTTCTCCTGTATAAAGCAGATGGTGGGCGCCTGGGTGGCTCAGTCAGTTGAGCACAGGACTCTTGATTTCTGCTCCAGTCATGATCTCGGTCCTGGGATCAAGCCCTGGGTTGGCTCTGTGCTCAGCAGGGAGTTTTCTTGAGGATTCCCAGCTGCACACCCCCCCCCCCCCATCCCCCTACCCCAGTCCCGGCGCTGCCCCATGCACGCTGTCTCTCTCTCTCTCAAATAAACAAATCTTTAAAAAAAAAACAGATGCCAATGACTCCTCTTACAGGGGACTGTTATGAGGTTAAATAAGGTTATCCATGGAAAGTGTCTGGCACAGAGTTAGTATTCCAAACATGTTAAAAATATAATAATAATTATTGGTAATGGTTATTAATATTCCTTCTCTTCACCTGACAGCTTGTTCATATGGTAAAATCATCCCATGCTATAGAAATTTTAACTTAAGTAAATAGTTTGTTACAAAATTTCAGCATTTAAATCTTCTCGTAATTTTCAGTCTTTTGGAAGTCTAGTTCATTGTGGAATCTTCTGACAAAGAGGAGAAGACAACAGACAGCAAGCTGAGAGACTGGATTTCTACTCCTGGCTTACTCACAGATTAGTTTATTTAAACCTTTAACATACAATGATCTAATTGTGTCATTGTTATCTGTGTACATGACTTAATTCCAGTGGTTTATAAGCTTATTTAAGGCAAGGACCAAATCTTACTGAATTTTATATTCCCCACTGAGGGTTAGTAAATACTGCATGAATACATAGTTCTGTATTCTTAGCTGTAAAAATGAGGGGATTGGACTATCTCTAAGAACCCTTCTAGCTCTCAAATATTTTCAACATAGGGGTCAGTGAAGTGAGCCCCAGCACTAGAGGAGAATTATGGATCAGCAACTATAAATGTAAGTTTTGCCCTTGACAGATCTCTTAAGATCCATAATTAATTTAAGCAGATAGCATATTAAAATGTTTATACATGGTCTCAGGTTTAAATATAATTAATTTTAAGGGAAATTTATTATCTTTCTATTTATTGAATTTCTATAATATACACTTCTTTGTTGTGTACTATGACATAGATTTTTTAGGCATGGTAAGCCACCTTTACTGAAAGAATTGAAATAAAAAGCTAGTTGTTTGGTAGTACTTTACTTCCTATCCTTTCATTATGAGTTGGGTACTTTCATGACTTTTTAGTTATTAAATACTCATATTTTAGAAAGTATTACATGTCTTTGAGGGTGGAGTGCCAAAATACAAAGAAAATTATGTAGTGAAAAAAAATTTTTTTTTAAGATTTTATTTATTTGACAGAGAGACAGATAGAGAATCAGGCAGAGAATCAGGCAGAGAGAGGGGAGAAGTAAGCTCCCCACTGAGCAGAGAGCCCATTGCGGGGCTTGATCCTAGGACCCTGAGATCGTGACCTGAGCCAAAGGCAGAGGCTTTAACCCACTGAGCCACCCAGGTGCCTCTGTAGTGAAAATTTTAATTCTACTCATCTGAGTTAGTTACTATTAATAGCTTTTTGTATGTGTGTTTACGGAAACATTTAATAAGCACACACAACACACCTACATGGACTTTTATATCACATCCTTTAAAATTAACTCTTAATACCTTACTGTACCTTCATGTCAGTAACCTGATACACAATAGATGATCAATAAATGTTTAATTGAATTAGCCAGTACTCTTTACCAGTCAGCAGCTATTCAATTACATTTAGATTTTAAAGTACTATATAATTTCCATAAAAAATACCTTTTCAAGGATCTGAAGCTAATTTTTTGAACTATTGTAAAAGTACATCCTGCATCATTGCTAAAATATTAAATGTAAGTATAAGTGAGACTCTTGTATGTGATTTATAAAATTAATCAGCATGCTTTAAAGTCCCACTGTATATAATGGATTTAGTTATTGGACTTAAGTTAAAACCTACATACAGGTTTTACCAGTTTGCCTGCTATGATAAAACTTCTGGGCCATTCAGTTTCTTAAGTTATAAAATGAATTATTAAGAAGTTACACAATCCTAGAATTTGAAGAGATTTTATGGTATACTTCATATTAGAATGTGGTAGATTCTTTCTAAATAAAAGGAGTAAATTTTTCAAATTCTGTCTTTTAGAGTACTTAGAAAGGCACTTACCCTGAAAAAAATTGTGGCTGGATCTACAGAAGCATATTTCTCCTGGGGCTATAGTATTACCTGTTTCTAGTCTGAAAATCCAAAGTACATTGTAGTTACAAAATCTGTTAACAGGTTAGTTCAGTCAAAATTGAAATTATCGTCTTTATTACTAGGTTTTTTTTTTTTTTTCTGACATGGTAGAATAAACTTTAATGAATTAGGAGATTTTTACTTTTGTGACATCATAGTTACTATTTAGGAAGGTGTCAAATGTTCTTTTGGAAAATATGAAACTGTTAGCGTGGACCAAAATATTTTTCAATGGCCCTAATAATACCAAGTTGAAAATTAAACTGTGTTTTTGCTTTCCCCAAGGACTCTCCCATTGTATAGATAAGTTCTTTGAAACTTTCAGAGAAATAATAACAGTATAATGGGGGAATAAAGTATGGTGGTTAAACAACTCTAGTTTAGGCCTATATGTATGATTAAACATATGAAGAGGAAGAGAAAGAAAAAACCAGAAAACTAACAGTAGATGAATACTTAACATAATAGAAAATATTTATCTGAAATCAACAACCAACATCATCCTTAACATTTCATGAAATCAGGAATAAGATGGTGAGGACTGATGTCACAATACCAGAATATTGGTTGATAAAAGTTGATGCTGTTGGGTGTGCATGTTTTAATACACACATTGGAGACATCAGAATGAGGAGCTAAGAAATGTGACAAAGAGTAGAGGATGTAATTCTTAAGTTGAGTTTCTGGTTAGGGCAGTAATGGCCAGATAAACTAGTATATCAGGAAAATCTAGATGTTACCTATATGGTCAAAGAATGTGAATTAAAAATTCACACACAGACTTATTTTTCAAAGAGTATTCAAGTTCATCAGCAATCAAAGATGCATAATTAAGCAAGATACAATTTTATAGTGTGTTAAATTGGTGAGATTAAAAATAATACCAAGCATTGGCATTATAAACTGCTGATGGAACTTAGATTGTTATATATACTTATTTCGGAAAGCGGTTTAAGCAATATGTATCAATAGCCTAAATGATCTGGCAAATTCTCACCACATAAGCCTCAATTTCAAACAGTAGAGGGAAAACATTTAAAATTTTTTTTTGTCATTTAAAATGATAATAGTAGCTATTTCCAATATTACAGCTTTAATTATTAAAATCTAGGAGGCAGTGGATCCTATCAATGTTTAACTTAACAAGTTTTATTTTTTTCCACATTTTGAAAATTTTAAACTTAAAAGTTTAGAGAATTTTAGTATTCTCTAGCGGTGGGTATATGACCCACCACTAGATTACACAACTCACATTCTACTCTACTTTCTTTGGCTCATATCTAGATATTTCTCCAACCCTCTATTCATCCAAATACCCATCCTATTTTTTTTATGCATTTCAAATTAAGCTGCAGATGTCAGTATACTTACTTTTAAAATCTCTAGTATGCATGTCATTACTAGGAGCTCAATATTGAATCTTTCATTTTTCTTTTGAGGTAAAATTTAAAGACAATAAGATATGTAAATTGGGGTGCTTGTGTGGCTCAGTGGGGTAAAGCCTCTGCCTTTAGCTCAGGTCATGATCTCAGGGTTATGGGATGGAGCCCCATGGGCTCTCTGCTCAGCAGGGAGCCTGCTTCTCCCTCTCTCTCTCTGCCTGCTTGTGATCTCTCTCTCTCTGTCAAATAAATAAATAAAATCTTTAAAAAAAATAAAATAAGTTTTTCCCAGGACCCTGAGATCATGACCTGAGTGGAAGGCAAAGGCTTTAACCCACTGAGCCACCCAGGCACCCCCCCAAAAATAAAATAAGTTTTAAGTGTTTCATTTGATGACTTGACAAATGAATGCACCTGTGATAACCCGAACTCTTATTAAGATATATCTCCCCCCAAATTTCCCTCATGCTCCTTCGCAGTTAGCCCCCCACTCCAAGAACCATTATTATGATTTTTTTCCTGCTATAAATTACTATTGTCTGGCCTAAAACACCACTTAAATGAACTTGTACAGTGTGTACTCTTGTGTAAGGCTTCTTTCATTCAGCATTGAGATTCACTCATGTTGTGTATATCATAGTGGGTTGTTTTTTTTTTTTTTAATTGCTGAGTAATGTTCCTGAGTTCAGCCCATTTTTAATGTGAACTTTTTTTTAAGTAATCTTTCCGCCCAGTGTGGGGTCACATTCAAGAACCCAAGATCAAAAGTTGCGTACTCTACCTACTGAGCCAGCCCCTTTAATATGAACTTTTGATACTTCTGTGGTTCCTATTGTTATTTGATATCTCTTGGCTTGTGCTTAAAAGAAACTATGCTATGAGGAATTATGAAGAATACTGTAATACTTATTTTTTGTCATTTTTGCTTATGCTGTCTTAAAACTTAATAGCAAATTATTATTTATCAGATACAATGAAATTGCAAGAAAATTAAAATTTATTTGAGAGAGAGCGAGCACAAGTGGGGAGAGGGAGAAAGCAGGCTCCTTGCAATTTCAGGGAGCAGGGCTCAATTTCGGAACCCTAGGATCATGACCTCAACCGAACAAAGGCAGACACTCAACCAGCTGAGCCACCCGGTGCCCAGAAACTCAGTGTTCTAAGAAGAGTGCTATATATAGAATTTCACTTAATTTACCTTAAGAGGAATTTAAAGATAAGGTACATTGATAATGACATAGTTCTATTTAAAGTCAATCCTTTCAGTTATTGACATGTACTAATTGTTTTAAAAGGGGATGGTGGGGGGCACCTGGCTGGCTCAATCGGAGAAGCATGCAACTTTTGATCTCAGGTTCAGGAGTTTGAGCCCCACCTTAGGTATAGAGATTACTTATATAAATAAACTTACCAAAAAAAGGAAGGTAGGGGAGCCCTACCTGAGGTCCAAATCTGTGTTTCTATAATTTGCATTCATTTGTCCTGATTCTGCTTTCTGAACAGAGATCTATTTCCTTAGAGCAACATATAAATAGGTACTTTATAAAGTAGTATTTTAATTTAAAAAAAAAGTTGACTTAGCCTCTAATTTGTCCTTTTTTGCATTAGCTAGTTAGGTCACATTAATAAGTATCCGCTTTGATTTCTTCGCCCAAGTGAGAATATTTATATAGTGCTTTCTGTTTAGGGACACTTAAAAATCTGGTGTAAGCTAAGGATTCTCTGCATCACCGCAGTGCACTTAAAACACAGAGCCTCTGAAACTCTATTTACCTTTTGTATCTTAACATTTCAAATTCAGTAAATGAAGTCTTTAGGAATATTTTGTTTTCTCTCTTTTACTTAAACCCACATCCATTGTATTAGCAGGACATGTAGTTCTACATTAAAAGCATTACCTGAATGTGACTACTACTCACATTTCTACTGCCACTATTCTAGTTTAAATCTGATTGTCTCTTACCCACGTGACTATAATAGCCTCCTTTTTTATAATTCAAGTTTTTATTTAAATTCCAGTTAACATACAGTGTATTATTAGTTTCAGGTGTACAGTATGGTGATTTATCACTTCCAAACAACTCCTGGTGCTCCTCAGGACAGGTACCCTCTTTAATCCCCATCACCTGTTTAACCCATTTCCCCCCCCCCCACCTCTCATCTAGTAACCCTCAGTTTGTTCTCTAGAGTTTAAAGTCTGTTTCTTGGTTTTGTCTCTCCCTCACTTTTTTTTTTTTTTTGGCCTTTGCTCATTTGTTTTGTTTTTTAAATTCCACATCTGAGTGAAATCATGGGGTATTTGTCTTTCTCAGACTCACTTATTTCACTTAGCGTAATACTGTCTAACTTAATTGGTCTCTCTGCAGATCACTTTCCTTATAGCATAAATAAGCATATATAAGCCAAAATGATTTTGATTAAAAATTGGTTAAATGATTAAAAATTGTGTGCTCTGTTGTTTCCCTTTGTACTTGAAATAGAATTCAAACTATTTACAGTGGTTTTCAGATTATTTACACTAACTCTGTTGTTGCTGACTCAGGTCTGCCTGAAACTCTTTTACCTAGTCTCACCTCTTCAGAAGGGCTTTTCTGAGTACACTAATATACCCTAACCTGTAACTACCTACTACCCTGGCCTTGCCTTTTTTTTTTTTAAGGGTTTATTTATTTAGTTGAGAGAGAGACAGAGAGATACAGAGAGCATGAGCAGGGGGAGGGACAGAGGGAGAACAGACTCCCCACTGGGCAGGGAGCCTAACTTGGACTCTTGATCCCAGGACTCTGAGATCATTACCTGAACTGAAGGCAGACGCTTAAGTGACTAAGCCACCCAGGCGCCCCTGGCCTTGTCTTGTTTGATTTTCTTTTCTTTCTTTTTTTTAAAAAATTTTATTTATTTATTTGACAGAGAGAGAGATCACGAGTACGCAGAGAGAGGGGGAAGCAGGCTCCCTGCTGAACAGAGAGCCCGATGCAGGGCTTGATCCCAGGACCCTGAGATCATGACCTGAGCTGAAGGCAGAGGCTTTAACCCAGTGAGCCACCCAGGTGCCCCTTGTTTGATTTTCTTTATACCATTTTGATCATCTGAATTAATTAATTTTCTTTTTTTTTAACTTTCGTACCGTTCTCTTCCTCACTGTAGAATGTTTTCTAAGAACAGGGACCTTGTCAGTCTTTCTGACACAGAATGCCCTGCGCTTAAGCCGGTGCCTGACAAATTATAATAGGATATGAGGTATTTTCAATTATTAAGTGCAGTTCAATAAGTCTTTCCCTAAGTTGAATACTTCAGTCTATATTTCTTTTGTTTCCTATATAGTAAAACAGCAATATTTTTTTATAATAATGACACCAACACTTCCAAAATTCTACCATGTCTTCTGAGTAAGAATGCTAGGCAGTTGTGTACTATCTCAGAAAGAGTAGAAAGCTGGGCTAGTTTTTTAATTTTCCCTTTTCTACTGTTTTGCTTTTCTGCATAGTATCTTTTGGCATACTATTTATCTTTTTTTCACAGCTATATACCCCAAATCTGCAATAGTACCTGGTACAGTTTAGGTGCTCCATAAATGTTTAGTAAATGAATAAGTGATAACAACCCTTTAAAAACATTAAAGCCGCCCTTGGCTTGGGGATCATGTAAAAACAGGCCTTAGGCCACATTTGGCTTAGGCATTAGCTGGCAGACTCCTATTCTAATGCATTGTTTCCCTTGAAAAATGAAAATTTTTAATTATAGAAAATAGGGAAAGCAGTTTAACATTTTTCAAAATGTGTTCTGAATAACATTATTTCCTTGTGATAATAAATAGATATTACTTTAAAAAAGAATGTGGTGGACACATGATTTTGGGAAATGTTACCTTATTTTGCTTTAACTCAGGATTTCTATGGATTTTTGTTATACTGATGGGCACTATAAAACCTGACCTATCACACAGCCACACAACTTTATTTTTTTCTTTCTTTTTTTAAAACTCTTCTTAGGGCATCTTGAAAGCATAAGGACCTTTGTGAAAAATATTTAGGGAACTGATTAAGTTTATCTTGCCTTCATTTTGGAAGGATATTTTTGTTGAATACAGAATTGGAATTACATTTTTTTCTCATTGCACTCCAAAGCTGTCGTACCTTTTTTAAATTAATATTTTTATTTAGGCAAATTTAAGTATCTTAGAAATCACCCATTTAGAATGTATGGTTCAGTTGTTATTAGCATATTTATCGAGTTGTACAACTATCACCTAATCTAATTTTAGGTCATATCCATCACCCCAAAAAGAAATTTCTCACCCATTATCACACATCCTATTCACCCTCACCCTCCAGCCCTAGGAAATTATTTAATCTACTTCTTACCACTATAGATTTGCCTATTTTGTACATTTCTTACATGTAATATGTGGTTCTTTTGTGACTGGCTTCTTTCACTTAGCATATATTCAAGCTTCATCGTGTTGTAACATGTATCAGTATATCAGTCCTTTTACTGGGAAATAACATTCAATTGTATGGATGTATATACTACGTTTTATTTCTCCATTCATCAGTTAATAGGCATTTTGTTGTTTCTACTTTTTTGCCGTTGTGTATAATGCTGCTATAAATGGTCGTGTACAAGATTTTGTGTGGACATATGTTTTCATTTGTTTTGGATGGAAGAGGAATTGCTTGGGTCATATGGTAACTCAAATGTTTAGCCTTCTGAAGAATTGCCAACTGTTTTCCAAAGTACCATTTTATATTCCCACCAGCAATATGTCAGGGTTCCAATTTCTCTGCATCTTGGCCAACACTTGAAAAGTAGGTATAATTCATATACGTAAAACTCACCATTTTAAAGTATACAATTAAGTAGTTTTAGTGTATTTACCAAATTGTGCAATCATCATTATTCTGTGTTCCAGAACATTTTCATCACCCCAAAAGAAATCCTGTACCCATTAGTAGTCACTGCTCACTCTTCTGTATCAACAGCGCCTGGCAAACCACTAATCTAGTTTGTGTTTTATGGATTTGCCTATTCTAGACATTTCATATGAGTGAAATCATGCAATATATGATCTTATGTGTTTGGCTTCTTTCACTTAGGATTTTTTCAGGGTTTATATATGTTGTAGCATGTTTGAATAATACTCTATTGTATGGTTATACCACATTTTATTTATTCATCACTGATGGACATTTGATTCATTTGTGTTTTGTTGCCATTGTGAATAATGTTAATGAACATTCATGAACAAGTTTTTGTATGAATATAGGTTTCTCGTTCTCTTGGGGATATATTTAGGATATTTACTATATGGGAATTCTATGTTTAACTTGTTGAGGAATTGCCAAACTTTTCCTAAACGGTCAAGCCATTTTACATTCCAACCAGGAAAGTATATGGGTTTTACTTTTTCCACACCTTCTGAAACACTTGTTAATGTCTGTCTTTTTGATTATAGCCATCTAGTGGGTTTGAAGTGGTAACTCATTGTGGTTTGGTTTTCGTTTCCCTAATGACTAATGATGTTGAGCATCCGTCAGTGTACTCATTAGCCATTTGGGTATCTTCTTTGGAAAAATGGCTGCTTAAATCCTTTGCCTATTTTGAAGTTGTGCTCTTTTTTTTTTTATTAAGTTATAAGAGTGCTTTTATATTTCTAGATATAAATCCTTTATCAGATTCTTGATTTGCAAATATTTCCTCACTTTCTGTGGGTTGTTTTCACTTTCTAAATGGTGATTTTTTTAAAATTCCAGTATAGTTAACATGAAGTGTTATATTAGTTTCAGGTGTACAATATGTGATTCAACAGTTCCATGTATTACTCACTGCTCAACAAAATAAGTACACACTTAATCCCTTTCACCTATTTCATTCATCCCACCACCTGCCTCCCCTCTGGTAACTATCTGTTGTCTGCAATGAAAGAGTTTTTCTGGTTTGTCTCTTTTTTTTTTCCTTTGTTCATTTATTTCTTAAATTCCACATATGAGTGAAATCATACGGTATCTTTCTCTGACTGCCTTATTTCACTTAACATTATACTCTCTAGATCTACCCATGTTGTTGCAAATGGCAAGATTTTGTTCTTTATGGTTGAATAATATTCTGTTGTACATATATATGTATATGATTATATATATGATATACATATATATCTATTTGATGCATATAGATATATATCACCTCTTTATCCATTAAAGCATAAACGTTTTTCATTTTGATGAAATCCAGTTTATCAGTTCATTTGTTTATCACTTGTATCAGTTTCCTATGGCTGCTCTAAAAAACAAATGTGGTATTTTTGAACAACACAAATTTATTATTTTTGTCATTTATAGTTGTAGTTGTAGTTCTGTAGTTCAGAAATCCAAAATAGGTCTTGTGATAGGCTAAATGGGCTGAAATTAAAGTGTTGGCAGGCCTGTGTTTTTTCAGGTTCTAGGGGAAGCCTTTAAAATAGCTTCTAGAGACTTCCTATATTCCTTGGCTTAATGGCCCTTTTCCACTTTTAAAGATCTTTGCTATTACAGTGGCCTAACCTGAATAATCCAAAGTGATCTCTTTATTTTAAGGTCAGCTGATTAGCAATCTTAATTCCATCTATATGTAAGATAACATACTCACAGATAATCAGGGATTAGGATTTTTCTGCCTATCACATTACTTATGCTTTTGTGTTATATCTAAGAAATCATTGCCTAAGACAAGGCCACAAAGATTTTCCTCCACATTTCCTACTAAAAGTTTTATAGTGTTCACTGTTATATTTAGGTCTGTGATCCATTTTTAGTTTTCGCTTATGGTATGCAATAATGGTCCATTTGCCTTCTTTGGCATGTGAATATCTGCTTATCCCTATACCATTTGTTGAAAATGCTGTAAGTCTGAAATCAAGAAGTATTCTTCTATCCTTATTCTTTTTCAAGATTACTTTGGCTTTGGGGAGCCTGGCTCACTCAGTCAAAAGAGCATGTGCTCTTGGTCTTGGGGTCATGAGTTCGAGCCCCACGTTGGATATAGAGATTACTTAAATAAATAAACTTTTTTAAAAATTGACTTTTCTGAGACTTTTTCATATCCATGTTTTAAGATCAGTTTCTCAATATTTACAAAGAAGTGGAAAATGTCAGCAGAGATTTATTTTTTTTTAAATAGGGATTGAACAGTTTCCATTGAATCTGTAAATTGTGGATTTTTGCTGTCTTAACATGGATACTCTCATCTGTAAGCTTGGGGTGTCCTTCTTAAGTATTTTATTCTTTTGGATGTTATTAGAAATCAATTTTTTTTAAAAAAAAATTTGCCTTAGGATTGTTCACTGCTAGTATATAAAAATTTTAATTTTGTATGTTAATCTTGTGTTTTCTTGCACAAATCTTGTGCAGCTTTGATAAACTTATTTCTTAGGTCTGTTTATCTTTTAGTGGATTCCTTACTTTTTTAATATTTAAAATAGGAATAGTTTTAGTTCTTTCTTTCCAATCTGGATGCCTTTGGTTTCATGGAGTTTATATAAGAAATCAGCAGTCATTCAAATCACTGTTCCCATATATGTAATATATTGTTTTTCTCTGGCTGCTTTTGATATTTTCTTTTCATTTTTGATTTTCAGCAATTTGATTATGTGCCTAAATTTCCACTCTCTTTATCTTCATTGGTGTTATTTGAGCTTCTTGAATTTGTATCTGTCCCACCTCTTGTCTTACCTATTGTTGATTCCAATTTCACATGTGTCAGATCTTTTGTTATTGTTCCATGGGTTCCTGAGGCTCTTTTAATTTTTTTTCAATCTTTTTCTCTCTCTGTTCTTGAGTTCAGATAATTTCTATTAATCTCTCTTGAAAGTCACTGACTCCTTCCTCAGTTACTTCCATTTTGTTTTTAAATGTTTAGAGAATTTTAAATTTCAGATAACTTTCTCTTTTAGAGTTTCCATTAGTATTTTTATAGTCTCTATTTTTATGCTAAGATTTTCTCCTTTCATTGTGTGCACATATTCCTTTACTGAGCATAATTTTAGTAGTTATTTTGTTTTCAAAGATTTTATTTATTTGACAGAGAGACGGAGGGAGGGAGAAAGAGAGGGAGCAAGCAGAGGGAGCAGGAGGAAAAAGAGGCTATCGATCAGGGAACCCGACGCAGAACTTGATTCCAGGACCCCAGCATCATGACCTGAGCCGAAGACAGACGCTTAACCACTGAGCCACCCAGTCACCCCTTAGTAGTTATTTTAAAATCTTAGTCTACTAAGCACAATTTTAGTAGTTATTTTAAAAATTTGGTCTACTAATTCCAACATCTAAATTATCTTCGAATTGGTTCTGATTTGATTGTGTTTAGTCTTGAGACTGGGTCGCATTTTCCTGGTTCTTGTATATAACGTAGTTTGGACAGTATGGTGGACAAATGTGTGTTATGTTGTGGAGATACACAGTGTTGTGTTTTTTCATAAATTTTTTCTTGAGTTCAGTCTGCAAACTCTCATACAGTAGCTCAAATTTCATTTCAGGTTGATTTTGTTTGTTTGTTTGGGGGTTTATCATCTTTAGCTGGACTGGTTGCAGTCTGCTCTGTGTGTACATTGTTGAGGAATTAGCCAGAGATGTGGGCAGGGAAACTTGAGTTGCTTTAAAGTACCTTAGTTGATGTGAGCATTTCTATCTTAGTTTATTGTTTTAGTAGAATTTAGAATCATAGTTTTATAAGCTGAAAATACTCATAAGTAAAGGATTTCCAATGTTTTATCTTGACAATTAAAAATAAGTTTCTTTTTTCTCATTACAGATCGAGCTGGAAGCATCAGTACTCTTGATTCTTTAGACTTTGCAAGATACTCAGATGACGGTAACAGGGAAACAGATGAGAGAGTGGCAGGTGAGTAACATTGTAAAGACAGATTTGGATTCTTTGACATTCGAGAAATAATAAAGTGACTTGAGGAATTTCTTCCTTCTACGATTTGGTATGTGAATATAATTATGTAGTTATTACACCAAATTATGTTACTAATTTATTTGCTACGGGGACCATCTGAACCCTCAACTTCCTCTTATAGTTGTGCTGTGAGTTTCTGGTTATGCAGACCTAAACTTTGCTGAGTTCTGCTTGTGACCAACAGTTTACAACTGTAGTTCTCTAATTGGTGTAAAGCAGGTTTAAATTGACTATAGTTCAGTACAAAGTTAGCTGGACCTTGTCTTCCTCATTCCTTTGATCTTCCAAACCAGGGCTGATATTTAGGTGTTGTATATCAACACAACTCTACTGACTATAAAAATGGGTTGAAATACTTCTGTGCTGGCTGGTGAATAAAACTTTGTCTTGAGACCTCTGTGTGCTCCCTAGCCATTACAGCATCTCTCAAAAAATTTCCCTTAACTTTCCTGTAAGCCAAAAATAAAGGGTTAATACTTGCTCCAGTAGGGGCCTCCAGGACCTTGTTTATTCCAATTAGAAGACGGACATTCTTTCTAAATGCTTGGTTACTCTTACCAATCTCCTTCTCTTCTCTTCTTTCTACCTTTTCACCTGTTCTGCCTACATCTATGAAGCCAGGTAGATTCTGGTCCAGGTCTACCCTTGAAATTACCAGTGTAGCAGCCCTGGCTCCTTTAGTGTTAAATGTGTGGTACCTGTCAGTTGCCTCAAAGCTGTGGCTCTCTGTAATGGAATGCTTTGCAGGAATTGTAGTTTTCACAGGACATTGGCTCTTAGATGGGGAAAGCAGACAGACATTAGTTAGGTAGTTTGATCTCCACCAGAATGGTGGGCACTCCTAGAGTAAGAGGGATGCCACGTGGGACAGATGGGACCCGTGGGGGCAATGTGATTATCAGGGAGTACTCATATTATAGATTACTTTCTTGACCATGAATTTTTCTTCCATTTGCTGGGACAAGTTTGTTACATTCTACCAAATGTTTTCCTGTCATGGTCATTATGAATAAAAGTGAATACTAATTTTTATGTAGCACTTGCTCTATTTTAATCACCCTTCTAAATGTGTATTAACTCATTGACTTATAGAGTTGTCATCATCCTCTCCTCCCCAGGAGACTGAGACACTCAGAAGGATTATTTAAGACTTTAGTGGCAAGGCTAGAATTCAGATTCAAATTCAGATAGCCCAGCAACAGAGCCCACAACTGACTGTGCCATATAGTATGTCATAGCAGGAAGGACAAGGTTTGACCTGATTAAAAATGACATTTCAATATATGATTTTCACTCATTGCTCAAGAATAGAAATATTGAATAATTTTAAATCTCAGATGGTATTGTATTAATTAGAAAAAAATGATGTAACTTTTTATTTCAGCAGAAGAGAGGATTCAGTAATGTAAATAGTAGTGGTTATCAGTTGAATGGGGAAATCATTGGAAGAGTTTAATGTGGCTCCCAATATTAAATCATGATTTAGTCAGAAACATTATTTATTGACTTGTATCAAAACAGTAAATCAGATCAGTTTTATCTAAAAATTAACAAATCAAATGGAGATTATTTGTATAATTTGTATAATTATTTGTATAATTGTATGAATTTATCCTACTTATTTTATCATTTGTTAAGTCACATTATGTTATATAATTATGTTGTATTTGTTAGATATTTTATGTTATATGTTAAATATTAAATATTGGTAGTTATTAGACTAACCAAATATATCTGGATTTGTATATTTGTTTTACTGTTCAAATGGTTATGTAATTAGAAAGTAACTCCTACCCAAAAATAGATCACACAATTAATTTTTTCCTTTAATTTCATTTGAAAACCTAAATTTTAGATTTAGTCAGATTTAAGAGGTTTATTATTCTTGTTATTGTCGTATTTTAGTGTTTCTAATTAGGGGAAACATTATTGATGTAAAAGCAAAATGTTATAACCAAGAATACCTAAGAATGAAATATTATAAATACCTGGTCGTTTTGACCTTATTTTTTTTAAAGATTTTATTTATGTATTTATTTGACAGACAGAGAGAGAGATCACAAGTAGGCAGAGAGGCAGGCAGAGAGAGGGGGAAGCAGGCTTCCTGCTGAACAGAAAGCCCGATGCGGGGCTCAATCCCAGGACCCTGAGACCATGGCCCGAGCTGAAGGCAGAGGCTTTAACCCACTGAGCCACCCAGGTGCCCCTGACCTTATATTTTTAATCTAAAAATTATACTCTGTCTCTGGGTTTGGGGAGCTAAAGTAATTTTTGATCATTGTACAGTGCTAATATGTAAATAAACCTTTTATTTTCATTAGAAAAGGGAGGGAAAACATATGTTACTACAAGAGAATTACTTTCAGACTTCTGGCGCTCTTATATGATATAAATCAAATGTGTGATATGTGGGTGAAACTTTATGAAAAAGTCTCAATTCACAATTCCCGTTTCTAGAAAGATTTGTGGTTTTTTGCTAACCTTTGGTAGTAACTTAAAGGCTTATCTAAAGGACCAGTAATCCAGAAGAGATCGTGTCATCTGTGATTGGATCACATGTAAACCCCACTAGGAAAGAACAGAAATTTCTTTATTAAATTTTTCTTTACCTGTCTTGGGCAGAGGGAAATTATAAGTAACTGGTATTGATTTAGTCCCTTGTCCCACCACGTAAATGTAGGGTCTGCTCCAACCCTTATTCAAGGGCTGCTGTTTATAAAAGAAATAAATGTTTTTTCAGCATCATTCTTACCATCTTTTTCCTAAATTTAAAAATCTGGTTCTTTTATCAAGTCTATCTAGGTTTTCCTTCCAAGAGGAAGATATCTCTAAATGAACTAATATTTATTGAGCATCTGCTCTGGTTCAGGCACAATGCTGGGGTGCTTTGTATAAAATATTTATTTAATCTTGTTACCAGTTCTGAAGAATAGGTTATGATATCCTTATTTTATAGATCAGGACACTGAGGCTCACTATGATTGACAGATTTGCCCAGTAGCCTCCAAATGATAAGGGATTAGGATGTGGACACATAAGTTTTATTCCAGAGCCCACAATATATCTTTTAGTACCAGGCTGTAGCTTTCACCCATCTGTACATTCCTGTGGGTGGGTAGCCAAATTGTGTCTTTCCCATACATGACTATTTCAACATAGCCATTTTCTTTTAAAAGAAGTAAAGTTTTTTTTTTTTTTAAAGATTTTATTTATTTATTTGAAAGAGAGAGAGAGAGAGATCACAAGTAGGCAGAGAGGCAGGCAGAGTGAGAAGGGGAAGCAGGTTCCCCACTGAGCAGAGAGCCTGATGTGGGGCTCGATCCCAGGACCCTGAGATCATGACCTGAGCCGAAGGCAGAAGCTTAACCACTGAGCCACCCAGGCGCCCCAAAAGAAGTAAATTTTTAAAAAAACTTTTTATTTTAAATATTTTCCATTTCTGAATTTTCAAGTGTATATTTTCACATAAAAATGATTTAAAAAATAGTAGACATCAGACCAAACGGAGGTTAACCTAATTGAGCTTTTTGTATGTTATTAAAGAAATCTAGTGTTACTTTGCATGTACAATGCACCTCTTAAATTTTCAAGTTTTCTTAAAGATAGCAAGGGACATGCATATTCTAAATATTGGGATTGCCATTTGAAAATTTATTTTAGACATTCTGAGCATCTGCTATGTGTTAGGTACTAGATGTAGAAACATGAAATAAAGTTTCCACTGTCAAGGAATTTGTCCTGAAAAATGTCTATATCTGTAATATAAAGAAATGTTCAGTACTTTAGACCCGGTGGTAAGGGCCTTGTTAATTTTGGGACCACCTATAACCCTGTCTCCGTTACACATGATCTGTCTTTTAGCATCAGAGTCTCTGAATATCCATTTATTCAACTAATATTTGTTGAGTGCTTATTGACTACTCAAGGTTTTAAGCTGTTCTGATAACAATAATCAACAAAATAGACATTTGAAGCCTCTGTAAAGCTTACATAATCTAGTAGATATTCTAAAATGGCTTTCAGATTTTTGCCTGGGAAATAACCTGGCCTGTCCACTGATAAGAAGCAGCATCAGTAGTCCTCTCGTCTGTTAGCTATTGGCCTGCAACGTACATATTCAGATTTGCCAGGTTAAATAAGCCTATTTGTTTCCTGATGTATTTCTCCCCTAGTAGAGATATTTATACTTCCTATTAGTAGTACTTTTTGTTTTTCTTACTTTGAGCCTTACTTAAGTCTTTATGATTTTAAATAAGGTAGATACTCAAGCAAGGCTTTAAAGGTAACAAGCTTTTAATATGACTGAAGGGTGTTACAATTTATGTGGTAAGTCACAAATGTCTAAACTAGGATAATCGCAGAGACAATCGAGATGAATGGTTTTTAGGAGGGGGTTACTCAAGGGTTGGAATTAATATGGCTTGGACATCTGATTAATGTGGACTGAGTACACACAAGGGATAAGTGACAGTAATTCCAGGTACCCTGTTTGGGTATCTGCATTGATAGTGGTGCCATTAATGGAGAGAGGAAAGCAGATGTGAGAGGAAGATGATGACATTCATATAGATAGATCAAATTCAAAACTTATGAGACATTCAGGTGGGCATGTCCTAGAGGTAATTAGGTAGGTCTGTATCTTCGCAAAAAGGTTTAAAGGTTTTTGAATCTTCAGCGTACTTGTCAAAGTTAAAACCATAAGACTGGATATCATCCCCTAGGGTTATGTAGGGTAAGAGAAGGGCCTGAAAAACACCAGCTTTGAGATGAGTGATAAAGGAATCTGTAAGAGAACCTGAGCAGGAAGGACAGTAATAACAAGATTTTGTTTTTCTTTTAAGGCTTGGAGAAGAGGATTTTTCCACCCACTAAGATGAATATAGAAAACTAAATATCTGTAAACTATAAAGATTGCTTCCTGCTTCCATTCATTTATTTTTCACTATCTACTAACATGCCTAACAGTACCCTTCCTTTCTGAAGTCTATAATAGGCAGAGAGAATTCTCTAAACCCAGGAGGGGAGGTAATGGTACTTTCTTAGGATTTTTGTATCATTTTTAGGAATAGATTTCTACTCTAAGTCATGATCTTAAAATAATTTTCCTATTTCTTAGAACCGTTCCTGGGATAGTAAAATACATATTTAAAAATGGGGAAGTGGTATTTTATTATGAAGTCAAATCACTTTATAGTAAAAAAAAAAAAAATCCAGGAAATTCTGACTTGAAGGAAGATGGTTTCATGTCTGCTATGGCAAGGACCTTGACTCAGCCCTGTTGATTTGAACTCTTCAACAGTGAACAGGAATGGGAATGAAAAAGTACTTTAATCAGAGTCATGTGCGAGTCATGGAAAAATTTTTCCAAAATAATGTTTTGAGTTTCGTGCCAAGATGATCCAAGACTAGCAAATATTTCAAAATAATATAGGGATATATTGATTGGGGCCACAGGGGATTGCTATTTTTTTCTGCTTTGATTTTTAACACTTTACCTTTCATGTAAAGTCATTAGAACATGATCTTTAAACACTCAGGTTCCTCTGATAGAATACCAGTATCCCACCCCATGTTGGAAGATAATAAATAATTTCAACTAATCTAGAGATACTTATACTGAAAATCATTAATTATTTTGGTAAGATTATAATATGTAATATTAGAATATACCTACATCTTTGCAGTTATTAGTTTAATTCCAAGGAAATTGGTGAAATTGGTCAGTAGGGTTAGATTAGTAAAAGAGGATTGAGACAGTGGAGTGAGCAGGCGGGTAGTTGGTTCCTACAGTGTTTTGTTGGTTTTTGGGTTTTTTTTCCAAACATACACATCCTCAAACATTTTTAGGAAGAAGTAAAATATTTGAAAAATACTTGGAGGTTGTTTGGTACAACGTATCTCTTTACAGGATAATTAGTTTTGAGCTTTAATCCAATATTTTTTAATAAAGACGAGACATTCATATATGTGTGAATATAGCTGTTCAGACCTTTCTTGTGAAACTTTCTCATGTAATTGTAATTACTTGATCATACTGTGCCTTTATAGAGATGTGCTATATAGCTTCAAAGATATGCCTTTGTCTTTTAAAGTCTATATGGTATATTAAGAAACATGCAGCAGAGTGAATTCATTTTGATAAGCACTATCTTTTCAAAGCATTGGTAATTTTTAGTGACATTGGCAATGTATTTGTAGATGTGCATAAAAATAGAAATTCTTGCCGTCTGACATGGGTTTTTCTGGCTTTCTGTGCCTTGATCATTCAATGTTTTGCTCTTAGTCACCTAAACTTTTCACCAATTGAATTTGAGTTTTTCAGTTTGTGTTTTAACCTTTTTTTTTTTAATTTATTTTTTTCATATTTCTATCATTCTGGTGCAGGCATTTCTGATCTGCAATTGTTCTGTAATATGTCTTAGTAAATTGTAAGTGATACTGAAAGCATTATGCGTAAGCTGATTTTACCGAAGGTATAGTTAAGTATTTTTAGATCAAAATCAGTTACCTAGAGCTTTGAAATTAAAAAAAAAAAAAAAACAGTAAACCTATTTTGTACTTACACAGTGAATGTGTGCAGTCTGACTCTAAAGACAAACTCTATTTCCAGAAGTGTAAGTTTTAGGGAAAATGTTTTAACTTTGTTGCACAGAAATGTTTGCAGATCAGCATTGCTAACTACCAAAAAGGAAGTAGTAACATACATGTCTTCTGACTTTTGGTTGTGCCTTCATGTTGCTGCAGTGAAGTTCTGTGCATCAAAATAATTGGCCTTCATGTACTAGATGTGATTCAATTACATCTTAAGTTTTTAATGAAAATATGCAAACTGAGTGAATCCTAATTTTTCCATATATTTTTATAGCTTTGTTGTCTCTGATAGCATCTCATTTGCCATCTTCTTTTTTCTGTTTATTAGTTAATCAGGAAAAAAATTGCCATCTTTAAATTTTTTAATTTGCTAGTTTTTATGCAGAACTTCTTAAATACCATAATTTTGTTTAATATCCAGCTATGACAAAGGTCACTTTATTTTCCCAGAGCTTTACTTCATGGAAATGGCTTTTTTCCCCACAGCTAAGCTTGCTTTTTCTTCAAAGCAATATTTATATATTTTAAAGAAAGTTCCCAGTTAAAACACATTTAGTTAAATCTTGCTCGTGATAAAACATTTTAAAGAGCTTTTAAAAATATTTCCTCAGCATTCATGTTTATCTTATCAGTAACAGAAGTCTTTGAGTTTCTTTGGTTAAGGTCTCTTAACACAAAGAGATTCCTATTTGGAGAGTTATCAGAAACTTTGAAATCCTATTTAATTTTACTTAGCAGCCTTAGGTACTATACTTTTAGAATCGTACATAATCATTTACTTTAGGATAGTGTTAAATAGAAATGAAAAAACAGTTTCAACCCTTTGGCTTTAAATAAAACAAAAAGCCATAGGAACATTTTTTTTAAGATGTCTGTTTAACATATCTTTGCTTGTTTGTAGATAACATAACTTTGTTTGTAGAAAAACTTAAAGCCATCCCAACATTTATTAAATATTTAAACCATGTTTCTTCAACATCTTAATGAAGGGATATTGATTTATAACATTATTCTAGATAATGCATTTAAAGATACCTTTTTCTTTTTTAATACCAAGGCCTTCTTTAAGTATATTTGCTTGGACTTGATCTAAATTTTTTTCTTTTCCCCTAAGATTATGTCACCTGAAAATATTCCATTGCATTTTCTTACCTACACTGAGTGAAGTACAAGCACCCAGATTACCAGTATTTTTATTTACCTGAGAGTATGCCATAGATTTTGTTTTTAAATAGAGCTATTCCTTGTCAGACAGCTAGAACATTTGATAAGCAGTCCCCTGAATTCAAAAACTATGGAAAACATTCACCAGTTTGCTTGCAAACCAACTCTGCTGCATGCGTTCACAAATTTCATAAAGATTGCATGCTTTCTGTTTTCAATACAAATTGTATTTTTTTTTCATACCCATCCTTGCTTTTTATTTTTTGATTTTGTTTCCCTTTTCTTGGTTGGATGCCTGTGTGTGTTTATTCCAAATCCCTGTCCAGTCCTGGAGTTTGAACTACGGAAAGCCAAGGAGACCATTCAGGCCCTCCGAGCCAACCTGACAAAGGCTGCAGGTGGTGTACATAAAACTTTTTTGAGACTTTTTCTACTTTGACAATGTAGAAGTAGCTGAGATATTTTCAGATATAAAATAGTAAAGTATTATTTATATTTTCTTCCACCAGAACACGAAGTTCCTTTACAGGAACGAAAAAATTACAAATCAAGTCCTGAAATTCAGGTGGGTGAATGACAGACCTATAAGTATCTTCCACATGAAATGGTAGCACAAGTATTGAAGGAAGGAAATTTAAAGTATTGTATCTTTTATTTTGCCTGTAGGAACCAATCAAACCTCTTGAAAAGAGAGCTCTAAATTTCTTAGTCAATGAATTTTTATTGAAGAACAACTACAAGCTTACATCAATAACCTTTTCAGATGAAAATGATGATCAGGTACAATTACTATTTTTTTTTACAGTGATTTGTTTCTTTTTTAACTTATAATACATTTATTTTCTCTTTTATCTAGTTTCTTTAATTTTTTAAGTCATACATATGGTAAAATTCTAGAAAGCTAGTTACCAGACACTTATCTGCCCACGCAGTCTGGTATTCTTTTGGCCATGCTCCCATTTCCATGCTCAACTTTGTCACTGTCTTATCTCCACTTCTAAATCTCTCCTAAATCTCCGTTTTCATGTCAGTCATCTCTCCTACCTACTGCTTTAACTCCTTCCTTACCAATTCTAAATTTATAAGCACTCTCAACTTTCTTTTTAGCTTATCCTCTACCTGCCTCTCCAGTATTATCTTTCCTATTCATTATAATCTTGCCAAACAGAAGAGCTTGCATCCCCCTCAACATATCTGGTTCCCTGAGGGTTTTGTGCTTTCGTTCATTCTTACCCTTGTCTCTGAAATAATTAGTTCCCTTATCCTTTCATTGCCATGTGCCTTATAAATACCTAAACCTTTTCCAGGAGAGTGCGCAGGTCATCACCTTTCCAAAACTTTTCCTTCTACCTTAAGACAGAAATTGACTCCTTTCTCTGAATTCTTGACAGCTCTGTAATTATAATATCTATAATACTAAAGAGTGTACCTGTTTATGTCCTCCCTCTTGAATTGTGAAAGCCCCTGAGTGGAGACAATATATATTCCTTTTTCTAAGCACATGGTAGATATCGAATAAATGTTTGATGAATATAGATGGATAAATGGACATTTGAATAATATGTGTAATAGTCATTTAATAACTTTTTTAAAAAGCTTAAATTTGTTTAGTTCTTGTTATAGGCCAAGCACTGTGTTAAGATCTTAATATACATTTTATTTTATCCTTGCAAAAACCCTAAGAGGTGAGTATTATATCCATTTTACGGATGACCTGTTTAAGTTTCAAATTAATTTATAACAATGGTAAACAGACAGATACGAATTTCACCTTGGGTCTGATTTCTCCAAAGCCCCCACTTTTAATACCTGCCTTATATTTGCCTCAGATTTAAACCCCAATAATAATAATAACAAATAACCTATTTTCATTATTCAAATAAAGCTTCAAAGGAATAAGAAGGTTATATTTAGTACATTCAAATGAATATGCCATAGTTTCTCAAAGGGGACTTCCCAATATAAATTACAAATAAATAAGTTACAAGATATCAAATTAATACTAAAATTTAATGTATTAGAGAAAGAGAATGGTAGGACAATATATTTGCATTAATTAATTACTGTGATTAATTATTCCTGAATTTTACAAAGCTCTTCAAAAAAATCTTTGCTCATAGTATGCTTCAGGTGCTATACCTTTTTGAACTTTAGTCATAAAATTGTATTAGATTGAATTCAAGAGAATGTTTTACATACAACAGATAGAAGAACGGCTATTTGGATTCTGAAAATTGTCAGAAGCATTTTTAATAATATAAATTAGATTCAAACAGCTATAGCAAGAAGGCAAGCAGATTAAGTTGCTTGCTTACCCACCAGAGATTACACTAAATATATATAGGTTAGAATAATAAAGAAAGGAAGACAAAATTAATGCTGTTAATTAGTTTATTTTTAAATAATGGGGACAACTTATGAACTAAGATTTTTCTTAATATAGACATGTTGTATGACTTCATGCAAATATTTAGCTATGTTTTACAAGCTTGAAACTTAACGCAATCTTGAAAATTACGAGTTTACGTTTTTGAGAGATTTAATGACAAGATTATATGTGCTACATTTTGAAATCAAGACAGTTAAACCTGTTTTCCTAGAATATCAGGAAACTTCCAAGAATAATATTAGACAGTGGAAGATGTAAAACAAGTTTAACAATGATGTTTTCCCACTTGGAACATACACTTCTGACATTATAACAAAATTATGATTATGTTGGGTTCTCAAGATATTACCTATAAGGAATAAAATGAATCTCAAAAATTCAGGATAAAATTTCTTCAAGTTTCTTTTTAAATATTATTATTATTTATCTTTTAGGATTTTGAACTCTGGGATGATGTAGGACTAAACATTCCAAAACCTCCAGACTTACTGCAACTCTACCGAGATTTTGGAAATCATCAAGTGACTGGGAAAGATCTTGTGGATGTGGCTAGTGGTGTAGAAGAAGACGAATTAGAGGCTCTTACACCAGTTTTAGGCAGCCTTCCTCCAAGCCTTGAAACTCCTCAAACTATAGAGGTGAGCAGAATTAGCTAGTCAAATTCACGAAAAGTATTTAAATTGTGTAAAAGCATGCTATGAGATCTTGAGTTTCTGTTTTTCTCCCATTTTGATTTTAGAACTCCTTGCTAGTACAGAAATTAGAAGATAAAATTAGTTTACTAAATAGTGAGAAATGGTCTTTGATGGAGCAAATCAGAAGACTTGAAAGGTTAGTACTTAATCATTTCTTAAAAAAAAACCTCTTAAAGTTTTTAAAGAAATTGACAGATTATATAAATATATAAAATAATATTTCAGTTGTAAGACATAATTTTCATATTCTGATACTTCTGAAAGTCTTATAAATTATTTTATATATTTAATATGTTCTTTTTCCCCCCAAAAAGTTAAGTCATTATAGTAATCATGTAATTGGTTTCCCATGATTGTGTCAGCATTAATAAAATAACTCCTTCATACTAATGTTGTAAATATTTCCCACTGATTCTTTCATTTAATTCTTATTATAATCCTGTGGGTTAGATGGAATTATTCCCATTTTGCAAATACAGAAAGGAAGGTTAAATGCCAATTCAAAACAGAGTTTATAAGGCCATTTTTATGCTTCATTGGTAAGAGTTTGTAGTTACACTTTTAGGTATATGAAGCATTCCTTTATATAGTACAGAAAAGCTTAATCAGTTGCCAAACAATTTTCTATCAATATGTTATACTTTTAATGCAGGAAACCTATATGAGGTTTATGCTATTGCCAAGGTTTTAAGAATATAGTTGTTCTCTGATAATTTCTCTTTCTTTCTACAGTGAAATGGACTTCCTCAAAAATGAACACTTTGCTATCCCCGTAGTTTGTGACTCTGTTCAACCTTCTTTGGATCATAAAGACTCTGAAGACAGTGGACAGAATCCAGTTATAAGTAGCTCAGACAAGCAAAAAGACGAAGATATCCATCTTTCAAAGTCAGATGAAGTTGATTCCACTATTCCTAAAGAGAATTTCCCAAATTCTGTCTCCAGGAGAGAAAAAGAAGAAATGCCATCTTCTTCTCCATCAAGTAAAAACACAGTCCATTTTGATAAACCTAATAGGTTAGTATGCAACATGTGTTTTGAAATACATCTTTCCGTTATTTAATACCTTGCAAAACTGGAAGAGCTTCATTTCTTATTTTGCAGGTCAGATGTATGAATTTTTACATTTGGCATGAACTTAACACAGCAAGATACATGTCTCAAAAACACATATCACAGGGCGCCTGGGTGGCTCAGTTGGTTAAGCAACTGCCTTCGGCTCAGGTCATGATCCCAGAGTCCTGGGATCGAGTCCCATGTCAGGCTCCCAGCTCCATGGGGAGTCTGCTTCTCCCTCTGACCTTCTCCTCTCTCATGCTCTCTCTCACTGTCTCTATCTCAAATAAATAAAATCTTTAAAAAAAAAACCAAAACATATATCACAAAATTCAATTACATTAAAGAGGATTAAAACATAAATGGGGTAACTTCTATCTTAGCAAAGTACTTACACCCGTAAAATAATATGTATGTTCTAGGTGCTGTAAACTCAGCCAATGATTTTTTTTAAGATTTATTTATTTATTTGAGAGAGAGAAGGAGCATGCACGTGTCCACAAGTGGGAGGGGCAGAAGAATAGGAGAGAGAATTTGAAGCAGACTTCCTGCTGAGCGCAGAGCCAATATAGGGCTCCATCTCACAATCCTGAAATCAAGACCTGAGCCGAAACCAGGAGTCGGACACTGTACTAGCTGAGCCACCCAGGCTCCCTTGTAACAGACTCAATAGAAGGTTTTGGTACTGCATAGTTACCAGTGTGAACAGGGGAATTGTTTCTGCTCCAAATCCTTTTTCCTGTGTCTGCTTCAATTGCTAATACTGTATTATTAGTCTTCTCTGGATTCATTTACTTAATTTTTATGGGTCTCAGTGATTGAAATTAGATGAGATAACGGTGGTACCTGCCTTTTACGATCAGGTTTTCTAATGGAGGAGACAAAATAGAATTTAAAAATGTTTTAGGTTGTAGTGTGAAAAAATCATTTTAAGAAAGGAATATTTCCCTACTCTTTTCTTATATTTTAAGCACAGTTCTAAATTCTTTCTGTATCCTAACTTATTTCATCTTCACAAATAACCTATGGTGCGGTTCTGAGCTACAAGTCATGCTTCCTCCTTCTATTAAACAGACAAGTATTACACCTAGTGTTGGGAGATTGGAAAATATGACTGATACCTTTTAGAGGTACTCATCATTGGTCAGAAGTCTTTGATTTTTTTAAAGTAAATCTTTCCACTGATGAGCCACAACCTTTTGTATACCTACTAGCCATATATTTCTTTAAGTATTAGAGAGGTTACAGAGTTGAAATACATATGGCCCAGGCTTCAAATTGCATTTTTTCTAGTATGGGTAAGATAGAGTCAAAAATCCATGTTACAATACTCAACAATCATGGCACTTGTTGTAGTACTTTAGTGTTTAGGAGTACCTCCATATATCTCTTTTGATATGCAGAGCCACTTTCTGGAGAAAGACGGTTATTAAATTTGTTTGACTAATTTTTTTAGCTCTTAACTCTGTGCTAGGTAGTGTTAACAAGGAATATAATAGTCAAAACATGTGGTAACCTCTTCAATCACGAACATTATAGTATGAGAGAGCCAACAATCAGACAATCATAATAAAGTATGAAAAATAGTAATATAAGAGAAGTTCAGCTTGCTTTGGGAACACATAGTCAGGGCACCTAACCTAGTCATCAGAACAGGGAAGTTTTCAGGGAAGAAGTGTCTAACCTGATGCCTGAAGACTAAATAGGAGTTAACCAAACAAAGAGGTAGGAGGAAGAGTGTTCCCACCAAGGAAAGATAGCATGTGCTAGGAGAATACCACACATTTTGGGGAACTAAGAAGAATTTAGTAAGGTTAAGCAAAGACTAAGTCATATAAGCCATGTTAACTCATTTTAGAGAGCTGGGACATGGTGGTATAAATCTAAGTTTTTAGAACTTGAAGGGTAGCAAGATGGGAGGAAAGAAGACTAATAAGACATCTCTTAGAAGCAGGTAAGAAATGATTGAGGCCTGACTTGTATTAGAAAGAAGTAGGTGGCATTTAAGATAGTTAGAAGGTAAAAGCTTGATTGAATTTGGGGTTAAATGAAAGGGAAAGATAAAGCCTGATTTGGGTTTCTGGGTTGGTTGATTAGATGGATCATGGCTGTTCCACTGAAACTATGGAAGAAGGAACATAGATGAGCAAATAGACTTAACTTTTGGTATATTACTCTCTGTGATCATAGAAATTACTGAATCACTTTGTAGTGTGTATACTAAATAACCTCTATTTTGTAACTTTTAGGGTTAAACTTTTTCTTTGTGGATTGAACACATAAAGCACAGCTCAGTCATATTTTAGGAATATTACTACATAGAAACTAGTGTCATTTTAGAGATATAAATGTCTTAACCTCATTTTTTAAACATTAATAAGTTAATATTTTCAATTATAAAAAATACTTTCTTTACAATATATCATGAATGTTTACTTAGTCGCTCTGCTTCATCTCTGATTTTTACCTCTTTTTTGTGGGTTTCTAATATTAAGGTTTATCATTATCATTAGAGAGGTCTGCAAAACTTTTAATTCCTGCCAGCGCCTTTGTATCCACTGTTTACCTTTCTGGGACCAGAGAGAATTAGGGAGAAAAAAAGTCCTCGTTTCAGATTTTGCAAATACTTTCTGTAATCATTGACCTGTTCTACGTTTCAGGTTTGATCTGTTAACATTTACGGCTGTTCATTCACATAACATCAAACTTTCTAAAAATCAATTACTGCTAATATTTTCCCCTGTGTAGTTCTCTAGTGAAGTGTCCTTCAAGTCATTCGTGGCTGAAAAATCCAGTTAGCATTTGTGGGGCAGTGTTAATGCAGGTTTAGGAGTTATAACATGCAACTTACCTTCTCCTACATGCCAGTAGTAACTGTTTGGTATTGTCCCCCATTCATCCAATTTTTCTTCTAGGAAATTGTCTCCTGCTTTCCACCAAGCTCTACTCTCTTTTTGTCGAATGTCAGCAGATAGTCGTTTAGGATCAGAGGTAAATTATATCATATATTCTTGGAACTGTCTTAAAATATTTGGTTTTTCTTCTCAGTAATCTCGTCCAAAAACAGCTGTGATAGGACTCCATTTCAAATAAACATCTACTTTTTAAAATAATGCTCTAAGAAATAATTCCTAGAATTTTAAACTTTTAAGAAAGGTAATTATTTCTGTCCTTTGGATTAAAGTTTTGTTTAGTATTTAAGCGACCTTTTGTAGTCTATTTTTAATTTGGTATGTCTGATATATGGTAATATGCCTCTTTTAGGTGTAATTTGGAAAGCAGTGTAAGTGTACATATTGTTTATATTTCAGTTGTTTTTAGATTACTCCATTATTTCATTAGGAGTGGTTATCTTTTTTTTTTTTTTTTTAAGATTTTATTTATTTGAGAGAGAGAGTGAGAAAAAGCACAAGTGGGGTGGAGGGGCGGAGGGAGACCAAGAAGAAGACTCCCTACTGAGCAGGGAGCCCCACAATGCTAGACGACTCTAGGCTCGATCCTGGGGCCCGAGATCCTAACCTGGGCTGAAGGCAGACACTTAACTGACTGAGCCACCCAGGTGCCCCAGGAATGATTATCTTTTTTTTTTTTTTTTTTTTTAGGAATTGTTATCTTTGATTGCTGAGTTTGTTAGCTCTCAGATGAGTTTTCCTCGAGTGCTTTGTAATTGTTGGAGGTTCATCTTGACAGGATATTTTATTATTTTTTTCTATCTTTATACTCACTCATCCCCTTTTTAGTTGTTTTGTGGTTGATTCCAGTCCATCTCTTGTGGGCTTCAGTTTTGCAATGTCATTGCTAATATGAAAGAGCTAGAAGATGATTTGGTTACATTTCTGGCAATCCTCACAGCAAGACTGGGTTGGCCTCTGGGGCCTCCTCTTGTATGCAGCTTCACTCAACCAACTATCACTGTAGGCATAGATCCTGGCTATGTAGGGCATTTTTTTCAAGAGTAAAAGAAAAACCGCTGAAGCTGCATCTGTCCTATATTATCTGTAGTTGTTCCCAGAACTGTAGCCTAGTAGGGCTCCTTGGATTCACGCTTGCTTCTTCCTGGTGTTTTCAACCCATTTCATGCTTATAGAAATGTTTATCCTGTGTGGGAACACAATCGTTGCTGATGGGAATGTCCTTGGTATTGCCATTACCATCAGAAGATGGAGTTTTGGATGTGTGCTTGGAGCAGAGGGGGCAGGGTCTAAAGCAGGAACTTCAAGAACGATCATCCATGGAAGTTCTACACTGTTATCATTTATTAATTCTTTGGTTTTCTAGGTGTCTCGGATTGCAGACAGTGAGAAAAGCGTTATGTTAATGCTGGGGCGCTGCCTGCCACACATTGTTCCTAATGTGCTGTTGGCAAAGAGAGAGGTGAGACACAGAGAAGTGTTTTCATCCCAGTAATCTCATCATGTTGTCCATTTTCTGTCATTTTGAAGTTTAGTGTTATATTTTTATTTTGTTAAAGTCTATTACTTGCAATCATATTCTTACTTTTGTGCATGCATCTCTGCTCCTAGAGAATGGTTTTACACCTCTGTCAGGTGAGTTCAGTAAAACTGCATGGTATTCATGTTTTTCCAATTTTGCTTAAAGCATCATTAGCTTCTGCAACACTAACTATTACTGTAGGTCCATTTATGTGCCATGAATACTGTACGTTTTTTACATTGCCAGTTAATTTATCTCTGCTTTTGATATGATATGCTTGATATGTATACAAAAATAGACCCTCTTTGCATTGAAAATTAACTGGGACTAATAATTAACTTTTTTCTTAAATGTACTTGTAATGACCCATTATAAATGTTAGTTTTATTATATTTGTTTGTCAATAATCACACTTGCCTTACAATGATAGGATAGTTATAGTATTGACAATAGCTTTTGAAAGTACCTTCCTTTTCTTTTCTTGTAGTTAACTTTGTTACTGACAGATGTTTAAAATATCCAAAATACAGTAGCCAATATCTTTTAGTAAAAATAGCCTCTGTTATTAGCCATACTGTAAGGAATTATCTTTAGAGTTATATTTAGCCAAGAAAAGAGTAATAAAAAGTCATCTATAATCTAATTTTAATGACAGTGGATGATTTATTTGTAACCAAGTTTAATAATTTATTTGGATTATTTAATTTATAAAAATGGCTTCCAGTTCACAAAATTTTTTTATAAAAAATGGGTTAAGAATATTTTAGAATATATCCTATAAGTCTTTTGTTATCCTTTTAATATTTACCACTGATTTCAGTCATAATTCTTGGGACCTACAGTATGATGGGTACACAGTGCATTGGCAAAACCCATATAAAGCTTTTATCCTTAATTATCCGTTTAGCACAAGAAATTTGTACTGATCCTCAAGAAAACTTACATGTAGAAACTTACATGTAAAACTTACATTAAAAATGTTTATTCCTATAGGTGTTTTGAATTTAAAAAAAGATTTAAAAGACTGTTTTCTTACTGGTGGCTTTATTTTACCTAATATATAAAAATAGTTGTGAGATATTAATAAGTATAGAAGATTCCTGTATCTTGAAGGATCAGTGTCCAATTTCAGATTGTTTTGCAGTTCTGCCTGGCAGAATGGTGTTTGAGCTTCTTTTCCTTTTTTAGCTTGTAACATAATCCATGCAATGCATTAATGTTTGCATCCCTTTTACTATGTTTCCTTAATATAATCTTTAAAATAGCACAGATACCTAATTGTTATGAGATGCAGTTTAAGCCTTATTTTAATTTTCCCTTTTTTTATCATAAAAGATTCTACCACTAAAATCTGATTGTACTGCATGAAGTATTTATAAATTTGCATCATCAGTAATCAGATACATTATATATATATAAATATATATGTAACTATATATATTTATACATACACAAATTTTGTTTGTGGTATGATGTTTACTTTTATGGCTGATTTAAGTTTTTTGTATTTATATACTTAAATTCATGAAGGAAGTGATTGTTTATCTTTGTTTATTTAATTATTTGTACATTATTCTGTTTTATCAGAAAATTTACCATTTATAATATATCAAAGTTGTATTCTCTTGAAATTAAATTGATAAATAATGAAGTTTATCTTGGTTTGGTTTGAAACCAATCCCAGGGCATGAAAGGATAAAACCTTTATTTCATTTCATGCTTTGATATTAGATTACCTTTATTTAATATTTCACCTTAATTCCTTAAATATGTATTTTTTAAAATGTCTTGGGATTAAAGGATTAATATTTTTATTTTTTCTTATTTCTCAAAGTTTATATAATCTTTTATCAGGATAAGCCTTTATTAATATGTAAATATAATTAAATTAAAATATCCTTCAGTAAACTGGTCATAGTAATATCCTAGCTGGCTATATAAATAAATCATTAGAAACATGATTTAAGGTTTTGATTAAGTAACACGTTTACATGGTTTAACTTCTTTTTAAATATAAAAAGATAAAAAACAAAAACTCTTCCCCTGTCCTGAGCCACCATTCCACATGCGATAAATGTTATTATTTTCTAGTATGTTCTGTTAAGTCCTTTGCCCATTTTTTAATTAGATTGTTTGTCTTGGTTTTTGAGTTGTAAGAGTTCTTACAATTCTGGATATTAAGCCTTTATTTTATATATGATTTGCAAGTATTTCCTTCCTTTTGGTAGATTATCTTTTCACATTTTTGATAATGTCCTTTGATGGACATTTAAATGTTTTTCTTTTGTTGCTTGTGTTTTTGGTGTCAAATCTAAGAATCTCTTGCCAAGTCTGAAGCCAAGAAGAAATATCCCCTACATCTCCTTCTAAGAGTTTTATAGCTTTAGCTCTTATATTTAGGTCATTGGTCCATTTTGTATTTGTATATGGAGGAAGGCAGGGGTGTCGTTTTATTCTTTTCATGTGATTCTCCAGTTGTTCCAGAACTAGTTGTTGAAATGTTTCTCCATTGAATAGCACCTTTGGCACCTTTGTCAAAAAGCAGTTGTCTACAGATATTTGGATTTATTTCTAGACTGTCAGTCCTGTTCTGTTGGTCTTTATGTTTATTTCTATGCCTGTGCCAATCACACTGTTTTGATTACTGTAGCTTTGTACTAAGTTTTGAAATTGGGAAGTATGAATTCTCTAATTTTTTTTTCTTTTTTTGATATTGTTTACCTTTTCAAGGCCCCTTGCAGTTCCATAGGAATTTGATAAATTTGATACTACACTTTCATTCTGCAGTATACATCATTGGACTTTTGATATGAATTGCCTTGAATTTTATAGAGCACTTGAGGGAGTACTGCCATTCTTGTTTTGTTTTGTTATGTTTTAAGATTTTATTTATTTATTTGAGAGAGAGAATGAGAGAGGAGGTGAGGGACAGAGGGTGAAGCAGACTCGCCACCGAGCAGGGAGCCGGATGCAGGGCTCTGTCCCCAGACTCAGGATCATGACCTGAGTGGAGCTGAAGGCAGAGGCTTACCCAACTGAGCCACCCAGGTGCCCATGCCCAGGAGTACTGCCATTCAAATGGCAGTAATTCTTCTAATTCATGAACTTGGGATTCTTTTTATTTATTTATATCTTTAATTTTTTTTTAGCAGTGTTTTGTAGTTTTCTATGTATAAGTCCTTCACTTCCTTTATTTTAACTTTTTTTAAAGGTTTGTTTATTTATTTTAGAGAGAAAGAGGGTTCGTGCGTGGGTGGGGAGAGGAGCAAAGGGAGAGAATCTTTCAGGCCAACTTCTTGCTGAGCACTGAGCCCAAACCAAGAGTCTGATGTTTAACCTACTGAGCCACCTAGGTGCTCCTTTTGTTACTATTTTTTTCTTCACTTCCTTGTTTTAATATATTCTTAGGTATTTCATTGTTTGGGATGGTACTGTAAATGGAATTTTCCCCTTAATTTCCTTTCAGATTGTTCATTGCTAATTTATAAAAACAGAACTGATATCTGTGTGATAATCTCTTACCTTGCAACTTTGTTGAATTAGTTTATCGGTTCTAGTAGTTTTTTTGTAGATTCTAATGTGATTTTATTTATCTGGAGTAATATCTGTAAATAGAGTTTTGCTTCTTTCCAATTTTGGATAGGTTTTATTACTTTGTTTTGTTTAATTTCTCTGGCTAGCACTTACAGTACAATGTTGAATAGCATTGTTTTGAGAAAGCAGATATTTTTATCTTATTCCTGATTTTATGGGGAAAGCTTTCAGTTTTTCACCATTGAGTATGATACTAAGTATGGGTTTTTCATAAATGCCTTTTACCATATTAAGGAAGTTTTCTTCTATTCATAGTTTGCAGTGTTTTTATCATGAAAGGATATTGAATACTGTCAGATGCTTTTTCTGTATCAATTGAGATGATAGTTATTTTCCCTTTATTCCATTAATATATTATAATATGTTACTGATTTTTCGTATATTGAACCACCCTTGCATTCCTAGGATAAATCCCACTTGGTCTCAGTGTATAATCCTTTTAATGTGTTGTTGAATTTGGTGTTAGTATTTTTTTGCACATTTTTGCATCTAAAAATTCGTAGTATATATTTGTCTGTAGGTTTAACACTAACTGAGAATTGTCTGACCTGATATCTGGTCTATACTTGAGAATGTTTTATGTACACTTGAGAAAAATATATCTTTTGCTGTTGTGAGGGTGTTTTATATATGTCTGTTAGATTTAATTATAGTGTTCAGGTCCTCTGTTTCCTTACACTGATCTGTTTAAGTTGCTTATCCATTATTGAAACTAGGGTATTGAAGTCTCCAAATACTATAGAACTGCATTGTATTTTTTCAGAAATATTTTGTGCATGTAAGCAAACTCAAATATATGATCTTTCTTCCATGACTTACACAAATGGTACTACACTTCTACGTACTATTCTTTACTTTGCTTTTTTTCCATGTAACATTATATTTTTGTATCACTCTATGTCAGTATATAAAGAACTTTCTTGTTCTTAAGGCTGCATAATACCTAGTCTTTTTTTTATAGTTTTTTAAACATGTTTTAAATTAGTGTTTTTCAAATTTATTGGCCACACTTAGTAAGACATTTTATGTGATGTGCCAGTATATAATACATATATATAATTAAAATGAAAGTTTGACAAACCAGTTTTTCCTTTACTAATTATGAAAAGTTAAAATAGAAGACAATCAATATCAAACATAATTTTATAAATATATTTAAACAATAATAGCTAAATAAACAATTAAAAAGAAAAGAATGCTCTTCATAATCCATTTAATTGGTTTTTGACCCATTGTTTTAAAGGGAGTGACATAAAATTTAATTAAAGCTGTCTAATAAACTTTTTATTTTTTATAAAAGGGGAAAGCACAGTGAATATAGATGTTAGTGTTTGTTTTTTTTTTTAAAGAAAAGTAACCTCATTCAATCTCTAGGTCACAATTATTGCATTTTTTAAATTTAATATACCATAATATTTCAAATCTAAGATGCCATTAATTTTAACAATTATACACCTTTAAGAAATAAGTCCCATGAAATTATAACATTTTCCATTATAAGGTGCACCCTAATTTCAGAGATAATAAAAAGTGAAAAAAAAATTTCCTCCTATCTACTGTTAAGTAATGGTAATCTTTTTTTAAAAGTATTTTAAAAGACCTACTTGCCTGTTGATTTGGGGAGAAAAAAAGAAATCATGAACAAATTTTCTATTTGTGGCTTATGTAACAGTTCATCTTAATGGGTTCATTGAAGAACTTGAATCTTTCAAACCAAATTACAGAATAAATGTATGTATATAGGCTAAAGAAGTTGATTTTTCAGTCTCTGCTTTAAATGCGTTTGAAGGGAAATTTCTGTAATTTAAAAATAAGATTTCATAACAGATTACTTCTAAAAGCATTTTTAAATAATACATCTAAATTTAATTTTTATTTTCATTCTATGCCAAGGAAAGCTGACTCGGAAAAGCAAAGGAGAAGTCTGGGCCTGGAAGGGGAATGAGCAAGTAGAAATGGGGAATGAGTCCAAGCTTTCTTTTTGAGATGTTGAAATTGTTCCAAAATTAGATTGGTGGTGGTTACACGACTCTGCATATACTAAAAACCACTGATGTACACTTGAATTTTTATGATATATAAAATATGTCTCATTAAAGCTAGAAAAAAAAAAGAGGCAACAGAGAGGACCAATTCCCTAAAAGTATTTTTAAATTTTTATTTATTTATTTTTGAGAGTGAGAATGCCACATAAGCAGGGGGAGGTACAGAGAGAGAGGGAGACTGAGGGAGATCATCCCAGCAGACTATGCACTGAGCACAGAGCTTGTCAAGAGGCTTGATCCCATGACCCTAAGACCATGACCCAAGCTGAAACCAAGAATCCAACACTTAATTGACTGAGCCACCCTGGTGCCCCTCCCTAAAAGTTTTAAATGTAGTAGTATCTCTAAAGATCTGCCTATCTTCTGAGAAACCAAACTTTGCTCTTTTATATTGCATTCATGTTTGCTCCATGATGCATTTTTAACTGATGAGTGATAATAGCCCAGGTAATTATAACTATATGACTGTGGTGGAGAGGAAAAGGTTTGATTTCTACCCTTCTAAGTTCTTTAGCTAGTCTAATAATGAAATTAACATAGGACAGATTCATAGGAGAAAAATAAAGTTAATTACCCCTGTACGTGGGGGCCCCATAGCAATATAAGACCCAAGGACAAGCTGGGCAATTAGGCTTACATGCCATCTTGAGCTAATGGTGTAAGAACAGGGAAGAGGATGATTCACAGGACAATAAGAAGAGCAGATGTTTGGTAATTAGGTGTTTGTCCTTTCATATAGATAAGTCATTCAGATAAAATACCTATTTCTTGGAATTAGCTCTCTTTCTGGGCCAGGCCCCCTGTCTAAATTCTTTTTGGTAGTTTAAAGAGGAGGTGAAAGTTTTTCTTGGATCTACTGGATCTTGATTGCCTTCAGCTCAAAATAGTCCACATGCCAAAATGGCATATTTTGGAAAGACTTGTTCTGAACCCCTTCAAGAGTGATACAAAAGAATAGTAGATAAGTAAAGTAAAATAGATAATATGGTGAAGTAGATAAGATTTGTCCATCTCCTTTACCTATTTAATGTGTGTATGTGTATGTGTGTATTACTTTTTGAAGTAAATCACATGCGGTTTAGCAGTATCACTTTTTGGGTTTGTTTTTGTTTTTTTTAAGATTTATTTTGGAGAGGTGGGGGAAGTAGACTTTCTGCTGAACATGCAGGAAGCCTGATTCGTGGCTTGATTTAAGGACCCCGAGATCATGACCTGAGCTGAAGGCAGATGCATAACCAACTGAGCCCAGGTGCCCTGGCAGTATCAGGGTTTTAAGTCATTCAGGTATTTTAACTAGGCTTCCTGAAGGTTGAACCTTAGGAATAATTCTAAGATAGATAATAATAAGCCTTAGATAATATTCTGAGGTAGATACTTTAGGAACCCTTGAAGTATAGAACTTTTCCGGAGGTGAGTAATCTTTTTTTTTCTTATGTGAGTCTTTGTAATGTCCTTCCTTTGTCCTTCCTTCGTCATTCCTTCCCTTCTTCCTTCCTTCCGTCCTTCCTTTATTTCTTTATTTCTTTTTATTTTTTTTAAGTAAGCTCTATGCCCATCATGGGGCTTGAACTCAGAACCCAGAGATCAAGAGTCTCATGCTCTACCAACTGAGTCAGCCAGGAGCCCCTGTTTCTTTTTTAAATGAATTACTGTCAACACCCTGACAAGTTTCAACTGAAAATCTAAATCAGAGGGTGTACCCTTACCATTACTTGAATTTAAATTGTAATTGGTATTGCTTAATATCTAGGCAAAAGACTAAATGGAAAATTTTAAGATAACAGCTACCTAAAATTTTTAAATGAAGCTTGAATTATTGGAAATAATGTAATAGAAAAATGAGAGCAAGCAGTGAACCATAGTTTACTGGATTAATATGTTACCTTTCTAGAACCGTAGAATTTTTCTTTTTGACCTAAAGCACTCAAACATTTCCTCTTTGGCATCTACTTCCTTTTCTGTTTTAGAGTTCTTTCAGATCTTGAAGCCATTGTCTTATCAACATTTCCAGGCTTTTTTTAATGTTAAAATTTGCCTTCAGTTCCCCCACCCAACGTCTAATCCCTCAGATTGTTTTAGATCCTATTTAGGTACTTCCTATTACCATCACCTTCCCCCACCTTTTTGTAGTCTAAAGACACTAATCTTCGTAAACCTAAGAAAGTTAAGGAAAAATACCCACAAAATCAAATGTAAAATTCTCTAAAGACATTTCCTACCTCTAAAGTGATTTCTTTGTTATCATTAGGAGCTATTTTGTTTTAGTTGTAAAACTGAACTATTCAATGCCCTACAAAATCCCTTTGGCAACCTAAGATTTGAGAGATGGGAGATCCTTTATATAGAAAGAACTAGCTTTGTTATTAAAATTGAAAAAGGTATTTACTTGAGTAAAATGTAAATTACTGATCTTTTTAGATTAATGAATTCTAAAGGCCTTGCAAGTATCTTTTCCAAAATGACAATAAAGTAATGGAATATGGTCTGCAATAGGATTACTGCACTAATTTCCTCTCTAGTGATTAGTAGGACATCTGTTTTGTATTTCACTTCAATAGACTTTTATTGAGTACTACCAATTGCTAAAGCATGTTTTAAATAAAATATTTAAGATTTCTGTTGCCTTGAAGTATGGACACAGTAACTTTTTGTGTATGTGTAGGAGGCCACTACCTTTTGAATATAATGTTACCAAAGCCATAGGTATTTTCTTACCATAGTTATTATTTTTTTATCAACATGCACTATTAAATCTTATTTGCTTAAGGATCTTTTCATGTGAAAAATTCTTTTTTTTTTTTAAGATTTTTTATTTATATGAGAGCGAGAGAATGAGAGAGAGCACAAGCAGGGGGAGGGGAGAGGGAGCTCGATGATGCTGCGGGGCTCAATCGCAGGACCCCAGGATCATGACCTGAGCCTAAGGTAGATGCTTAACCGACTGAGCCACCCATGCACCCCATGTGAAAAATTCTTAACTTTAGATATGATGTCTGATATTGCTCTCCTATTCTCAATACATTTTTTGTATATAATCATTTAAAGTCATTTTTAAACCATTATCACCTTCAGAAAAGAAAAAAAAACGCTACCATCTTGCCTCTTGAAGGAAATTTAGCTACCACTTTTTAAATGTTTCATTCAAGTTTTATAAGAAAGTTTTTAAAACACTAGACCTCTTCGTTGGAGAGCCGATACCAAAGAGAGAATATTGATTCATATCTATAAATTTATGAGTAGTGTGAAAATGGTAAATACAGACTTAATAAATTCTGATGTGGATATATTAATACTTCAGATGCTTAAGACAGATGAATTCACAGTAAATAAATGTGAATATACAACAGCAGATACATATGTACAGAATTCTTTATTTCAAGAGTGGTACAAATAGAATTTTTGAATAAATGAATGAACTTGTACAAATAGAACTTGTGAACAAATAAGATATTTGGAGCCAGTCATAACTTAGCAATTAAAATGCTTGATGATCCTGTGAGAAACAAACTACTCTTTCCACTTTTTTTCTGCCATCAGTTACTGGGCCTCTTCTCAGCTCTATATTTCTTTAAGAGGAAGAGGCTGACCTACTTTATACACTGAGTTATAACTGTTTGAGCCATTAATGTGCCAAGATGTACTCGATTCTCCTTGGCCTGGAATATCCAAAAATGATTGGCGGTGACTTTCCATACATTGTTAATTTTGCCAGCAAGAAATAAAAGCAAATGGCATTATAACTTATTACTGTGATTCAAGAAAGTAGAAAGTATTTTCCTTCAAATTTCTAAATTCATAGAATTTTAGGGTCTAAGGGTACAAGAAGTGACAGGTTTTCCTCCCATGTGTCAGTTTGGATTGGTTGGTAACAGCTGCTGTGTCAAGAAGTGCTTTGGTAAGTGCTTAGGCTTTGTGAGGCCAACTTTGATCTTAGATGGAAAAATTAATAATTGTACATTAGCAATAGAGAAGGAAATTGCAGATTGTTTATGAAATATTTCCCATTTCTGCCCTGATCTTAATTTTAATGTTTTACTTGAAGAAACTAAAAGAGAAGTTTGTGATTTTTCATTAGGTTTTCAGTTTGGCACATCTACAGCCATATTTCAGTTAAAAGATTCTTTGTATTAATGTAGGATATAAGCTTCCTCTTTGATTAAGGATCACTAAGCCTCATGAGTTAAAAAAAAAGAAAAAAGAAAATGAAAGGCACAAAGAATAAATAGTAACAATTATTTTGTTATGCTTGTTTTTGAGATAAAAAAGCTAAATAATTATACTTTATATTTTCAACAGTGTATATGTATGTATTTGCAATTATAGCAAATACCTACATCGCAAAAGTTTATCTTTTTTTTTTTTTAAAGATTTTATTTATTTATCTGACATAGAGAGAGAGATCACAAGTAGGTAGAGAGGCAGGCAGAGAGAGAGGGGGAGCAGGCTCCCCACTGAGCAGAGAGCCCCATATGGGGCTCGATCCCAGGACCCTGAGATCATGACACGAGCCAAAGGCAGAGGCTTTAACCCACTGAGCCACCCAGGCATCCGCAAAAGTTTATCTTTAAAGAGTAATACAATAGGAAGAGAATGTAGGAGTACATATGTAGAGAATGGAAACAGGAAGAAGGTTGAGCAGGAAGCAAGAAAACTCAGGAAAAAAGGATCGGACATGAGGGGAAAATACGAATAAATATTTAGAATCTTTCTTGATTTTCATGCGTTAATATTTTTTCTCCTTCTGTTAGTGCCTTCTAAAATAACTGCTTTTTCATCTTTACAGTTCTCCTCTCAGTGCGATATGCTGATGCAATGTCTCAGTCCTCTCATGAGTATCATTGGCTCTTAGCAGTCCAAATGGAATCCTCTAAGAATTAGAATAGTCCTTGTTATTAATGATCTCATACTCTAGTATTTCATAAAAGGTTGTTTATTTTTCTCCTATAAAATCAAGACCGATGCATCAAGCATCATATTAAATCTCTGGTGAAAACATTACTTAACAATATAAGATCTATCTGTCTTCCATTCCCAGAACAAAATTATTTTCCCTAATTACTTTTTATTAGTTTTGTTTTTCATTTTCTCACTAATGTAAAACCAGAGGTGCCCAATACAAAGATGACAGAATAAATGTTTTAAATTTGTTTTTACTTCTCAGATTTATTCTTAGCTCTTATCTATATCTTTGTACCTTCAATTAAAGATTTGTACCAGGTAATTATAATTTTAAAATAATACATAAAGACTTTAGAAATAATGGAAAGGGACTTGTAGTCATTCCTCTAACCTGTAGTTTCAACACTACTAAAAATTGTATCATCCTTTTCTAAGGGAGCATCATCAGAATGAGAAGATACTTCTATAGTATAGATTTCTCTACAGGATGTTGTACATTATTACATAGTGATCAGTTCCTTTTAAGATTTTATTTATTTATTTGAGAAAGAGCACGAGTGGGGTGGAGGGGTAGCAGGAGAGGGAGAAGTCGACTCCCCACCAAGCAGGGAGCCTTATGCTGGGCTCTGTTCCAGGACCCCAGGATCATGACCTGAGCCAAAGGCAGATGCTTAACCCACTGAGTCACCGTGGCACTCAAATCAGTTTCTGTTTTAAATCTACTAGCACTTTTTGGTGGGTAGGAAGTTAGATGGGAAAAAGAAATGGTGGGAGTATTCAATCTGTTCTTACTACATCACACTGATTTCCTTAAAATTACTGTAAAATATTATTTTTATAATTTATAAAGTTTTCCTCCAAAAATATTTAACACTTTTGGACTTTTATTCTCATTAGATTTGAAACTCTATTCCAAAATGAAAAACATTAATATCTTTTGAATGTATTTTAGAATTTTGTGTTAGTTTATTTAAAATGTGAAACAACTTTGATTTACATATTTCTTTGGAAGAGAAAAATAAACTTGTTATTACTGTCCTACAAAATATTGAATTTACCTCTGCATGTTAAAATGTGCAACAAATAAGATATTACTAAAATTTCCATTTGAACTAAAACATTTCTACTAATACTTCTATAGCAGTGCTGAGAGCATTCAGCACCCATGGAAATGGTCTGCTTTTTAATTAGCCAGGGGTTAGGTGGGAAGGGTACAAAATTATTAATTACAAGTAGTCTTAATTAAGACATGATACTGTATTTGTGGAAGTGGGATGAGTTGTCTTGATTTTCTGTTAGCTTTCTAAATTTTAAAATATAGCCAGCTTCTGCAAGTTTTTTTTAAACACTTTCAAATTTAAAATTACTGTACCAGCTTAAAGTAAGATAGAATGTTATTTAGTGCAAAAGCTCGTAGACCATTAGAAAGGACTGAATAAGGAAATAAAGTTAGTTGAATCTTTAGTAACTTTATTAGATTGTGATTCATACCTTTTCTATAGCCAACACCTTGTATTACTTATTTCATGAGATTAGAATTTGCTCTTTTGTATGGTGAGGTTTATTTCATTTTAAATGTCCATTTAAGAACACACTGGGGGAAAAAAGTGAATATTCTGCAACGCATTTTTACTTTGAATTTTTCCACCTTACTATTTCTTTAGGAGTTGATCCCCCTCATATTGTGTACAGCATGCCTGCATCCTGAGCCTAAAGAAAGAGATCAGCTTCTCCATATACTCTTCAATTTGATCAAGAGGCCAGATGATGAGCAAAGGTAGGTATGACTACTTCTTTGGGAAATAAATATAATGTTGATTTATTAATTTTACTAATTTGGCATCATGATTAACACTTTAATCTAAATGCCTTCTTTCTGTCCCGGTATTTATTTTAATAAGCAGAGGAAACACTGGCCCCATTCACAAAGTTCTGCAGTGTTTCCATTCTTGTTATTCCAGTTACTCGTGTTGGATTTGTACACTTTTATATTAGTTACCTTTAGACTTCTAATTTAAATATCTCTATAGATATATCTATATAGAGAGAGCTATATATAGTTCTGAACTATATATGAACTAGATATGAACATAAACTAGATATATCATGACTTCTTAACAGGCTCTACCAAAGTTAAATATTTAATATATGAATTTCTGCATCACTGGGCTATTTTTAAACCAGTTACTATGTGGCTAGAGGAATACGGTATTTTCTTCTGTTAGTTGTGACTCAAATACTCACAACTATTGATACCTGAGTAGAGAAATGAGTTATATCTGAGGGTAGTGAAGGGACACACACATCAGGGTGACTTTCTAGAAGAATGGGGAATAGGTTTTGGTCAAGCAACAGTGATGTCTACCTCAGAGAATAAAACCTTTAAATAAAGGTGAAACTTTTAAAGTGAAGCTGTGCAAATGTGAACATGAACAAAACATCCTTGTGGGTCAGTAGGTAAACTAAGTAATGGATGGGTAAAATTGAGCAGTTGAGATGTTTTTCTATGTTATAATTTTCTATTTTAATGAAGACATTTTTACTTATACTTTTACAAAACAGTAGTATTGTACCTTATGATGAGGTAACTTTATATATTCAATACTTGTTTCACTGATAGTCAAAATTTTTACCTCATCTGAAAATGTTGGAAAATCATAAGAGTAAACCACAGAACAAGTAAAGCTCAAAATTTTAAATACAAAATCTCTCTCAACTCTGAGAATAAAAACAGTCATACAGACTTTAAAACCTTATAAGTATATATCTCTTTACCCTTCTTACCAAAATATACCTGAGCAAGCAGAAAAACATGTCCTTTCAGGATTCAGTCAAGATGAATCCGTACCAGCAGTCCTCACTTGCTAGTCAAATAGAAAGAAGGCAAATTAAATCACTATTCATTGCACCTGAAAATTTTCTAGAACAATTTGAGGGTACGATATAGGAAAATTAATATTCTGCTTTTGCGTTGAAAAATACTATTCCCAGACTATTAACTCTAGGAAACAAACTGAGGGGTGGTGGGTGGTGGGGGTGGAGGGGATGGGGTAACTGAGTGATGGGCATTAAGCGAACATGATTTAATGAGCACTGGGTTTAATATGCAACTGATGAATAAAGTACATCTGAAACTAATGATACACTATATGTTAATTAATTGAATCTAAATAAAATAAGATAAAAATACTATTCCCTGTCTTCATGTCTTAATTAATAATTAAATACCATTTATTATATTGTTATTTTTAAATTTATAAGGCAAAAGCCTTTAGATATCTAGCCTGTTTTCGTAGACCCCACGTATAACAGTAATAGCTGCCACCTGGTGGCCAAAAGTTCCTATTAGCCTTCAGGTTTGGACTTTTAGTCTCACTAGATTTGAAAACCTGTTCCAAAATGAAAAACATTAATATCTTTTTAGTATATTTTAGAATTTTGTCTTACTTTATTTAAAATGTGAAACAGCTTTAGTTTACATGTTTCTTTGGAAGAGAGAAGTAAACTTCTGTTATTACTTTCCTACAAAATATTGAATTTACCTGATATGTCAGGAATTCAGCATTCATGTTCACGTATAAATTTTTCATCTTTCAGATATACAACTATTCATTAAAATATACCTATCAGTTGACTCACTGTATATAATGTGAATAACAAATTAACAAAGCAAAATGTTTAATTTAGCATAACATATTTATCTTATAATTAGTTGTTACTTTTCCTTACTTAATAAATCTCAGGCTTCTTTGATTATATCCTGAGAAAAACTTAATTCTATGCTTAGCATTGGTGCTTTTTGCCTGTTCTTTGCTAACAACTGTAATTGACACCATATTTCTACCTGCATCAAGTGCTAGTCAAATAGTCCCTGTCCTGTGATTTTTCTACAAGTAGGAACATTAATTTCTTTTTTAAAGATTTCTTTATTTTAGAGAGAAAGAGAGAGTGTGTGTGAGTGGGAGGAGTGCAGGGAGAGGGAGAGAGAATCCCAAGCAGACTCCCTGCTGAGTGTGGAGCTCGACACGGGGCTTAATCTTAGCACCCTGAGATCATGACCTGAGCAGAAGTCATTAGTTGGATGCTTAACCGACTGAGCCACTCAGGTGCCCCAAGTGAACATGAATTTTTACTATAACAGAAGCCTGTTTCCAATGCTGTTAATAATCTCTTAACACGCCATCTGACCTTTTCCATTTTCAACCTGTATTTCAAAACTCATAATTTTTTTTTAAGATTTTATTTATTTGACAGAGAGAGAGATCACAAGTAGGCAGAGAGAGAGAGAGGGAACAGAGAGGGAGGGAGGGAGCAGAGCTGAGCAGGGAGCCCGATGCATGGCTTGATTCCAGAGCCCTGAGATCTCGACCTGAGCCCAAGGCAGAGGCTTTAACCCACTGAGCCACCCAGGCGCCCAAAAACTGTCATACTTTTTAAAATTAACTCTTCTGACTGAGAAGTTTGCCTTGGGGGGGCCTAACATTTTTCGACAAGTTTGTACATCTTTAGTATGTGGATGGTGGCTCGTGATTTAAAGTTATTTCACATGAAGGTTTCATACAAGTGTATACTTCTTGCAAGTGTTTGAAATGCCTATGTTTTACCTAAGTTCATTTGTTACACAAGTCCAGCATTTGTGGAACCAATGTATATGCCTTTTCACTATTTTAAGATACTAGTGGGGAAAAAACAATGTTCAGATACTAGAAAGCTTTCACTGGGGAACAGGTAGCAAAAATGCTGTCTGTAAATCTTGGAATTTCTTTTCGCATTTTCTTTTATTCACTTGGTTTGCCTCCCCCAAGTAGAAGGAAATAGAAAAGCAAAGGAAAAGTTGAGAAATAGGCATAGAAGACAATAATATACATGTAATGGGGAATCAGATAGATAAAAATACAAGGTTGTCGTAAGTCAGAATAAGCTGCAGTATACAATGAAGATATTTGGCTCAACATTTTCCTCGCTGTTGTCCAGATAGTCTTTGTCATTATTCCTTCTGAGAGAACAGTTATTTAAAAATTTAAGGCTATTTTGCAGTTTAAGTTGACTTATTTTGAGAAGTAGCAATGAGCAATGCCTAGGCTTCAAGTGCTATTTCTGTAATTAATATGAATTAAACATTCTAATTTGTTTTTCTTAGAAGCTGGCTACTTTAAAACATGTATTGAAAACATACTTTTTTTTCCATCAGGTCTTACTGTTTTGAACTAGATAAAGGAGGAAAAATTTGTAATTCTGCATTTTAAAGTCATTTAAAATGAACTTCCTTCTGAAGAGTAAAAAATCATGTTTAAAGTTTTATACACTTAAGTTTCAAATCTATTGATTCAAGTGAAATCACTATATTATTTATATACTGATTCTGTAACAAATTACCCCAAAAGAAAGTCGTTTAAAATAACATTTATTTTTATATGACAGTTTATGTGAGTCACTTAATCTGGGTCCTCTGCTTCAAGGTCTTTATAAGGCTGTACTCAAGGTGTTGGCTGAGGCTGTGGTCCTATCAAGGCTCAATTTGAAAGGATTTGCTTCTGAGCTCACTCAAATAGTTGATCATTGACAGGATTCTGTTTCTCCTGTTTGTGAACTGAGGGCCTCAGTTTCTTAGTGGCTTTTGGCCAGAGTTTCCTCAAGTTCCTTGCCACATGGGCCTCACCAGCATGGCCACATACTTCATCAAAGCATGCCAGCTGAGAAGGCAGTAGAGGGTCCCAAAGATGGACATCACAGAATTCTGTAATCTAATCTCAGAAGGGACATCCTATCACTTTGGCCATTATTCTGTTGATTGGAAGCAAATAATTAGGTCCCGTCTACACTCAAGGATATGGAATGACCTAAGAGCATGACTATGAGGGGATAGACAACATTGGGAGCCATGTCAGAAGCTGCCTACCACATTTATCTTGTGTATAAAATTCTGATTTAAGAAATACCATTTTACTATTGTGATACCATAGTTTTAAATTATAGAAACATTGGGGGAATAATTACTGGCTGTTTTAGTGTCTAGAAACTGAAATTTAGTAGAAGCTGAAGCATTGGACACAGTATCTCAGAATGCATGTGTGGGAAGTTAATTTAGGAGGTTATGGAATTAGGCTTCACACCAATGGAGAATCCCTTCACAGTGTCTCACAAATGGTGTCACTGCTGGAGGAAGGAGTCTCAACCAACTCATTTTCCTGGTGGAAGCCTAGTTCACTGTTGGAAAAGTCTACTTGGATTGTATAAGAATGTTATATGTTATGTGAATTACAGAGCTGGCTCTTTTTAACCCTAGCAAGTTGTGCTTTCTAACACAATTACAAATGTTTATTAGTTCATATTATTTTCCAGGCAAATGATACTGACGGGTTGTGTGGCATTTGCACGTCACGTCGGACCAACACGCGTAGAGGCTGAACTCTTACCACAGTGTTGGGAACAGGTAAATAACTGTATTGGGTTTTCCCCTGGCAATTATGTTCTAACCTATTGTAAGTGTTCTTATTTTCTCTTTTAAATGCAAGTAGGAAATACGCGGGGGGTTCTAAATTACACTAATGTTTCTGTAGTCCAGCACAGTGATTTAATAGCACTTAAGAATGCCCCGGGATGCTTTGCTTTCTTCACTCATCCAGCAAATAGTTAAGAAAAACTAGTTTCATTGCCAGGTACTGCTGCATTCACTACATACAGTAATGAATATAATACATACAGTGGTGAACAAAAGACAAAGACCTTTTAGTGGGGAGATAAGAGTAAACGAATACATGGTAGGTCTTGTATTATAAATTATGAAGAAAAATAAAGCAGGATAAAGGTTAGAGAGTGATGGACGATACATTTTAGAAAGGGTGGTTAGAGCAGGAATCTGAGAAAGGGATGTTTAGGCAAGGATCTGAATGAAGTGAGTTACTATAAATACAGAAGCCCTGAGGTGGGTTCACGGGAGAGGAAGGCCATGTGTGTTTTTGGGGTGGGAGGGAGCAGGCGGGAGGGTAATATAAATAATATATGTATTATATACTTGTATATATTGCAAATATATATAGAATATAAAGTATAAACTGTTGATGTGGGAGGTTTTTGTATTTATAATCCAACTCACCCATTTACTCACAATACTTTCGGTTTTATATCGAATTTTAATATTCCAGTCCTGTAGAGAACTCACAATCATTGACTTTCTAGACTTGGTGTTTAAGTCATTAAGTGGCTTACTTATCCATCTTAAAAAAAAATATGGACTTCTTACTTATAAAGACAGATTTCATGGCCTTATTTATAATAGCATAGTCACTTATTCTTAATACTGGTCTCTGGAATATCACTAAAGCATATGGCCCTTTATAATTCTATTCCTAATTTCTTTTAGTAGTCATTTTTTTCTTTAAAATTTCACAGAGTTATATCTAGATTAAATATGTTAACTGAACCTTATGTATGGTCCTCTTGTCTCTGACAGTATCCTCATGTCACCTGGATTATAATGTGTGTTAATTTAGGGTGTGAGGCTCTTATCATTGAAAGTCAAACTTGGGAACAGCATATACAATTTTAAATTTACAATTCTGTGCAGTTATTCATATGTACATACAGTTTCTAACTTTTTTCCATTTCCTTTTTTTCATTAAGCCCTATTGAGATAGATACTATATGTCCATTTAAAGTGTACAATTCAGAGGCCCTCTCTTTCTCTGCCTGCTTCTCTGCCTACTTGTGATCTCTCTCTCTGTCAAATAAATAAATAAAATCTTTTTAAAAATAAATAAATAAAGTGTACAATTCAGTGTTTTTTAGTGTATCTACAGAGTTGTGCGACCATCATCACAATCAATTTCTTTTTTAAGATTTTATTTATTTAAGAGAGAGAACATGACAGAAAGAGAGCATAAGCAGGGGAAGGACAGAGGGAGAAGCAGGCTCCTGCCGAGCAGAGAGCCCAAAGCGGGGCTTGATCCCAGGACCTCAGGATCATGACCTGAGCCTAAGGCAGCTGCTTAACCAACTGCACCACATAGGCGTCCCCACCACAATCAATTTTAGAAAAGTTTTATCACCCCAAAAAGAAACTCCAACCCCTTGAACATAGTTCTCTTACTTCAAGTTTGTTTTGGCTATTCTGGGTACCTTGAATTTCATGTGAATTTTAGGGTGACCTTACCAATTTCTGCAAATAAGCCATCTGGAATTTTCATAAGGATTGCATTGTATCTATAGATCAGCATGGAGACTATCTCACCATCCTAACAATAGTGAGCCATCTAACACATGAATTTAGGATGCCTTTCCATCTATTTAGCTCTTTTAAATTTTCTTTCAACAATGTCTTATTGTTTTCAGAATACAATTTTTGTACTTTTTTGTTAAATTTATTCCTAAATATTTTATTCTTTTTTATACTATTGTAAATAGAATTTTCTTAATTTTATTTTGTATTTGTTGCAGTATGGAGAAATACAATTGATTTTTGTATGTACATTTAATTTTAAGACTCATTGACCTACACTAAAGAAAAGCAAAATGAAAGTTTACATATAAGATACTTTGACATTCAAACCATTCTGCTTTGAGGTTACTATTTCTGGAAAATTTATTTTACAGATGTTAGTTATAAACATCTTTACCACCATCTTTTTTATTACTTGAATAAACATGAATATCGGGGATCTTTCTAGCTGACTACCTCCTGTTTGTTGCCCAGTAGATTGCTATGTAATTTCTTTTCTTAATTTTAGGCATCCAATACATTAATGAATTATGTCACCTTTTCATATGGGAATATGAGAACAGATATACTTCTTTTCCAGTCAAGGAAAGATTTATATTCTATGAAGAAGACATATGGGAACAAAACCCAGTATGTGTCATTTTTTTGTTATTTTTTGTTATGGTTCAGTGTAGTCATCGCGATAGCAAAACTCCATCATCTTGCATACACAAACAGGAATGGATTGAAGTCTACTTATTTTAAAAACAAAATCAGGGCACCTGGATGGCTCAGATGTTAAGTGACTGCCTTCGGCTCAGGTCATGATCCTGGAGTCCCTGGATCGAGTCCCACATCGGGCTCCCTCCTCAGCAGGGAGTCTGCTTCTCCATCTGACCTCTTCCCTTCTCTCATTCTCTCTTTTTCTCTCTCTATCAAATAAATAAATAAAATCTTTAAAAAATGTTTAAAAAAAAATCATATCACTAGTCAAGGGCTCTGGTTAAATCCTTGATTAACTTACTTCCTAATCCCTTAGTTAAAAAAGAGAACTGATGAGTCACTCCTGGCACATGTTATAAGCCATGTCTATAATATCCAGAAGCTGAGTTTTTCAAATTTAAAAATAAACAAATGTTGCTAGGGTTGGAGAAAGGTGCTTCTGACAACCTAAGGAAAGCCTCGTTGTAGGTAAGCCCACGATCTCCTGACACCTTGCCACATTTTCATCTTTGCTTTATCCTTTTTTCTTTAACAGATAACCCCTGACCTCATTTTTTAGGTTCTCTCTGATTCCCTTATTCCTGATCCACTTAAAGGCACACAGGGATTCCTAGAAGTGGGGGGAAAAAAAAGGTGCTTTATTGCATTCTTAACAGGATTTATTGTGAGAAGTAATTCCCCATTGGAGAAAAGGAGGTTATGTTGTTTATGCTTGATTTGTGTATTTTTTTACTCTAGATTAACCACAAATACCCAGAAAGACGACTACTCGTGGCAGAATCCTGTGGAGCATTGGCACCTTACCTTCCTGTAAGAATTGTCATTTTTTTTCCTTAAAAACTTTTTTTCCTTTTTAATAATAGACCTTTTTTTTAAGTGACTTATTCAAATTCTCCCAGGGCATGGGAGTATCCCAGGATACTCCCAGAGCAGAGAGTATCCTGGGATACTCCCGTATCCTAATAAAGGAAGAAGATTGGCCAAAAAGATAAGGCTCACGTTGATATAATATGGCAATGCAAACAGATAGTTATATTAACCATTTTCCATGAGCCTTAAATATATTAAATTATCAGCAATCCTCAAAGTTTGTGGTTTGGGGACCCTGGGAGATTCTTTGACATACTTTCAAAGAGGTCCAGGAGGCAAAAATTATTTTCATAACATTAAAGCATTTTCATCTTTTTCTCTGTGTTTGCATTTACATAATCAGTGCAAAAGCTGTAATGGACAACAGTGCCAGTGCGTTGGCCCTGATCAAGGCAGCGACCCCCAAATATACTAATAATGATGTCTTCTTTACGGCCATGCACTCAGAAGAAGCCAGTTTCACTTAAAAATAAGCTTGATGAATCAATAAAATTATTAATTCTACTAAGTTCTGACCCTTGAGTGTGTGTCTTTTTAATAATTTGTGTTGACAGAATGGAAAATACTAATATCAATCCCTTTTGCTGTATCCTGAGATATAATGGCTCTCTCAGGAAAAGCATTTCAAATAGCTTGAATTGTGAATTGAACATGCCTTTTTTCATGAGATGCTGATTTTCCTTGACCGACCACTAACACACAAGCTCTGGTGATTCAAACATAGGTATTTAACAGACAGTTTTATAGAAATGAGTGAAATGAGCCTACCACTTTAAGGAAAAACAAGTAGGTGATATTTATTGCCAATGATAAAATTGGAACTTTTAAATGAGAACAAGAATTTTGGAAAATTTATTATCTGCCACCATGGGCTTGACAGCTTCTAAGTATATAAACGCATTTCTGAGATCCGTGGTGGTATTAACAAATGTGATTTTTGAGATTATAATAAAACATGTCAGTATTGAAGAGCATCTGAGTAAGTGTGTGGTACAATGTTTCCCAAATGACCAATGCGTACTGCTCAAAATCACTCATGGGTAAAAATAGAGGCAAAGTCCAAGATGGACTAGTAGAATTTTTTTTTTTATTTGAGAGAGAGACAGAGCAGGGGACGAGTAGGGGGTGCACAGGCAGAGGAAGAGGGAGAAGCAGACTCCCTGCTAAGCAGAGAGTCCAGTGTGGGGCTCAGTCTCAGGACCCTGAGATCATGACCTGAGCTGAAAGCAGACACTTAACAGATTGAGCCACCTGGTGCCCCCACCAGTAGAATTTAATATGCTGGAATTTAGAGTTTATTAGCCAGGAACAATATCATGGTTTCAGATTCTATATTGCATCTAACCTTTAAGAAACTACCACTTGTCCAGTTTTGGTGTAGAATTAAAATATATATTCTTATCAGAAAAGGCTATTAAAATACTCCTTTTTTCCAATTACATGTCTTTGGGGGGCCAGATTTTCTTAAAATCTTCAACTGAAACAATATGTCATATCAGTTGAATGCAGAGCAGAGAATCTACCTGTCTTCTTTAAGTAAGACATTAAAGTGATTTGCAACAGAATATAAAGCATCGTTCTTCTCACCAATTTTTTTGTTTTACAAAGTTATTTTCATTAAATTGTTATACGTGTTACTAATCTTAAATGATTTTATTGTTGTTTTTAATTTTCTCAGTTTAATTTCTTATATGGTAAAGGTCAGTAAATATTACCCACCCAACTAAAAGCAGTTTACAGTGCTTATTAATTTTTAAATGACTAAAGAAATCCTTCCACCAAAAAGATGAGGACCTTGGTCTGTTATGCTCTTTTAGATATAGGTGCAAGTCTTAGAGTAGGTAGAGGAATTAAGTGACATCACAGTTATTTTAATTTAAACAACTATAGTTTAAAGGAGGTCTTGACAGACTACAGCTTGGAGACCAAATCTAGTCCATAGCTTGTTTTTGTAAATAAAGTTTGATCAGAACACATACCCATTCGTTTACGTTTTGTCTTTGTCTGCTTTCACGCTCTAACAGCAGAGTTGAGTAGTAGCAACAGAGACCTCATAGCCCCCAACGCCAAAAGCATGTACCATCTGGCCTTTCACAGAGTTTGCTGGCCCTTACCTCATTTTTGTAAGATCGTTCTTAAAACTGATATAAAAAAATGGAATTGTATGATAATGCATGAACTGTTTATGTTATACTTACTGTTAACCTCATATTCTTTGGTGAAGAATGAGAAACCAAGGTGACTCAGTTGTCTTTTTTAAAAGTAAAATTTTTTTTTTAATTCAGAAAAATATAAAGAAAAAAGACTAGTCCATAGTTTTACTTCCAGTAATTTCTTTTCATTTTGTTAAAAATAAATTTTCATACAGTATAGAAAAGAACAAAATTTTTCAAAAACTTTGCTTCTGTGGCCTACCTAGTCATTCTCTCCAAAGATATTCATCTACTCTTAATAGTTTTTAGTCAGTTCTTGGAGAAAATAAAAATTTATGTGTATACTAGTTTCCGTTTTTACATTTGAATTTTTCTTACCCAAAATTAATCATACTATTTATAATAATATTCTGTATCCCTGACAGTAAACACTATTGGTAGGTTCTTGTGTGGGTAACTTGTACTTTTAAATTTCTCATCCTGTTAATACCTCCTCATTTTGCTTCTTTCAACATTTGCATTTTTTACATTTTGACAGTATTAAATTGGCTCCAACCCAGACCGCGCAGATTTATATGCCGATCACCAATTCACTGGAGTTCCTATTTTCCCATCCCTCCTCCTGGAACTGGACATGATAGAATCTTTTTTAATATTTTCCTATCTTACAGGAGAAAACTGGTATCTTACTGTCATGATAAATCACAGAGATAGATATACATGAGTCAGTTTCGAGCATCCTTTTATTTGCTGCTCCAAGCAGAGATGAACATCACATGCACAAAGGGGATAAATAAGCTTTTCTACACTGCCCCTGATACTAGAATGTTAAGCAGTATTAATAATAGACTTAATGTTTCCTCTATGGGTCTTCCCTGGCCTTATATCCCACCACAGTTGCTAACAGTAAAATCTCAGCATGGTCATGGCTTCAATGAAGTAATGCCACCTGACTTGTTCTGTGGGTTCCCTATGGCATAGTGAAGCTAATTGCTGCACTTGACCTCAGCCCAGACCAATGTGTAGCAAAGTACCCAGCCAAAGTTTACTTACCTCCATCCTGCTGCCAAGGCTGATACCAATCCAGAAGCCCTTTTAAGATTTTCAAGGTAGTTTTGGGGGCAGTTTTTATCATAAAGGATAAGTAAACAAGGCTATACTAAAAGACATATTCACCAACCTAAATGTGACCAAAATTTGGTAAAATTACATATATTTGAGTTTCTAGGAAGTCAAAGCAAAAACTAGGTCATTTAAAAACTCTGAAAGCTCTTCTCTGAGTTAAAGACAGGTATTAGTAGAAGCGTCATTTTCCATTTATAGCAGTGTTAACTTTGTTGATTTGCCAAAAGTGCCTGCTACTATGTGCTGTAGGATTTGAAGGATTTGCACACATTTAGTAGATAGAAAAACATGTTGGAAGATGATTAATACCAAATTCAAGGCAGATATTATCTTTAGGGAGGGTGGAGGAAGGGGGAGAGGGTGAAGAGAGTCAGACAAGCTGTGTGTGTAATGTCTTATGTCTTTGAAAAATGAAGGCAAAAAACAGTGAAATATGAATGTATTTAACCTGGATTTCGAATATGTGGATGTCTCATTATTTTCTATGCTTTTCTGCTGTTAGTGTAAAGTAAATAGTAAAAACATGTTTTTGTTTATTTTCAGAAAGAAATACGTAGCTCCTTGGTTCTCTCAATGTTGCAACAAATGTTAATGGAAGATAAGGCAGATTTAGTAAGAGAAGCTGTGATCAAAAGCCTTGGTATCATTATGGGATACATTGATGATCCAGACAAATATCAACAGGTATGTTTTTCAGAATGAACCCCATTTATTCCATTATAAAATTCCAAATAAGGGGCTCCTGGGTGGCTCAGTTGGTTGTGCGGCTGCCTTCGGCTCAGGTCATGATCCCGGAGACCCGAGATCGAGTCCCACATCGGGCTCCCAGCTTCACGGGGAGTCCGCTTCTCACTCTGACCTTCTCCCTTCTCATGTTCTCTCTCACTCTTTCTCTCTTTCTCTAATGAATAAATAAATAAAATCTTTAAAAATAAAAAATAAAAATAAATAAAATAAAATTCCAAATAAGTTAATATTCCAAATCTCTGATTCAACTACCCAATAATATATAGTAGGAATGTCAGGTATGTCAGCTTATGGCTGCCTTGTTTTACTTCAATTCAGAAGAAAGAGTGCTAGGATTCATTTACAATCTCCGTCATAGTTTTGTGGCAGGAAATTGGCAACAAGCATGCCTTGTTTACCACCTTTCTCTTTGGTTTCTGCATCAATGGATACATGACATTTTCTTTCAAGAAAACGGGAATGATAGGATTATGGATGGCTTGCTTTCTTGCTTAAAATCCTTTCTAAATGTACTGCAGTGTATACTTACTGCTTTTTATTGAGGGCCTTTTTTTTTTTTTGGAAGTTTATTCTTTTAAAAATCTATATTTTACCTGTGTCTTTTTGGCAGGGTTTTGAATTGTTGCTGTCAGCCTTGGGCGATCCCTCAGAAAGAGTAGTTAGTGCAACACATCAAGTATTTTTACCGGCCTACGCTGCTTGGACTACAGAACTTGGAAATTTACAGTCTCATCTTATACCTACATTGCTGAACAAGATAGAAAAACTTCTCAGGGTAAATGCTTTCTTTATGTATATGGTTTAGAGAAATGTAAAATGTGTGTTCTAAGTCATCTTGAAAGAATGCTGGGGAGCAAAGACAGAAAGTACCACTTACCTGAACATTCTAATAATTTACCAATTAAAGATTTTTATTGGACTGGAGCCAGGAGAGATTTGAGAAGTTCTGCTTTGCTAAAGCCAGATGAAAAAGGGCATAAAGTAGCACCTTTGTGGAACTCATTTGTACATTATTCAGAAAGCTAGCTCTACCTTGTCTTTTTGAAGATTTAAAGATATCAGGTAACATATCAGCTCCAATTCCTGGAATGCAGAGATAACTAAAATATGGAGTCTCTAAAGCTTTCTAATATGATGTCAAAATGCTTTAACTGTGTTTACCTCACTGCAGTAGTTCATTAAGATCTTTTTTTTTTCCCCAAGTAAAAGAAAGAAAAGTTGAAAAAAAGATAGTAATTCCTTGATTTAATTTTTGCACTACGGGTCCCTTTTAGGGTCTAGAAGTAAAACTAACATTTAATGCCTCTTATGTGCATTAGAGTAGATACCTTATAACTAAAACATTATTTCCTTCTTATAACTCTTTGAATTGTATTTTGGTTTTGGTGTGGAAATCGAGCATTTAGGGAACCTGCCCAAGACCTTACAGCCATCCAGTGACAGGTATGGGTCACTCATACCAAACTCTTAACCGTTCTACCCCCAAATTTTAAAGAATCTATAAGGCTCTTGAGTTGCAACAAATGTAACTACTCTGTAGACAGTCTTATATGTATCCACACTTACTTATTTGATTTTAGAAATTGAGCTGTTTTTTCTATAAATTTAAAAATGGGTATTAAAAAACTATGCATAGACAACTAGACTGAAGTACTCCTTTTTATGAAATCTAGGAAATTTATTAAAGTACTTTTTTTTAATGTTTGCATTCCTTCTACCTGAAAATTATCCATATCATTGTTTTTCTTGTTCATTTCATAACATGGTTAATCCCATTTTGCTGTTAAACATATCGGCAGTATTGAGTATAGGTAGTAATTCTTCCATGAAGAGATTAACTAATTTAGAAGTTGACAGTATGTAACTCATGTATCTGGTATCTCTGACACAGTTGTTATTTTACAACATAGTAATGACACCTCAAGTAGATTTGAATAACAATAAACACTTTTGTCCCTAATGATTCTATTTTCCACTTTAACATTTGGTTTCTGTGCACCATACTGGTCCTTTTACTCTTTTTTTCTTTCTGTTATCTCTTTCTGTTGTTTCCTTTTGAAATTTTTTCTCCTACATTTCATCTGTGCATTGAATTATTTTAAAGTGCTTTCAGTGCTGGCAAATATAGATGCCACCAAATCTGTAAAAGGAGATCAGAAGTAGGAGAAGGAAAGTAGCAAGCACTGCTGCTGGTCTAACAGTTGAACATTTAAAATGATTCCTGTGGCTTACTTTAATTTCTTTATCCTGACTTATAAAATTTCAAAGGATAAGATCCTCTTAAAAGGAAAAAAAGCCTGTAAAAGAACTTTATACAAATAGAAATGACTGATGTTTACCATAAAGTTTTTTATATAAAAAATTATATTACTAATATAGTGCCTTAGTGCTTCTTCACATTTTCATATGCTTAGAGAAATTAAGAAAAGATTCATGGACATCTCCTTTAGGTGCTATGCTATGAGTCTACCATACAGATCCTTAAATGTTTTATTCATTGCCACAGAAAAGAAGAGCATTATAAATACCTAATTTCAGAAAACTAAAACTAGCTTCCACCTCCTTATGTTTCAGGAAGGAGAGCACGGGCTGGATGAACATAAGCTCCACATGTATCTTTCTGCTTTGCAGTCCTTGATCCCATCTCTCTTTGCATTAGTGCTGCAGAATGCACCTTTCTCCAGCAAAGCCAAGCTTCATGGTGAAGTGCCACAGATAGAAGGTACTGGACTTAAATTATGGAAGGAAGATGTAGAATATTAGCAGCTTAGATTCCCTAAGAATTGTTTTTATTTAAACTTTTAGAAATTACTTTGTATGACAGCATAATTATTAAAATATATGTGTGGAATCTTGTCATAGATTGTATGATAGGTAAGTTAAACTGTGGCTTCATCTTTTATGAAGAGCCTCATGGTATTATTTTGTAATATTTGTACTTTCTTTCCATTCCCAATCTGTAGTCTTTTTATAACCTTTTTTTCTAGTAGCTGAAGTAAGTTTTCTTTCATTAATAGAGCTGGATCCATGAAAAGATCACTGAACAGTTATTAGTGCCACTTTATGAAGCTTGTCATTTCCACTTTCTTTATATTTTTTTCTGCCCTATCTGTTTCATCTTACTTTCAGTAAAGAAGATAAATGTAATTACTCTTTTCTACTTGTCCTTGACAGGAATATAAGCATTTGTAGCAGATTTTTTTTTCTCCAAAGAAGGAATATATCTTAGCTTCAGAAATTTTGTCACACTGATAGCAAAAGCCAGTCTTCTCTTCTCTCAGTGTCCACCCAACTAGTAAGTGACCTTTGATCCATGGTGCTTAGTAATCCCACTGCACCCAACCCCCAGGATAAATGGCTATAGACCAGCTATTACTTTGTAGGAGATCCCTTTGCAACTTCTTCAGATTTGTGAAATTGTCCGTGTCTCTTACTGGCTTCTGATAGACAAAAGAATGATAACATTGAGAACATCAACAGACATTTAATGTTTTTAAGAATTGCAGTTTTCATGTAAACTGTGGGCTACCCTTTAATCTTTGGGATGTGAAGCTGTGTCCAAGAATACGCGAAGCACAGAATAAAAATGGTATATATTGTTTGAATGTCTGTTTTACTGGGAAAAATGAGAATGGATGGAGTAGAGTTAATTTAACATTTTTAAAATATTATTGAGGAGAAGGGAAATTCAGACTTGTAAGGAAAGTCTTCCTCAAGCATTCACAGCCGTCTGCTTCAGGTTCTGCCCCTTCACATATTAAGGTTCCTTGTCTGCCTAGGGGCTTTCTTTCTAATTCCCTCTTTCTCTTTCTGTCTTGCCATATTGGTTTGCTAGGGCTGCAATAACAAAATACCACAAACTTAAATTTATTGTCTTACAGTTCTGAAGGCTAGAGGTTTCAGATCAAGGCGTCAGCAGGGTTGGTTCCTTCTGATGGCTCTGAGGAAAAAGCTATTTCATGCCTCCCTCTGGTGGTTTGCTGGCAATCTTTGTTATTCTTTGGCTTGTAGATGCATCACGCCAATCTCTGCCTTCATTTCCGCGTTCTATGCTTCCTCTGTGTATGTCTGTCTCTATGTCCAAATGTTCCCCTTTTATAAGATCGGTCGTATTGGACTAAAGGCCCACCTGACTCCAGTATGACTTTATCTTATCTAATTCTATCTGCAACAACACTATTTCCATACCAGATCACATTCTGAGGTCCTAGGGATTAGGACTTCAATGTAGGAATTTTGGGGGGGAGTGCATAGTTCAACCTATAACATTTGCTATCATCCATTCATTCATGTATTTAACAAATGACTCTTGAATGTTAACTTGCCAACCACGTGCTGGAGAATAGATGAAAATTGTCAAAACAACTGCTTTAACGTCCTGAACATAGCATTTATGTGAACTTTTCTTGTGATTATGTCTTCATCATACCAAAAATAATCTTTTAACCCACACAAATATTTTTCTTACCAATTTATTCTACAGCCTTAGCTAATATTTATGTCAGATACTATTTTAAACACTTGGGATCATTAATGAATAAAATAGACATAACTTTCTGCCTTCATTGAACTTACATTCTAGAGAGAGGAAAACACATTAAAGAGCCATAACAGCTGTTATGTTGCTTGATAATTGTAGTTTTTTTGTTGACAATAAAATGCTGGTATTTTGCCAGCCTATTAAAATGGCATTCTGGGGACCTTTCTATATTGTTAAAAGTTAGATGCTCATATTTTTAAAAATCCTATTAAATAGAATCATGTTTTGAGACTCTTGAACTATTCTGATTACTTACCCCATAATAACTGAGTTATCCAAGTAATTGCTTATTTCTTGACATGATTTTGCTTCTATTGGACATACCTTTAAATCTTTAAACCTCACTTTCTCTGTAGTTAATTTTGACGTGTCTATTTTACTTTAAACTGTTCCATTCTTTTTAATAATTGGTTAGTATTTTTGAAGAATAATATTCATTCTATCATAGTATAGCAAATTGTGACAAGTATGATATAATCCTGTTTGAAATTATATCAGATATGCTTTGACATAATATATTTCTATATGAAGTATAATATCCCTCGCAATTCAAATCTATATGACTAATGGGTAGTGATACAAGGATTCAAGCAGAATCCCCGGATAGTGAGAAATACCATGTTACCCAAACTCACTTATTTGTTGGTTGGTATATAGTGGTAGCAAATAGGAGAGTTTGGCTAGCAAGGGATGACCTTTATCTTAATATATTGTTAAAAGCCTTGGGCAGCATAGAAAGATAATAACATCTTAATTTTGTCTTTGAGCATTTTTTAAATTATGTGTATTTCATGTTTTCTTAAGCTTAGTAATAATTATTAAGCCATTAATATGTTTTGAGACAATTCTGTATATTTTTCTATGTTTTTTTAGGATGTTAGCCTCTATACAGGAATTGTTAGGCAATTAGGAGTTTCTAACAGTTAATGAGCTGTTGGCATGTATTATTCATTTAATAACCATCAAAAAGTGTTCTCTTAATAACTTGGGATCTATTATGATCTATAGGATCATAAATTTTATTGATATGTTTGCAAATATAAAAATATGTTTGTCATATCTTCATGTTTTATTTACATAATTTTATAAGTTCTTCAGTTTTCCTCCCAAATTTTTAAAGTATATTCTTGGAACCCTGTTATAATATTTATAGTATATTTTGCCTTATCTTCCTGGTCACTGGTTTTTACACTTTATATTAAGTTAATATTTATCAAACTGTGGAAATTTTTTTAATTATGTATTTAATATTGGCGATTAAATACCTAAGAAACCTGTTCAGCTCAAACCTTAATGTATTTTATATCATTATTCTCTGGTATTCCTTATTTCCCCACTATTAATCTATTAGTTTCTTACTCCCTGAAGGAAACATATTTATCATATTTACTATTTCATTGTTATAAACAGTCTGGTAGAATTAACAATCATTTCTGTTTTTTTTTAATCAAATTCAAATATGTATTTTAGCAACATCTTTGGGCCAATTTTAATTTAACCTAAATGAAATTTTACTCTTCATTAGAAAACTATTTCATTACAGTTTTTGTTTATTAACTATTTAGTCTTATAAAATCTTAATTTTTGAGATTTGTTTAATTCGTTCACATGTGACAAGAATTTGTTTCATTTTTTTTCTTAGAAAAGATAAAGTTTATAGTAAGCTAATTAAATATCAGGAGGCAGATTCTTAGTTTCCTTTTGACAGAACAGTTAATTTCACAAACTGCCATTTTTTACATGATTTATTTTGCTTCTATTATTTATAGTGACTAGGTTCCCTCGGCCTATGTCGCCTCTTCAAGATGTGTCTACGATAATTGGAAGTCGTGAGCAATTGGCAGTGCTACTACAACTTTATGATTACCAGCTGGAACACGAGGGTACAACAGGCTGGGAGACTTTACTATGGGTTGTCAATCAATTGTAAGTGACTCCCACCATATTCACTTGGTACACCTATCAGTTGAATGGAAGATAGCTCACTGTGTTTAGCCTTGGCACTGAGGGACAAAATATAAAAAATATAACAACATAATTGGCATTATCTATGGTAAACTTCTTAAGGAGAAGAGATTTATACCACTGGATATGTAGTTATTTATCTATGTGAATGGTGCTGCTGAACTATGTCAAAACGACCTATCTGATGCCTTGTTGTTGTCTAATAGTGGTGATGGATTTAAAACTACATCCAGATTCTCATTGTTGAAGCTAAAATGGATGCCACGTTAGCCAAGCTCTTATGTGAAGCATCAAATCCAGTAATTTGTGTCTCATTAACTCCATAGTTAGAACACTACCATTTAGGTTCCATGTATTTTATGGCAAGCAGTTAAAATATAGAAGCAGTTTATAGAATAGAATATAAGCTTAAAACCTTTCAAAGCATCTCAAACCACTCCTTTGATTTGCAATTTTGCTGGCTATGAAAAGCAAAACAGTGGGCACCTGGGTGGCTCAGTCAGGTTTTGATCTGAGCCCTCAGGTCTTGATCTCAGGATTGTGAGTTCAGGCCCCGTGTTAGGCTCCACACTGGGCATAGAAAAAAAAGAAAACAAAAGCAAAACAAGAGGTTGTTAGATTTGCATTGTTTCAGAAATTGGCAAGGAAACAGTAATTTATATGTATCCCCTGCCTATTTTTCTTTCCTTTCGCATTTAGGTTACCACAACTTATAGAAATAGTTGGCAAAATTAATGTTACTTCAACTGCCTGTGTCCATGAATTCTCCAGATTTTTCTGGCGCCTTTGCCGGACATTTGGCAAAATTTTTACAAACACTAAGGTAAAAACTTGTATTCCGTGTTTTCTTATGTGCAAGAGATGTAGAAATGTAATGTGTTAATTAATGCTGTAACAGAGTAAATAAAAGCATGAGTCCTTCCTTTAGTCTAATTATCTTTTAATATCTTAGAAAACTATGATAGTAAAAGAAAATTCTAGCCAGTAGTATTCTTATCTTTACTGGTTTTCAGATGATTTAGCCTAAACTTAGTTTGTATCCAGATTTGGATGTAAGATCTACTCACGGTGGAGATTTCTAGCCCAGGCAGTATCAGTCAGGGAACTCAGCTGCAATTCTTTGATGTGCTCCTCCTGCTTTACCTTCCCAGATTCAGGGGGGCAGCTTTTTGCTCAGCACACTTCGGTCAAAATCTCAGGCGATGGTGGAACCAAAGTAGTTTATACAGAGGACTTGCTGCCAGCATACCAGCTCCTAGAATAGCACGGACACTTGAGATTAATGCTGCATCTTTCACTCACTACCAGAAGTATTGTTTGTCACATTTGCATATCCAGGTTATTTTATAGTTTTAGACAACTAAAACTAGAATGTCCTTAGATCCCAATTTCTTCTTTAATCCATTTGTCTTGCTGGCATATTGTCAAGCCAGTTCTTTAGAGACCTGATAAAAACATAAAAAAGATACAGTTGCTATAATCAGATGCTAAACAAGACATTTAAAAGGTAAGAATTTTGTGCAGCTCTTTTCTACTATTACTTTACTCTGTAGTTATTGAAACATTTAAAGTAAAATAGTTTGGTATAGCAACCTAGGCAAAATTCAGAAAATGGGTTATAATGTTATTACATTTATGACCCATAATAATTAAGTTGTTTGGGCATGTGTGAAATGAAGTCACATCCATGTGTGAAATGAAGACATCACTTCAGTGTCTTTGTTCTATGATTCTGTAGATTAACCTTTTAACAGGGGGCTTCACCCCAGCTTAAGTTGAATATGTAACTTGTTATGCCGACCTGCTGATAGGAGGGCAGAAACCAGACCCTGATGCCACTGTAGAAGAAACAGGATCATTTTACATTTTCACTGACATCTAATTATTAAATGTAATTTGATCTTATGGTTGTCAACATTGGCAAGCAAATTGTTTGATATCTCTGAAAGAAGTAGCTATTATTAAAAAAAAAAAAGAAGTAGGAGTCTGCTTTAGCACTTAGCAGTTAAGTGGTTGGCTTCAGTGGCCTGAAATCTGAACTTTGTGATAATGTTAATAATAAAAAATTGAAATAAGCTTTACTCTGACTTAAAAATTTGTAATTAAATTCTGTATTTGATATTTAAATTTATATTTTAAGGAAGTTAAAATAAAATCTAAGCAGATATTACATGATGAATATGTTACTTATTGAATACATAAATGAATGGAATTTCCTTTTCATTCCTTTTAAATAAGCAAATTTTTTAAAAATAAATCTAATCATGTAATAATATTTACCTAAATAATCTTTCTATCATCAAGTTCAGTTTTAGGAGATAGTAATTTCAAACACTGAAAATCATCTTGGAAATTATTTTAATTTAGTAAAGGAAACCAAAGGCCCTTGAGAAAATACTTACTGACTTGACTTGATTTTGAAAATACTTTTTCTCTAAAGGTGTTGTTTTCAATAACTTGCCTCTTACTTTATTCTAAGCCTCTTAAAAATTGTTATATTTCTGACCACTCCAATGGTCTGTAAAGCAATATAAATAAATAGTAGCAGCAGTAGTAAACATTTTATTTATTTAATCATCAGTTGATCATTGGACCTAAAACTTTGTATCTTTTCTTTGGGTTGCTTAGGTGAAACCTCAGTTCCAGGAGATTTTAAGACTGTCTGAAGAAAACATTGGTAGGTTCATTATTGCTTTTAAAAACAATTGCATCTCTTCACTCAGGAAAAATACTATATTCATTATATGCAAATTGTAAGCTAGCAAGTACACATGAAAAGGAAATTTATTTCTTGGTTTTATAGCTGTGTCACATCTAATCTCTTTCCTATGAGATTGTGGTGAGATTAATCTTTGTTAATTTGATTATAAATATTTACCTTTTTTGTAATCAAACTGACCCAAAGCTGAGTTTCTCAAACTGAGTACTTGTACCCTTATAGGTTTGAAGTGGTATATTCAAGATACTGAAAATTATAAAGGGCCTCTACATCATAATTATTTAATACTTTTAAAATTAAAACAAATAGTAGAAGAAAATGTATGGTATGCATATACATTTTTAAAATGAAGCTACATGCTTGAATGTGGAGTTCTACCCCTGTTGATAGTTTTCACTCATCTGTCTTAAGAAGTCTAGTTATAGCACCATTGGCCTAAGAACTCGTTTCTTTTTGGACATTATGTCCCTGTGTATTTTTCTAGTTTCTAGGAATTGAAAAATGTTAGAAAGGAAAATGTATAGCCTCCCTCTTTTCTTTTTTTTCTTTTTTTTTTTTGGTTGATTTGGGATATGTAAATAATTCGTATCTCAGTTTAGTCCTACCTTAGTGATTTGATTTGAGCGATCTACAAAACTCCATCTTGGGCTGTCCTCACAGAGAATGAATAAAACATAATGAGATTTTTTTTTTTTGACAAATGCCTCCCAAAATTTGTTTTTTATATTTTAAAGGGTTAATGTTTGGAATGCCTAATAGTTGGTATTATCTATCTGTTCATTTATTAATTCTGATGATAAATTAGTGAAGAATATTTATACATTTTAGAAACTGACAGCTTTTAGAATTATTCAGTTAGCTCTGAATGTTCAGCTGTTCATGTGGAAAGAGATTATTAATCCCTGTATGTACAGTCTGTATCTATGAATCCAATTTAGACTTATGTTCCTAACCTCAGATTTAACTCTCAAATACCGTCAGTATTCCCCCCAAAGAAAAAAAATTACTCTTATCAAGAGAATAAACAAACCTCAAATATTAATTGATGTGAAAATGGAACTTTCTTCTTTATTATAATTATTTCAGGGCAGTTAGTTATATTCCTTTATGTACTACTTTCTGAAAAAAATTTGGAACAATATAAAAAAAGAAAAAAGTAATAAATAATTTGGGGGTACATAAAAGCAAATATAAAGCACTTAAAATAGTGCCTAAGGAGCAATAAGCAAGAGGTGTTGGTACAACAAATAATGTTATATCATCTCTGGAATTGCTTTTTTGAAATCATCTACAGGTGATTTTATCTTCTCTTAAAATAGTCACAAGATACTCTCCTAGGGTTAAATGCATTACTTAGCCTGAATTTTCCCATTGAAAATAATCAGGGTTATCTGGCTGAAAATCACTATAAATGCAGCTCTGGAACTAGACTAGTCCTAGGAAAGTAGGTAGCATCTCAGATCTAGAAGCAGAATGTATCTAAGTGCCTCCTTTTACCTAAGTGCCTTTACGTTTTACTGTAAGTTGAAAGTATAAAAATTTAAGAAGACCTGTTTATATGGATTGGCACTTGGGAGACTTCAGGAAAGCTCTGACTTCTGAGTATGGAAATGGAAGTATAGCATCTCATTTCAGTTATTAAAGTTCTTTCCCATCTATCAAAACTGTTTATGCTAATGGCTTTATAAAAAGTGCTAAGTTGTATTTTTACAACAACCATTGGATATATGTTTTAATCAAAATCATTTTCCAAAGTAATGATAATATTTACGTGTAAACCTTCTAGCCAGTTGGTATTTTAAGTATAATTTGTATTGTGACTTTTTGCTTTACATTTAAAATATACTCAGATTTTTAAAATTATTTTAATGATTTTAGATTCCTCAGCAGGAAATGGGGTGCTCACTAAAGCTACTGTCCCCATTTATGCAACAGGAGTCCTAACGTGTTATATTCAGGTAAGGGAAAAATTCTTTTACTAGAAAATGCAAAAGCACTTTCTGTTTAGAAAGATACTTAACATTATGCCTTTTTAATGTGTGTACAAATAAAAATGGTACTCATAAAGGAAAACAAAATTTTGTATTTGTCTTATTCAATAAGTAATTTATAGTGGAGAGCATATTTCATTAAGTCTTTGAGTAAAATCTCCTTGGAACAAATACATTTGGAGATGGTGTACTTCTTGATATTTTGCTAGAATGTTAGATTGCACTTAATTAGCAAAATTTCATCGTGTTTCATAATTAATTTTTCATAAACAACAAACAAAGCACATATATTAGGTGGAGCAAACTATGAAATGCTGTAGAATACCATATCATCATTTTTAGCAAAGTATCATTAATAATACTTTTTCTTAATTGTTATTACATAATAAATTACCTGAAAACATAATGGCTTTCTATAACCCTTTTATTTGCTCATGGGCTTTAGCTTAGCTTGGCCTCTCTTTTGTGGCCTTGCTGGTGGTCATTCATGTTGTTGCATTCAACTTTTTGGTTGCAAGGGAGCTCAGCTAGGGTGACCGAGCTTCAGTCTCCAGGGAGTCTTAGGGTTTCTCTCTTTCCATGGGACTTCTGGAGCAGCAGAGCCAGACCTACTAACATTGGTGGCTCAGGGCTCCTAAGAGCGCAAAAGCAGCATCTACTAGGCTAAGACTTCGGCCTGGAATAGGCAAACCACTTCTATTGCTTTCTCTTGATTATAGCAAGTTATGGGCCCAGCCTGAATTGAAGAGGAGGGAACTAAACAAGGGCATGAACCAGGAGGTGTGGTTCATTGCGGGTCACCCGTCTAACAGACTACCACACTCTACTTAACCTTATTTTAAGGAAATAATATGGTATCATATTAAGGTATAGCAGTCATTTTTAAGTGTGAGGCAGTCTCACCAGTAAAGTGAAAGTATGGATTCAGGATAAAGCATTTTTAGAGATTAAAATGTGAGGGACACCTGACTACCTCGGTCAGTATAGCTTGTGACTCTTGATCTAAGAGTCATGAGTTCGAGTCCCACATTGGATATAGAGATTACTTTTTAAAAAATTCAAAAAAAAAAAAATAGAAATCAGAGTGGAAGAATCAAAAAGGAAGGCCTTTTTCCTGATTTTTCCCCTATTGATACCTAAGGTTTCTTTTGCCCTTTGAATTCAAAGTATAACAATTCATATTTATTGTACTCTTCTTCCAAAACAGATTTGAGCCATCTTACAATTTTAAAATATAGTCCTACAGTATCACATACCTTGTAATAGAATCTCCAATTCTGTTAAAGTAGCACAGTATTCCTTTAAACTCTTCTGCACTAGTTTCAAAGACTGCCTCATAATATGAATATATACAGAATATCCCTGTGTGTAGGATGTTTTAAGTCCTGTAACATTAATAGATTGTATTGTTATTCTTAAACTCATGGAGATTAAATCCCAGCATATTACCAGGCACACTAGTATTTTCTACTCTTTTTAATTTTGAGAACTGTACCAGCATAATAGCAAGTGTGATGTCAGTTTTTTTCCTCTCTTTAACCTCTGAAAGTTTGGTTACTATGTTGATTTTGACAATAAGCAATATTTTAAAGTATCATAAAATACCAAATACAAGGATTGCCTTATAGTAAGCCCTCAGATTTGTCAAATAAATGAAAAGGTCTGTGAGTCACTGTGTAAAGTTCAGATACCTAAAGAGATAAGAACTTCTCAACTAGTTACAAAATGTGAACTAAGTTAGCTATCACAGATTGCCAGTGTTATTTATTCTAGGAAGCACCTACCAGCACCTAATATTTTCTTACTAAATAAAATTTTCTGTTACGGCAAATCACCATCCTGTTTGCTTTGGTAAACAAAAACTATTTTGAATCAAATACATTTTTTGTCTTGAGATTCTAAAAATGAGAAAGAGGATTGCACTAAAATGTCAGGTTATTTAGAAATGTATTTCATAGCTCTTATTTCAGACTTCAGGTTTTTCAGATTTACAGTTTTCAATTTTTTTGTATACTTTGTGTTTAATATAGTAGGCAACTAAAATTGGATTAAATCTCTATTCCACTGTTGCTCTGATGCAGGTGTGTCAGTGTCCTAAGCTTTATATTAAATACACTGTCATGTTCTGAAACTGCTCTGTCATTCTTTGTGCTGATCATTACTTTTGTCAATCCTTTATTCATTCTAAATGAACCTTATTATGTAGGAAAAAAAGTGAGTGGCAATCCAATATGCTTCATAGATCTAGTTATTAATATTCAGAAGCTATTTATTATTGACCTAATATATCCCTAATAACAAAAAACTTGACTCTAATTTATTATATATTTACTTCCTGATAGAATATCAGATTCTCTTCCTTTATAGAATTAGTTAATTTAACATACACAGTTATTTTTTAATGTTCCTAATTTAGCAGTCATTTTCTTAATAAGTTTCTTTAATAAAGTTTATTTTATTCACATATTCTTAATAGAATACAATATAAGAAAAAAAGAAACAGTATTTTCTAATTATGAAAATAATGGTTTATTAAAGTTTAAAATTATAGATTACTTTTTAATCAAGAGTGTGACTATTTCTTTTAAGAACACAGTAGTCTATATTTCAACAAACATGTAACTTCTCACCACTAAGACACTGCAAAGATAATTTTTCAGAAATGGATTTTCTGTTAGGGGGATAACTTTTACTAGTTTGTATTTAAGTATTTAGTGTCAAGATTAATGAAAACTAAAATGGGTAAAAATAAATTTTAATTTAAAAATATTCCTTATTATGTTCTAAACCAAGAATGTCTAATAAAACTTTCTGCAACACCAAACATAATTTATATCTGAGCTGTCCAGTAAGGCACTAGCCACACGTGGCTATTACGCACTTGAATACTGTTAAGGAACTGAATCTTTTAGTATACTTAATTTTTTTAAGATTTATTTATTTATTCATTTAACAGAAAGAGACAGTGAGAGAGAGAACACAAGCAGATGGAGAGGAAGAGGGAGAAGCAGGCTCCCCACTGAGCAGGGAGCCCGATGCAGGGCTCCATCTCAGGACTCTGGGATCATGACCTAAACCCAAAGCAGATGCTTAACGACTGAGCCACCCAGGAGCCCCTGTTGTACTTAATTTTTATTTTTTTATTTTTTTTAAAGATTTTATTTATTTGACAGAGAGGGGAGATCACAAGTAAGCAGAGAGACAGTTGGTGGGGGGGAGGAAAGCGGGCTCCCTCCTGAGCAGAGAGCCCATGCGGGGCTCGATCCCAGGACCCTGAGATCATGACCTGAGCCCAAGGCAGAGGCTTTAACCCACTGAGCCAACCAGGCACCTCTGTACTTAATTTTTAATCTGAATTTAAATATTATAAATAACCACATGTGGTGAGTGGCTACCATATTGGACAGCACAGGTCTAAATCTATGAATCAAGATAGTCTTTGTCCTCATACCATTGTGGTCATTGATACGCTTAATAAATATCTTTAATTAAAATTCTTCTAAGACTGGATATTCCCCATATTTGATGCAATTTTCTAATTATATGTAGGAAATTGTTTTTAGTTCTACTTATTTGGTTAGATATTCATTATCAGTCTTTATCCTCTGTAGGAAGAAGACCGAAAACTGTTAGTTGGATTCTTAGAAGATGTAATGACCCTGCTTTCATTATCTCATGCTCCTCTTGATAGCCTGAAGGCTTCTTTTGTGGAACTGGGGTAAAAATAATAGCTTTTAGTTGTTTAAAAAAAAAACCACATAAAGTTTTTTTTAAATTAGACTTATGGAATGTATAATTTGAGTCTAAAAATATTGGCAAACACACCAAATCTATTGGTTTTTGGGGCCTAAGATTTTTTTTTTGTTTTTGGTTTTTGGTTTTTGGTTTTGCTTATTTGTACATTCTTAATATTTTATAATCAATACATTGTAATAAAAGAATGGGGGAAAGAGTACAAACGTTTTCTTTGAAGCGGTTGGAGAAATAAAGTTCAGATTTGAAAAAAGTTTAGTTCTCCAAAACTGAAAAAGGAGCCCCAAGTAAAAACCGGTTCATTAAGGTCCTTTTTCTGTCCCATTTGATTTCCCTAATCCTGCTCATAATCACATCATCTAGCTGCTATTGTAGTTTTATCTCTACACTTACTAGCAATACAGTCTTACATTTAGATAGGCTTCACAACCAACTTACCCTTCCCCATACATGATTTGCGTTTATCTGATTTGATCCTACAATAAACATATGACACAAATAAGGACATGTGTTTCTTCCCCAATTTTTATAGCTATAGAAATTAAGCCCCACAGAGGTTTAACTTACTCATCTGACTCTTAGTCCAGTGCTCTTTCTTTTTTTCCTCCTAAGTAAATTTTCTTTTTCTTTTTCTTTATTTTTTTTTATAATTTTAACTTTTATGCTTTTAAAGAGTTGAAATTTCTATCATAATTGCAAATGTTTATAGAACCTAAGAGTATAATTCCTGAATATGCTAAAAGTTTGTGGCTTTACAAGGTGACTTCCTTTTTTAAAGAATCTTGGATATAACCTATTAAACCTGTACAGAGTAATTTCATATGATTTGCCAATATTTTTGTCATTAATATTACTTATAAATGTAGTATTTTTCAATATCCAGTAAGGCACTGTGGGTCTCACTTTTAACACCGAGTTTTTTCTTTCAGTGCAAATCCAGCCTACCATGAATTACTGTTAACTGTTTTATGGTATGGTGTTGTCCATACTTCAGCACTCGTGAGATGCACTGCTGCTAGAATGTTTGAGGTATGTAAACAAATACTTCTCTTAGTTCAGATCACAGTGATTTTCTTTGGAAGAAAGAAAAGGGAATGTTTTTTTTAAAAAGGCTATGCATACTATGTTATGTTGATGTGTATTTTTTAGCAATAAACAGTATCTAGTTGTGTACTGTGTGATGGGGCAGAAATTTAGTTTTGATATATTTCAGAATGATTTCTAGCCTTATTGGTTCCTTGGATATTATTCCTTTATCAGTTCTGTTTCTCATATTTTCTTTTAAATCTTATTTAATTTCCATCCTATATAAATCTTCCTGAGTATACTTCTCTATTTATAGAGATAAAACAGCTACTAAAATAAACTAAAACAATGTAAGATATATTCAAAGTTGTAAATTATAGTTGGATTCATGAATCACATTAAAAAATCAATTATTGCAAATATGAAAATATTTACTTTATTGATTACTTCTACTTGATTATTTTCTCACGTCATATCTAGAATAACATCCCTATATATTAACTGCCCATAGACTTATTAAGAGAGAAGAAACTGTTTAACTAGATTTTCTTAAATTGCCACCTACCCAAGTTAAGTTAAATCTTCAAGTTAAGTATGAAAACTGAAATGCCTATCTTTTGAAAATTGCAACATCCATCAGAGAGAAAATGATGCCATAACCTACTTTATTTATTCATTCATTTGTTTATTGATTGCTTTATATCTCTAGAAACTTGTATTTGAAGACTAAAATTGATTTAGAGTGTTTCTTATTGCTACGGAGTCTTGCCATAGAGCCTGACTTCCTGGGTTCAGTGTCTGTCTCTGCCACTTAGCAAGTTCAGACTTCTCTGTGCCTTAGTTTCCTCATCTACACAATGAAGATGTTAATGAGTGTCCATCTCAAAGGATTTTTGTTAATATGAAATGAATTAATACTTGTAAAGCCCTTAAAACAGTGTCTGGCACATAATAAAAACTAAGTAAATGTTAACTATCATTACCATTATTCTTTTTTTTCTTATTGTGCTATTTCACAAAGTAACATATAGTTTGGGGTACATCTATCTATCCAAGCTAAAATTATCCCTAATATGCATGTGATTCTTAAAATATCTTAGAGCATTTATTTCCATAAAGAGAATTGGTTAATTCAATGCTTTGGATAGTTTTTCCTGAATTTCAGAATTTTTCCACAATTTAAGATAAATTTTCATTTGAAGAATAGAGCACTGGTATATTTAAAATATGTATCTTCGCAAACTTTTAAATGTAGAAAATAGATTTGTGAAAGCTAAAGAAAATCCCAGTCTTACCAGGAGATTGAACATCCTCTGTCCATGTTCCCCCCTCCATTATTATACATGTTTGATCAAAAAAACTATAATCAAGTGTTCTTTGTTAAGTTGAATGCCAAATTAAAAATTCAGTTTGCTCTATAGTAAAAGTTCCTTGTGAGTATAAATAATTTTTGATTATTCATTATGCTGAAAAAAAGTCATCCATGAAAGAAAAAAAGCATCCTTTTATATAAAGAATACACTTTAATACACTCTTCTCATAGGATTTTATTCCAAGACCCTAAAAGCTACTTCTTTCTCTCAAACCATTTGTTTTTCAAATTATGTATGCACTGGTAAAGTATGCCATGTAAATGAAAATAATTTAAGTAAATAAAATGAAACATCCACTCCTTTTATTTATTTTTGCGTTCTTTCTGTCTTATTTCTCATATGTGGCTTTTGCCTGGCTTTGGTTTCTATGTTTGCAGTCAGTGCTGGGTTGGAAACTATACCTGTGCTCCAGCAGTTTTCAGTGTTCTTTCAGGTTGATTATGAACTTCTGAGTCAAATTCGAGAAATTTATTTCAATATTTTTTCAAAGTCATGATATAAAAAATTTTCAGTGATCATGCCAGTAAAAGTCATCAGTAAAAAAAAATAAGGTCCTCCTTTTTTGGGGGAGCCTCAATGGCTCAATTGGTTGATTTCAGCTCAGGTCATGATCTCAGGCTCCACCCTCAGCAGGGAGTCTGCTTAAAGATTCTCTTTCTTGCTCTCCCTTCGCCCCTCCCCCAGTTCACTCTCTCTTTCTAAAATAAATAAATAAATAAATCTTAAAAAATAGTTACTTTTTTGTCAACGAACCTTATTTTGAACAAAACCATTCTGAAAAAATAAGTATGTTTCATTAGGTTTTTTTATACTAATGCTTTATATAATTTATAATTTACAATTGTGCCTACCTAAAAACATAAAAAGCAGAACATAAACAAAAATTTTTAATGTGAGACCAGAAACTGTTGAAAAGAAAGCAAGAAATGGATATGCCAGGGACATAATAGGAGATACTTAGTGAAATTGGATGCTGAATATAGCTCTAAGTTTTCAGACAGCAGGACAAAAAGGGGAAACCCAGTCAGTCATATTATTCTCAATGTTAAGTAAGACGCAATATGTTACTTTTTGAAGTAACAAATTGTTATTGAAATTGATTTATAAGGAAACTTTATCATGTGACATAATGGATTTCCCAAAAGATGCAAAAAAGAACTTCATGTAATGATTCCTCATACCAGCTGAGCATGTAACAGTAGCCAGCTTAAATACTGCTGGGGCTTGTGGCTGAGTCCATTTTCTAACTGCCTATTGCCTCCAAACCCCTGGGCAAGTTATTCAACTTCTTCCCTAAGGCTCCATTTCTTCACATGTTAAAACACTGATACTAGTAATTGTACTTAGCTCATCAGGTTTAAAGATCAAATGAGGGGGGCTTGGGTAGTTCAGGTGGTTAAGCGGCTGCCTTGGGCTCGGGCCATGATATCAGGGTCATGGGATCAAGCCCTGTATGGGGCTCGCTGCTCAGCAGGGAGCCTGCTTCCCCCTCTCCCTCTGTCACTCCCCCTGCTTGTGCTGTCAAATAAATAAATAAAATCTCAAAAAAAAAAAAAAGATTACACACACATTGTATGTAAAGTGTATAATAATTGATAGCTTTTAAATTTTGCTTTTTGATTTTCTAGCTTAATGAAATTACACTGAGAACTGCAGAGCAATAAAAAATTTTGTCCCCTAGATTATCTACCCCCTTTTTTTTAAATGCTTTTTTGGCTGGCACAAGATAGCAGACACTTTAAGATACACTTTACTGATTCAAATCCAAGCTATCTTATTTATAAAGTGGTACAGAGATTAGTTTTATTTAACAGTATTTGAATTTCTATCCCCTATTCCTTTCTGATTGATATCTATTATATTTAAGGTGGTAGCAAAAGTTCTTTTGTCATTTTATTACAGCCTAATTATCCATGTATTTTTAGTCAAATTATTTCAGAATATGGAAGTAGATTTTAAAGCCAGTTGTTAAATAGTAATAGATTATTGTAAAATTAAGAACCCCACATAAAGTGAGTTCTGCTGTCTCTGATACGGTGTATAGGGGAAAAGTACTAACATGCAATGCATACAGTGTTAGGTTTTTGTTACTGAAAATTCCACTGCATCTTCCATCTTCCATGAGGCCTAGGTCCCGTACAAGGTGAACAGATTGATTAGCATTTAGGATTCATTTGTTTTTAAATTCTGAAATTGAGAATATAGGATTAGGATGTCACCCATAAAAACAAAATGTAATATGTAAGCCTGATGATTCACAGACATGTACCCCTGGGGCAAATAATACATTATATGATAATAAAAAATAAAATAAAATAAAAACAAAATATATACTGCTTAAATTCTAAATTTAGGGTCGGTTGCTAAATGTATTATTTTATCATTAGATTATAGAAATAGGTTGGTCCAATTGCACTTATCATATTTTTCTTATTCATTTGAGCTTTTAGAGAAATGTAAAATAACAAACTGTAAATGTTAACTACTTGGACAAGCCAAAACAATTTTTTAATTAATAATTTCTTCATTCAAATATATCATACATCTTATATCTTAGAGTATTCATAATAATTAAACTCATTTCTTGAATGCCTAATCTTCGTCAGATCCAATATTTAGGTGTATTATGTGCAGTTAGTAGCACAATGAACCTTTAAAATAAATAACAATATCACCATGTTCAGATGAGAAAACTGAGTTTCAAGAGATTATATAATACATCGAAGGCCACATGGCTAATAAGTGGAGAGGTAGAGTCTGAACCCAGATCCAATTCCCACACGTAGTACTTTCCACTTAGGCTGCATTGTGTCTCTCTACCTCGAAAGAGAGAACTATGTGATGTAAAAGGTTGGGAATTGTCCTGGATTTTTATGTAGACTTGCCATACAACAATCAGAAGCAGTTTAATGGTGTCTGCTAGCCATTCGAGTTTGTTTTAAAAACAGTCCAGTTTGTACCTTGTTGGTCATAATAAAAATGACACCAGATTTACTTCAATTTTAACCATAGAATCCAGTATATATCTTCTTTTTAGTTTAAAAAGAAAAGAAAGAAAGAAAGAAAAGCTTCTTTTTAAATGCATTTAATTGAACACAGAAATTGCATGGATACTTTGACCAAAAGTACAAACTGCCATTGAATTGGTGACAAACTCTGTTTTCCTGGATTGCTAGGCTATTTCAGCTTTATTCTCTTCCTAAGCATTCTCTGCCTTTATAAAGCACTCTAGTGGCAATATTTGCTTAGCTTCTAATTTTGGTTTTGCTTTTGTGTTTTCTCTCTTTCTCTTGGTTGTTCCTTTCTTCTTCCCGTGGCACTGTGTTTGCTCTTTCCGTGCATCACCTGTGAATACCCCCTGTGCTGACCAATCAGCTGTTGGTGAAGGGGGTGAATGAAACTCTGGTAGCTCAGAGGGTTGTTCCTGCTCTCATTACTCTCTCCAGTGACCCTGAAATGTAAGTGTCATCCCTGCCTTTTACATTCAGCATCCCTTTCAAAATGTGCCTGTGAAGAAATAACCATCAGCTTTTAAATCCATTAAAGAATATGCTTATCTCCTTAAAATAATAATATTGGATTATACTCGCTTGATTTTAAACTTTATTATACTGTTCTTGTATCTTCTTTTTAATGTCAACCGTCACATTTGGAGGCCGTATTTGAAAAGAATACGTTAATAATCTTTCTCAATAAACATTTCCAAAACTTAGAATATGCTGATGGACTATTTCTTCCAAGCCAAGAAAGGATGCTCTGCTAATCTCACTAACGTGTTGTTACCAGTAAGTATAGTGGCATGAACCAAAGGCTTAACATTTTAATGTCTCATATGGGTGACTAAACCAAGAAAGACCAATGAGTCTGCCTGCCCATCCTCAGTCACAGCTAACCCAGTTCTCATTCCAGTTTACCAAACCATTTTTTATTGCATGTTGACTGGTTTACAGCTGACTCTTCGAGGCATGAGTGAAGCGTTAGTTGACAAGCGGGTTGCTCCGGCCCTTGTTACCTTGTCCAGTGATCCTGAATTGTGAGTTCCACAGACTGCGACCTTAAGTTACCCTGTCTGTCTTTTTGAGCATTCTTCTTGGTCTGCTTTTTTTTTTAATTTAATTTGTCATTGCTAGAGACTAATACAGTATATTTACCTTGTACTTACTTTGATCTACATTTTAATAATCAGTTTTTCATCTCAAAGAAAGTTTCAGTTTCTTTCTTTTTTTTAATTCTAACAGCTCTGTCAGAATTGCTACAATTCCGGCCTTTGGCACTATTATGGAAACGGTTATTCAGAGAGAGGTAGGAAATTATTGAAATTTAATATCTATGTACTGTTGAGGTGATGATACATTACATACATGCATCCAGTGGTAGGGGGCCGAGAGCATTATACCCTTTAGTTTATCTTTTAGTTGGTTATGGGCCAGAGGAATATCTCAGTATTGAAAACATGAGAGCCTTACCCAAAGTATATTTTCATACCCAAGGAAGTCTCTTATCTTCCTTCTCAATTAGAAAATTAAATATAAGCCAACTCTTGGATGTTCCATTTTAAGCCTAACTGAGTATTGCAGTTTTGAATAACCTTCAAAGCAGATCTAGTTCCAAAGCCTTCCGTTATCCAGCAGACTTCTAGATAGTTGACATAATTCCTGGTTACCAGTTTGCACAGATTTGAAGACAATCTTGCCAGATAATTTTAGGAACACAAACCTATTTCAATTTCACAAATGGAGGCTAGAGGGCACCTCTGTTCTCATAACTGTGTCATTGATACCAAGGTGCAAGTCTAGTGGGCTGGTATCATGTCACTGCAGTGCCTAGGACTGTGACACCCCTCTGTTCGGCCTGCTTCAGGAGCTTATCAAGGTCTTTCTCCCTAACAGTGTACTTTGATTTAGAAACTTGTGATTTAATTTCAAGTTTGTTAGATTCTGTCTGCAACATTAACTCTAAGACACTTCTTAAAGTTAGTATCAGAATTTCGTTCTTTATTATCAAATTGGACATGTCTTATACAAATGAAAAACCCTACAGATAGAAAATAAATCATTTGTGGACGTATTCCATAGCCACTTAAATAGAAACAGACATTCTACTGCTCCCCTCCCAAAAAAAGGAAACACTATTTTATGAAGTTCCTTTGTCATAAAGATTTTTTAATAACAGATTAAACAACTTAGTTATGGAGGGGAAACGTTTTCCATTTTTTCCTTATGTATATCACTGGTGAAGCAACATTAAAAAGTGTCGTTCTGCAAAGCTTGCAGTCTTGGCAGAATTTCAACATGTTCTTAAATCCTAAAATAAAAATGTCTTTTAGGGAAATGTGAGTAAGATGTAAGTCATTAATGACTCATTGCTTTCAGAAGGTGAATAATTGGGTAACTTATACTGTGATTGGTTTTAAAAATTAAAATGTAGATACAAAATCATTATACATTTATCTATTTTTCTCTAAATACTGTGGACGTTTTTGTTTTTATAATTTGTTAGGGAATATTTATATTTTAAAAAAAATAAAAAAAGAATTAACAAGCATAAACAAAAATGTAAAAACTTTCTGAACCAAAAAACTAAATAAGTGCTTGTTTAATTGCAAATTTCTACTGTCATGTTGATATAAATCATTTGAACCCATGATGCAAGCCATGTTTAATGTTTAACACTCTCTTTAACAACTCTACTCAGTTTTTAATATTCTGTGAAATAACTGTACAATATCCAATTTTTAAGTTGCTGGAAAGGGTGAAAATGCAGTTGGCTTCTTTTCTGGAAGATCCTCAGTACCAAGACCAGTATTCTTTGCATACAGAGATCATAAAAACATTTGGTAGAGTTGGACCTAATGCAGAACCAAGGTTCCGAGATGAGTGTAAGTTACATTTTTCTACCTTTTTTTCCTGAATTGTAATGTAAGATCAAAGCCAGAAACTTCTCTCAGGATTCATCCTATGTTAAAGCTCTTTTCCACTTTATCTTTCGTATACTGAAAGCTAAAAGTGAACCAAATTTGACTGTTGTGAACTAATCAGTAATACTATTACTGGATAGTTTTTATACTATATACTGACTGCTGTAACACATGAAAAGTAACTCATAAACAATTTCAAGTTATTTTTAAGACATTTTTAAATAACTGTAAATTTCAAAATACTATGCTGTGTTCTATTTAAAGCTTACCGTTGAATTCTCATTTTTAGGAAATTTTTATGTTTCTAGACGTGTTGTTTTGAAAAATATGCTTTACTTCCGCTTACCATGCCATTCAGCTATGATCAATGATTTTGTTTTAATGCATAGCTTGTTCATCTACTAAATCACTTGCATAATTATCTACTAAAGCATTTTCTCTAGTTTCTGTAGTATCTCTTTTACTGTAGGCCTCAGACTTTATGACAGAAATTTCTTTTAGTGGCATCAAAGTCCAGTAATTATTACTGCAAAAGCATATGTCAGTTATCACTGCTATACTTCAGTCCTTTAATTTTTAGCAGTTTGACATGCCCTAGAGAGGACCGCAAGTTTGGCTTCTTGAAGTCATTTTGATTTCTAGAACAAAATTGGATTCACGGTCTAGTTGTTACATATCTGGCCTGATATTTTTAATGTAAGTGTCATCAACAAAAAATATTGTTAGGAATTGGACAGCATTGTCCAAAGGTCTTTTGAAGGTGTAACACGGAGCTACAGTAACAGTCATGAAATCATTATTTAGTGGCTAATGTTGATAACATGAGAAAATAGCAATATTTCACTGTTAGTTAACAGGAAAAGATTTGGCATTTTAGCTAGCAATAGGGATAGTTCCACATACTGTAACATCAGATTTATAGGTGATTCTAATAAAAACTTTAAAGGTACTTTGACCAGCTTTGTTTAGGGTGTCATTGTTCTGAAGTGGAGAGACTTAAGCAATGTGCTTTAAGTGCTTTAAGACTTAAGTGTGCACTTTAGCAATGAGTCTTTGGCATGTGCCATCTTGTCGAGTTAGTAACTCTCTAGAACATGATCTAACCTCTTTCAATGCATTCAAAAGAAAGATTTATGCATCGCAAAGAAGAAAGACATTTTCTTTTCATAATGGTCCCAAAATAACAAAGATTGTCTTGGGAAAAGATTGACGATAGATGTTCCACTGCTTGAATAGGTGTAATAAACCACTTATTATACCTGTGGCCTTCTACAATTTAATGTATACCCACAGATATGTCTTACACAATCTTCTTTCACATTCTGGTACTACCAGGCTTTTTTCCCCCCTTTAAGACAAAAAAACTTTTTTTTTCTTTTGTACTTATTGCCCAATCAACTGGCTTTCCTTTTACTTTAAAACTTTACTGTGAGGATTTTAATGTACTATGTTAACAATTTTAGTGGTAGAGTAGAAGTCATATTGACAAGGATTCCGTACTATTATCCATCTTTATTTATAGACAGTTGCTTTTTAGGAGTTTAGAAGAAGGACAGAGAATTGTTGAATTGTAGTATCTTCCTCGGAATGGCATTTGTCATTCTATTTCTTAGAGAATAGAGGCCATTGATTCATCCAGTGGACTTTTTTCTTTCCCAGCTCTTCATTATCACAGGACCTTTTCGTCTTAATTTTTTTTTTCAAAGGCCATTGGTTTTATCTGGAACACAATTCAGTGTTTTATTGTTGTTTCTTTTCAGCTTTTTTACTTTATAAAGCCCTCTGAAAATGTTCAGTCATATGCTGGAGATCTTCTTCTAACATGGCAAATTTACATTTCAGATTAGTTTGTTGTTTTTTTAGAAGTTCTTTATTTCAGTTCTGAGCCCACTTACAAAAAGAAAGGCTAAGATTCCCTTTACTTTGGCTGTTGTTTCTATCCCAGATGGTTTTTGAAAGTTTATTGAAATCAATTTTTATAAAGTCTCCTACTGCATGATTTTGTTTGTAGTGTAGACTCTGTCCAATTCCCCTTAAGTGAAAGGCTTCTGCAGTGGCCTTATGTTATACATTTCCTACCTTCCTTGCCTACTGAAGGTCAGTTATAGAATTATGCGTATCTTGCTTAGTAAGTCTTTTAACCATTTATTTCCATCTGAGGAGTTATCAATTAATAAATTAATTGCTACAGATGCGGTAGCTAGGATAATATGTATGTAATGAAATGTTGAATTCTGTAGTACATTTTTGCCTATCTTTTGAGATTTAGGAGGCTTCTTAGATCAAGAGCCTTTAATTCACTCTAGAGTTTAAAGTAACTTCTATAGATTTGATTTCTAGTTAAGCAATTTTAAGGGGTTATTGTGCAATATGGTTGTTGAGTTTCTGAGAAAACATTAAGGAAAGGATTAGTTGTTTAGGAGGTCAGAAAAGGAGCAGAAGGAATAAAGAGGCCATATGTCAATAGAAAAAGAAGCTCGAGGAACATTCTAAAGGTTTGAGTGGAAGTGAATCTCAAAGATTCTCTAGAGAGACTGTCTTAGAGCCACCATTTTGTTGTAGTGCCAGTTAGTAAATTGGAGTTTCAGTGAATTCAGTGGGAAATCAATGAATGTTTAGAGTTTTTATCTCCAAGTTTTTTTCTAGAGCTCCTTTTAAGTATGTTGTCATTAATTTTGACAAGTCAAAATACCCTAAAAATGGCCATTGTTATTCTAAGTTCTCGTGCTTTGTGTTTTGTGGGTTTTTTGGCCATTTACTAATGTAAGTATAAAAGTTGTGGTTATAGTGTCAGTTAATTGGGAAGCAAAAGTTTCTTCTAGGAGGAGATTGTGGCTTTCACATACATAAACTCAATGCAAACATGAAAAAAGTCACTACAGTTAGTCGGAAGTATGTGTTTATTAGTGGTGTTTTGGGTTCTCCAGCCAGGCAGAGATTAGAAGGGGGCCCTGTGAGCAATACTTTAATAGTCACTGACCCTGGAACCATTTCTCCAAGGAGCCCTGGTTTTACTGGGAACTGGGTATTTAGGAAACATAGTCTTAGGCCCTAAAGGTGCTCATTGCTACTGCATTGGATACTGTTTCTTGGGCCAATCCTTTTATTGTAGTACTAGGATGTCTATATTTTTGAAATTTTATATTATTCATTGAGACAAGATGATATCGAGCCCTTTGAGTGATTCGAACTGAACCACCAATGGTATTTGACATTGGTCTTGCTAAGAATTTGAGAAACTGAAGCTAAGAATTGTTTTATGGAGTGAAATAATTTGATATTGAAAAAGAATAAGTATACTGTATTTGTCTTTTGTTTAGTAGCAGTGGTTAATACCTGATTTTTATAAAGAAACTTATTTGTAAAGATAATAATAACACAAGAGGTAGATGGTTTACATTTGTTTATTTGGTTTTCATCTTTCAAATTAGGAAATTTAAATTCAGTGAGGCCAAATGACCTGTAGACATCCTCATATTTAGGTTATAGTGACAGTGCTATGGTCTGTTCCTTCCAAATGTTTCTATTCTGAAAAACATGCTTTCCTCTCTAGTTAGAAAAAGCAAGTAAAGGATTTGAAATCATCTAGAATTAAAATGAAATTTTATAAATTTTAAAATGAAAAAAATTTTTGTTTAATGTGTAAGTGTAGTGTGTGCAATGTTTTAGATAAAAATCTAACAATTTCTTTTTCTTTTTTCAGTTGTTATACCACACTTGCATAAGTTAGCCTTGGTGAACAATTTACAAATTGTGGATTCTAAAAGACTGGATATTGCTACCCATCTCTTTGAAGCCTACAGTGCACTTTCCTGCTGTTGTATCCTTGCTTTATTAATGTGTATCTATATTTATATAAGCAACCTTACAGTGAACCTCAGTTGTTAAAGTTTAAAAGGTAGTATTTTTTGTCTTCAACTTACTTACATAATGGTTATAGAAAATTAAAATTTGGTTTGACTTGCCCCACTGCGTATTCTAGCCATCTCATAATATTTAAAGATGATTTTAAATCCTCTGTGCTTATATGTTCTATAATTTCTAAACCCTGACTGAAGTTTTATCTATGTTAATTGGCTGTGTAACTGAGCAAGAAATGAATTATAGCTGAAGCTTCTCTTAATCAAAAGGAAGAAAGCATTATATGTGTTCTGGCATTTAGGTTTTTCAATGAATGCTTAACCTTCTGTATCCAGTGGAATGCTGTGGAGAGAGATCACTCATTGAGGCAGTATAGTGCCAACATGGCTGATCACCTCCAATGACGGTAGAACTGAAGGAAAACTCAAAGATCATCTAACCCATGCCAACCACTGCATTTTATAAATGATTAAACTTAAGTGATTAAACTAAAGCTTAAAGACATTAATGATTTCTTCTGTTTTTTATAGTTGAAAGCAAAACTGTGACTAGAACAAAGAACTTTAGCTGTCCTGTTACATGTTCTCTTTACTATCCTTGACCTAGTAAAATAAAATGAAGAAGGAAGTAAAGATAAAGATGGGCAGAGTGAGCTCCAGCTTCTCTGCTTTCCCATTAAAAGGCAGGCGAGGTCAAAAAAGAGGAAATAAGAGATCGAAAAAGGAGTGAAAGGCTGAATATGCAAACAGAACTATAAAAGTACATTCTAGACATCATAATCAGAAACTTCTGATTATAACAGAAAAAAATGACAGTAGAGAGAGAGGTTCCTAGGAAAAAAGAGAGGACATAGGAAGTTTCAAGTTTAATATTTATTATTCCATATTATTATAAACCATGAAGTGATAAGCCAAGTGAAAAAGTAATTTTAAATAAGATAAAAAGGTTCCAAAATACCACTAACTGGTATTTTGGTATATACCAATTCATTGGCACTGGATTCTTGACTGGAACATTCTAGTGGGAGGTTTTGTTTTGAATAAATCAAATAGAGAAAGTAGAAACATAGAGCTGTAAAGAAGCTATTTGTCCTTTGGGATATATTAAAACTTGAGTTTGGGTGAGTAGCTGAGAGCATTTTATTTTTAGGAAACTACTATAAATTACCTGTTCATGTGGCTGATGTAAGGCATGTTTTTTATATGCCTTGATATAAATGATAAAGTGGCAGAGATGATAAAGTGGCAGAGACACCATACTTTGGTAATTTTGTACTTCAACTATCCATATATCTTCTCTAAGTTTATTTCTACTAAAAGGAGAACTTACTATTATTCTTGATTTATCTTGTTGGCATTTTCTACTTAGGGAAGATAGAGGAAGCAAAAAGAGGAAGTGATATTCTGAATTGGCAAGGAAGAACTCTTTACTAATGGAGAAGTAACAAGACTCTTTCAAGAAAGTAATAGTGGCATGTCAAAGTTTGTATTCCAAAGCAAGAAAATATTGCTATGTTTAGACTTTCCCTAGACTTTGTGAAAATAGATGTTTAGAAACTTAAGCAAAAAGTTATGTATAACTTTATATAACAGAGAGTTTCTAAAGGAGTATACTTCAAGGGAAACTGGAAAGTCAAAAGATCAAAAATTGTAGCTATATAAAACCAAATATTCCAAGTAGGCAAACCAATGACTTCTAAAGCGTATAGAATCTGTTTGTAAAGAATATTATTGTGTGTTTAAGTGTGCACACAATATAGAGCAAATATAATAAAGTCTTTACACCAATACAGTAAGAGGAAGAACATCTTAACAATAGACCCACTTCAGTTCTTAAAGTGTTAGTTCTACATGAGTCATAACTTGTACTTTTGTCACCAGAGTGGAGTATGCCCACAATAAAATCACATTGTTCTGTGATCCAAATCTGAGGTTCCACTGTGTTCTGAGCTGATAGAACACAAGAGTATTCCTTTTAGCACTGACATCATATTTTAATAAGGACATGGAAAAACTATAGCTTTTAACATTAAGTATAGTAATAAGTCAAAAAATCATGTCTTAAAAAAATTCAAAGGAATTTAGAAATGTTTAACCCAAAGAAAAGCTAGCGTGGGGATAAAAAAACAATTTAAAAATTATTTTAAAGGTTGTTATGTAGAAGTAAGTTTAGGCGCCCTGTGTAACTCAGGTGTAGGGCTAGCACTAACAAGAAGGCTACAAGGAGTCTGATTTTATAAGAAAAACTTTCTGGGGGCGCCTGTGTGGCTCAGTCAGTTAGGCGTCCACCTCTTGATTTCACCTTGGGTCATGATCTCCTGGGTCACAGAAGCCTTGTTGGGCTCTGCACTCAGCACGGAGTCTGCTTTTCTCCTCCCTCTTCTTCTGTCCCTCTGTGCACTTTCTCGCTCTAGAATAAGTAAATAAATCTTTAAAAAAATCTTTAAGAAAAACTTTCTAATTTAGCTATTTAAAATGGAGTGATCTCTCTTATAAAACTATGAATGTCCTGTCATTATTAGCAGTTAGAGGGTTTATGGCCTTCATTCACAGATAAGATAGAGGTGATTCCTAATATCAGACCTCTTAAGTTTCCACCCTTAAGAAAGATTGTGTGATTCCATAGGGAAAAGGTATAACCAAACAGTGAGTAGAAAGAGGAGGCAATGTAACTGTTTCCCTCCAAATAAGGCCCATCTTCAACTTCTTAATCCATCCCCATATTTCTCTAGATCGGACTCTTTTTTTTTTTTTTTTTTTTGAGACAGTGAGCAGATAGGGGAGTGGTGCAGAGGGAGAAGGAGAGAGAATCTTAAGGAGGCCCCACACCCAGCGGGGAGCCCGATGCAAGGCTTGGTTTCATAACCCTGAGATCACGACCTGAGCCAAAGTCAAGAGTCAGTGGCTTAACCAACTGAGCCACCCAGGCACCCTGATCAGATTCTTGACTACTAATTGAAAGGTCACTCACAGTTACATTTTGGTGGTACTTCCCCCATATCTAGAGAACAAGACTACACAGCAGTTATATTGCAGCCCTCTCTATGACTATAGGGATCAGTGCAACCAAATGATGTCTATATTTTTAGTACTTTAAATATAAGTTACTCATTTAGGAGTCTTTTTACAAACAATATTTATTCAAAACTCTATTTTTTTTTAAGTTTTTTAGGTCAGAAATGTATTTTTTTTTCAAGATTTTATTTATTTATTTGAGAGAGAGAGAGTAAGAGAGAGCAAGTGAGCACAGGCTGGGAGAGAAAGAGAAGCAGAAGCAAACTCCCCATTGAGCAGGGATCCTGATGAGGGGTTTGATCCCAGGACCCTGGGATCATGACCTTAACTGACTGAGCCACCCAGGCGCCCTGGTCGTATCTGTATTTTTAAGGCAAAAGTTATATATTATTCTGATTTTTTTTTAATTAATGAAATTCATTATAATTTTTTTCCAAAAAGACTAGTTAACTCATCTTTATAAGGGAACTCATTTACCTGCATTTTTTACTTTAATATAGTATATATAATATTAAATAAGAACTATTTTTTTTTTAAAGATTTTATTTATCCATTTAACAGAGAGAGAACATAAGCAGGCAGAGAGGCAGGCAGAAGCAGAGAGAGGAGCAGGCTCCCTGCGGAGCAAGGAGCCCGATGCGGGACTCGATCCCAAGACGCCGGGATCACGACCCGAGCCAAAGGCAATTGCCCAACCAACTGCGCCACCCAGGCGTCCCAAATAAGAACTATTTTTAAATGGCTAACAACTTTGATAATCTAAGAATGTGCTGTGAATAAACAAAGGGAATTGCTTTCTTGAGAAATACACCTGCTTTCTTGATCCCTTTGAATGTCAGGATAATCAAAAGTGATCAACTCAAAAGTGATCAAATATAACTAGTACTACATTTGTTATTATAGTAAAAGTTCTCTTACCCAATTCAATTAAGACCAATAGAAGGCCAGTTTAATAGGATGGTTAAAGCAGGAAATCAAGAAAATGATTTATATAACTTATTTTAACTTAAAATACATAATATTTTCTTTACCAATCTTTTTGATGTAGGACGGAGGTCTTTCTTTTGTGTGAGTCTGCTTAGTAGACTTAAATATCATCTTTGTTAGATAAACCACATCCATAGTGTAATTGTAACTTTCAGTTTAAGTTTCTTTAAAGAGGATCCAGAAACTTTTCTGATATGAGGTATAGACACTTTTTAGTTTTTTATCTTTTTCCTGATTTTTTTTTTAAGATTTTATTTACTTGAGAGAGAGAGATCGTGTGCACACATAAGCAGGGGGAGCAGTAGAGGGAGAGGGAGAAGCAGGCTCTCCACTGAGCAGGGAGCGCGATGTGGGACTTGATCCCAGGACCCTAGGATCATGACCTGAGCTGAAGGCAGACGTTTAACCAACTGAACCACTCAGGCGCTCTTTTTCCTAATCTTTTGCCATTGTTTCCCCTAGATATGATTAAACAGCACCATTTTAAGCAATTGGCCTTTACCAGTTCTTTTGAACTTTTTAACTTAGTTGTCATGGAAACATTAATTTTCTTACTTTTCATACTCATTTAAGCATCCAACTAAATTACATGATTTTTACACTTACCACCTGCATTTACGTAACGTAATTAAATTCGGTGGTGTTGCAGTAATGAAGACTACTGACATAAAGGGATTTGTGGAGATAAACACAGTTGACTCTTGGTAAGTGACGAACTCAGCAAATGAGAATCGTGCTTGAGGGAAGTCTGTTTGCTCTAAGTGATCTGTACGCCTTAGGGATCATTTTTATTATTCTGTTGTTCTGTTAGACATACCAGTTTGGTTTTTAATTCCCTTAACTGCCTTGTCTCAAGTCATTTCAGAGGATTTAATGGTTAATCACTTTTTACCTGGTCTCAGATGTTTACGGACTGACATGGAACATCTTTCTCCAGAGCATGAGGTGAGCCATCATGATGATAAAGCCACCGTGATTATCTGTGCCATGTTCACACGTTTTAATATCTGCATTCTTTCTGTGAGGCACAATTATGATATGCTCTGCTTAATTCTTTTAAATCTAGTATAGGATCATTTTACGGCTTTACTTACTGCTTAGGAAATCTTGAAAAACTCCTTTAACATCTTTGATTCTCGGGGCGCCTGGGTGGCTCAGTGGGTTAAAGCCTCTGCTTTTGGCTCAGATCATGATCTCAGGGTCCTGGGATCAAGTCCCGCATCGGGCTCTCTGCTCAGCAGGGAGCCTGCTTCCTCCTCTCTGCCTGCCTTTCTGCTTGCTTGCGATCTCTCTCTCTGTCAAATAAATAAATAAAATCTTAAAAAATAAAAAATACATAACATCTTTGATTCTCTGTTAAATTCTCTATAGTTGGGATTAATGCTTTCAATAACTGAATGTAATTAGAATCTAATGAGCTAATGTACATGAAATGCTTTTTAAACTATAAAATGCTATGCAATTTAATCTGACCATTAACTTTCATAGAAGCCAAGTTTGCATTTTCTGTCTCCCATTTCATTATCACTTTTTTTATATATAAGATTTTATTTATTTGACAGAGAGAGAGCAAGATCACAAGCAGGCAGAGAGGCAGGCAGAGAGAGAGGGGGAAGCAGGCTCCCCGCTGAGCAGAGAGCCCGATACGGGACTCAGTCCCAGGACCCTGAGATCATGACCTGAGCCGAAGGCAGAGGCTTTAACCCACTGAGCCACCCTGGCACCCCTCCTTATAACTCTTTTATTCTATTTGTCTTCCTGTTTCCTCTAAAACCATTTATCATTTATTTCCTATTCTATATTTTCAGTCTATTTATCTACCCATTATCATGGTAGGTTTGATTTTTTTTCTGTTTTTCCAGCTTTTTACAGTGGAAGTTTAGATTTACTTTTAAACTTTTCTTTTCGGATACATGAATTTAAGGCTCTGCATATTCCTTTAGCCACATCCTGTGCATTTGCTACATTGTATCTTCATTATCATTCAGTTCAAATTGGATTCTCATTTCTATTATTAATTGATCCATGGGTTTTGTTTAATAAGGTAAATTAAGATTTAATTCTGTTTTTATCAGTTTTTTGTGGTCTGCTTCTGTTAGTTCTTGAAGTACATATTAAAATTAGGATTGGGAATTATCTCTTTCTACTTGTAGTGTTTTCAGTCTTTGCTTGGTATGTTTTGTAGGTGTCCTCTATCAGGTTGAGGTTCCCTTTTATTGTTAGCTGGTTGGCTTTTTATCTTGAAGGAGTCTAGAATAATGTCAGATTTTTTTTCTGCCTTAGTTGAGAAGATCTTATGTTTTTTTCTTTTAATCTCTTAATTCATTGCTTTACACTAATGGATTTTTGGACATTAAATCAAACTTTGTATTCTTGCAATAAATCCCACTTAGTTATGGTGCATAATTCCTTTTATATGAAGCAGAATTTGGTTTGCTAGCAATTTGTTGAGTGTTTTTGCATCCAAGATGAAGGCTAAGCCTGCAGGATAGAAGAAATGATATTATAAGCCATATTTCACTGCTCCATTAGGGTAGAATGGACTGAAAATAAGAGTGGTTAAAAGTTTTTCAAAGTGTCAGACTCCCAGATTCCCTTTCCAACCTTGGTAGAATTCTGGAGCTTTACTTTGTAAACTTGGGCTATCACATGGAGCTGAGAATAGGAATGAGTGCTATACTGAGAAGGGAGAAATTAAGTGAAGGCATAATGATTGGAAACTTTGTTACCTTTCCACTTCTTGGATCCAAAAATGCTAGCAGTTGGGATTACACCCACAAAGGAAAAAGATTGACGGAAAGTTTGGTTTGTGCCCAATTTACCTTAAAGTGAAGTTACTCATGCATGAAGAGATTTTAATCAGCATTTTAGTCCACCAGTCTTTAGCGGACATCCCAGGATCACCAACCATTTGAGAAAAACCTCTAACATCAAAGACAGAGATGAAAACAGACATGAAAGAAAGAGGGTACTAGAGGCAACAGAGACAATTTAGGGAGCAGAAGAAAAAGTACCAAAGAAAATCCCCCAAACACAAGAAAGCAAAAGCTAGCTAAACAAACAAAATCTATAATCTGTGAGATGAGAGTGTGGAAAATCAGAAAAGATTCAAAAAGGATTAATCTAGATCCAACATGCATATGACAAAATTCTCATTTAATAACCTAAATCCTTACCATAATCTGCAAGGCATTCTTAAGATCTGGCTCCCTCCTTCACATTTCAGACGTCATCTTCTATCCTTTCCTTTGCTCACTCTGCACCCACCAGTGTGGCCTCCTTGCTTAGAATGTGATAGACGTACTCTCACCTAGATGGAGCCTTTGCTCAGCCTTTTCCTGGTGTCTAAAACACTTGCTCCTTCATCTCACTCAGGCTTTTCCTTAAAATGTCATCTCCATGAAGACTGCTTGGGATACCTCCATGTAAATTGTAACATTCTTCACCTTGGTCTCTAGTACCCTATATTTTACTCGATACTCTTTCCAAAGCCCTATCACCTTCTAATAGACTACATAACTTACATATTTTTTTTATTTATAGTCAATAATATAAGCTCTCCATAAGGAGGGAATGCTGTCTGTTTTGTTTGTGCATTCTTTGTATCTAAAAAAGTGCCTGGCACATAGTAGGTGACAGTAATATTTGTTGTTTAGTGACCTCCATGCCTGAACATGGGCTGAGAATATTCAGGAAGACCATTCAGTTTCCGGTGTGGTCACCAGCAATTGGAGGAGCAGCTTAGATCCCTCCACCCTTTCCATCACTCATTCAGTCTCCTTGAAAAAAATGATGTTAACTCTTAGGTGCCCATTGTATTCCCAATTACATTTTAGTAACCACAGACCTATACCTGGTCCCTGCTTTAGACATTAAAATAGAGCATCTTGCTATTTGCAACCAAAGAAAACAAGGGGGCATGGGACAAAATAGCTTTTACTGGGAAAATATGTGTGATCATGGAATGTGTATATGTTAAATGTATATATGTATACAAATTTTATTTTTAACATTAGATGGTAGGAAAAACTAAGGGAGAATTGAAGTCAGAGTTAGAAAGGTTAGTGAAAATCAAAATCAGTTACTAGGTTATATGATTGAGGTCTTTTTTTCCTAAGATATTATTTATTAGAGAGAGAGAGATCACAAGTAGAGAGGCAGGCAGAGAGAGGGGGGGGGGAGCAGGCTCCCTCCTGAGCTGAAGGCAGAGGCTTAAGCCACTGAGCCACGCAGGCGCCCCTGATTGAGGTCCTTTAAAACTATTTTTGCACGTAGTGTAGCAATCTAATATGAATTTCTTTAACAAAGTGACTGCTAAAACTTGATACTTTTAATTTATATTAGTTTGTGGTAATATTAAAAATTAAATTAAAAAGTTCAGATTAAGTAATAGTATTTCACTAAAGTCATTTTTTTTTTAAATCAGGTCATTTTAAGTTCCATGATAAAAGAATGTGAACAAAAAGTAGAGAACAAGACCGTCCAAGAGCCTCAAGGGTAAGACATTAATTCTCTTTTTAAGGCTTCATATTAACCTTAATTTCTCTAAGTTTTCTATAAATGGGTATGGTCTTTTATTTTGTGTTACTTTTTAGTCATTTATTTGGAAGGTAAGAAAATTATTTAAATCAGTGGTTATCAAATGCTGGTTTATAAACCATCTATATCAGAATTATCTGGGGAATCTAAAATTTAGATCTCTACCCCGTGCTCTGTGCCATCCTCTCAACAGTCTGATTCAGCCGAGGGATCTGTGTGTTTAAAAGCTAAAGACAGTGTGATAGGTAGCTGGATGTGGGAGTCACAGGCCAAAATAGTTTCTTAGAAATTTGTGACAGGAATTATAAGGTGTAACTTAATTCACTGCCTAAAGGATTATAAACTTGTGAATGTTCTATTCACATGCTCCTGACCAAACTAACTAGAATTCAAAGATTCATTGAAGTTAAAATATAAGCAAAGATGTGGAAGAGTAAAGATGGGCATTCAGGAGAGGAAGTAATTTACAACTAGACTGTGTGTACTCTTACCTCTTATTGATGTAACCTTGAGCAGTTAATCTTAAATAGACTGTTAGGCATAGAGAGCTCAAAGGTTTTTCCTTTATAAAGGCAACTACTAGGAATAAGTGTGTCATCCTATCAGGCTAGGTACCCAGACACCCGCTTACCTCTCCACACCCCCAACCTCTCCCACATACTCGTACACATACAGCTTTTTACTTCTTACTGTAGGTCAGAGCCCTTTCTTGAGCCTCCTGGGATGATAGGAACTTTCCTACCATTGTGGCCATAGAAAGTTAAAACAGTAAAAGGACTGTGATAGACTTCAATTCTGAACACAGAATCCGTAAAATTACTGCCAAAGCAAACGCTTCTGTTCATTTGTCATACATTTAGTGGTAAGATTATTTGGTGCCTTATTGGTTAAAAATGTAAGAAGTTTGGGGACAAAATTAAGAAGAAGTATATGTGAAATGCATTCTAAATGAAATTTCATTAATTAGCATTCAGGAATTAAGAGAAAATACCTTCATAACTTCCCAAGATTGCTTCAGTTATATGAACTCTTTAAAAAAAAAGTTTTATATTTCTATAATCATATTTTCCCATGTTATTCAAATCTCCTATATTATTTTTTGAAACTTTTAGATAATTTCAAATAAGCACAAAATAAATAATGTAGTGAATTCCCATGCACTCATCACTCAGCTTCAATAATTATCAACTCATGGTCAATTTATTTCATCCATCCCCCTCCTATATTCTGGTATGTATTTCTAAGACAAATGCTATTTTTTAAAACATAAACATAATGTTATTAACACCAAAATAACAACTTCTTAATATTATCGGTTATCTGGCCTGTGTCCAAATGTCTAATTATTTTATAAATGTCATTAGTGATTTGTTGTTTGTTTTTTTTCCTTACAATCTGTTTCTTTGAGTCAGTATCCAGAGTTCCATTCATTGTAGTTAATTGACATGTCTCTTCAGTCTCTTGTAATCAATAGGTTCACCTTCTATCTCGTTTTTTTCTTCATGTACTTATTGAAGAAATTGAGTCTTTGTTCTATAGAGGTTCCCATAGTCTGAATTTGGCTGATTGCATTTCCATCTTGTTGTTTTTACATGTTCCTCTGTATTTCCTATATAAATTTGGTGGTTGGGTCTAGATCTAGAAACTTCATCACATTCAGGGCATGTTTCTTCATTTTGCAAGACTGCTTCATAGGAGGAGGTGTGTTTTCATTATGAGTGAGACAGTGTCTACCTCTCTCTTTTTTTGGTGGTATTAGCATCTGTTAATAATCAGTACCTAGTTTTACTAATTGTTAGCTATTACTAATTACATTACTCTAATTCTATCATTCCTTCTTCATTTGTGAGCTAGAATACTTCAGGGAAGAAACCTTCCCCTATATGTACTACAGTTACCCAAAACTGATACAGTTTTTTATAGTAAAGTCAAGGTAAATGTCCAGTTCTTTCTCTTTACTTACCAGTTTTCTAAAATAATGAATTGATTCATCCTCTGATGGTGACTAGTTAGGTGTTTTGTTTTGCTCAAGTATCATAAACTCATGTATTTTCAAATCTGATATAATTCAGTGCATTGCATTTACTATTTTTTGATTCCCGAATTATCCCATCTTTGGCCATTGTAAGGCTTTTCAAGTTGACTTCCCAAGTCCTTTTGACATTAATTTGCAAAATGGAATGGTATGAAGGGAGAGAGAAACATTCTAGGATATAAATAGTTTTGACGAAGATCAGTCAGGTATAAGAGATTCTGCAGATGCAGAATAAGAAATTGCAACTGGTTTGATAGAAGTTGCAAAAGAAAGATCTGAGATTCCCCTGAAAACTTGCAAAAAAAACAAAGACAATATTACCTTACAAGGCAGCCCATTTCTTTTTTAACGACTCTATTTTTTACAGATTACCCTTATCCTGAGTTAAAGTCTCCCTTCCTATTATGTTTCCTCTCTAAAATAGGTTTCATCATCTGGCAGAGAGATGGGGGATTGTTACAGACCCCTTTGTAAAGCTAATAAAAATGTAAACTTTCTCTTCAGAAAAAAATGATGTAATGTAATGTAATGGTTCTTTGTTGGAAAGCTTTGTGTAAAATAGATACCTGGGTCCTTTATACCATATGGAAAGAATCAAAATAACGGGGTAGGCCAAGGCATCTGTATTTTCAGCAGGTTCTCCAGGTGATTGTGATGTATATTAGTAGAGCTACACAAATATATACAGCTATGCAGACATATATTTATATCTAATTTTTTACATGTAACATTGGTATCTCTTAAGTCTTCTGAATCTTCTCTTCTCCAGACTGAACGTCCCAGACGCTTTAACATCTTTGTTGCCCTCTCGTTAGACCATCATTAAAACTTGATAATACTCAAGTATTATCTGACCCATGTATCCTATTTTTCTCAATGCAAACTAAAATCATACTTACCTTTCAGCTTACAGTGTTGTTCTACAGAAAGAAAACAAAACTGTTAACTTGGAACATTAAGGAAAGGCATTAGAGAAAACTAGGACTTGAACTGGGATTTAAAGGCTGTTTAGATGCCAGATAGAAAGGAAGAGCTAAGTTAAAAACATTTCAAACACAAACTCGGCAAGCTTGACTCAGCAGTGTCTGGAAATTGAGCATTAATTGTTGGTTAACACACACACACACACACACACACACACACACACACACACACACACGAGAATTAGATTGCTATGTTTCCTGAATGCCAGGCACAATTTATCTTGTAGGTAGTAAGTAGCCATTGAAGATTTTTGAGAAGGGATGGGATATGAAGAAGTGATTATTTCAGAAGTTAATCTGATCATGCAAGAAGACCGGATCTAAGACTATTAGAATAATTTAGTTGGAAGATATCATCAATGGAAATAAAAATAAATGATAGATGTTTTGTAGAATAAAATCAGAGGACTTGATGATTAGTTTTATTATTTTTTACATTTAATTTATTTAAGTAATCTCTACATCCAGTGTGGGGCTCCAATTCATGACCCCAAAACCAAGAGTCACATGCTCTTTTGACTGAGCCAGCCAGGCACTCCTGGTGATTTGTTTTGAATCGAAGAGAGGGAGCCATTATATTCACTGTTGGGAGGAGAGGAAAATGGTAAAACCACTAAGTAAGGAAATAAAAACGGTGGATCATTTCTAAAGTTAGGAGGTAAAAAAAGCTTGATGTTAGCTTATCTAACAAACAACAGTAATAGGACACTTTTTCCAAACTCCTTATGAAGATATTTGAAACCTCAAGAGAAAGTTTCAGTAGTAAGGTTTGTAATTGAAGAACCAGGAGCCGAACACTGAACCTTATGGAGGATTTTACTTTGTGGGAAGAGAAGGAGCAGGAGACAACTAGTCAGAGACAAGGGAGAGGCCAGGTTGGTGTACTGGCAGAAGAGCTGTGGGAAGAAGAGATTTTCAAGATGGGAGTCGTGTCTGGCATTTTACTTAGTAATTCACAGCGTGTACCTTTAAGGACTACAGAAAACCAGAAGTTCTTGGTGGCAGCACATGCTTCATCTGTAGTTTCACTGGACATCTCCTGAGCTCCTGCACCTCGCCATTCACTGCCCTTGACAGAGTCAAACATATTCTCTCCTTTAGTCTTGCAAGTACAGTCTGCAAATATAGATTGCGTTAGTAATTGCAATTTTCAGGTGAGGAAATTGAATCAGAGTAATCTAAAGCATATTGGCCAAAGCTACAGGCCAATAAACTGGGCTTATTGTTGGATCACTGAAAAATTGTCCTTGATCAGTGTTCTGTTTGGTATTATGATAAATTAGCAATTTTTAGTTATTATTTAGATTGTGTTTGCTCCTACGCAGAAGGTTGTTCAAAAAGAAAGAAGAAATGGATTTTAAATTGTTGATTGAAACTAATGCGAGTGGCAGTTGAGGACATTCTGCCCTGTCCTCCCAAAAGTAGTATGTCATAGGATTGTTATCAGAGCAGTTTATAAAACCTCACTGTGATTTAATTTACTCATTTGTGAAAATAGGGATAGTATCTGTCTTCCAGGGTTGCTATAAGAGTTAAACGAAGTGATGATGATAAGGAGAAGAATAACTACTAGTATTTGCAGCATGCTGTTACGTGCCTGGCATTGCTAATAAGCACTATATACACTTGTATAATTCTTAATAGGCCTGTGAGGAAGGTAATAGACTTACCTCCATTTTACAGATGAGGATTACATTACAGATGAGATCAAATAACTTGCCCAGGGTCACACAGCTGCCAAATGACAGAGCCAAGACTCAGTCTCACTGCAGACTTGCTTCTAACCTCTACGCCATACTGTTTCCTTTAATAGAAACATGAAGCTCCTAACCTAGTGTGGTCCATAAAAACTCCTGTCTATAAATACTAGTTTCCCTCTTGTGATACCAGTTCAGAATGTACTTATTAAAATTATAACTACTGAAGAAATGAAAAAATGGATATTCTAGTTTTTTAATTGCTTTACTTGAATTTTAAAATTTCTTTCCTAGCTCAATGTCAATTGCTGCAAGCTTAGTGAGTGAAGACACAAAGACCAAGTTTTTGAACAAAATGGGCCAGTTGACAACATCAGGTGCCATGTTGGCCAATGTGTTTCAGAGAAAGAAGTAAAAGCAGGAAGGAAGCCCCCAGTAAACACTAAGGTGGACTCAAGCAGACTGGTTCCTTGTACTTGAAGTACTTGCCTTTTTTATTTCCTTGTTTTATGTTCTTGAATTATAATTTTATCCTAACCTCCAAAGATATTTGCACTGCTTTTGATTATTGCTGTATATGTGTTGATTTTGGAGTTATAACTGTGGTGATAGAAAATTGAGTTTATAGTCTGTACCAAGTCCCTCTTCTATGTTCTTGTCTTTCAGAATAATTTTTTTTTACATATATATATATATATAGTGAAGAGTTGGTTTTTTTTTAATTTTTGGATGGGATATTAGCAAATATCTGTATTATACACTAAGCTATTACAATGGTACTTAAAATAATGTAAATTTGAAGTCATTGTTATAAAGTAATAAAAGTGGAGATTACTTAAGTATTTAAATTATGAAAGAATAATGCAGACTTTTTATCATTTCTTAACTGACTAGAAAGAGCCACCAGCATTACTCTGTGCCTTTTGGACTTCAGTTTGTGTGTCTGTAGGAATTGTGTGCATTCCATTCACGCAGTATTTTATAATGCTGTGATGAATTTGAGTTACAGATCCTACAGTAAGTAGATTATAATGAAACCTTTCACATTTCAGAGCTCTCATGAATATTCTTTAAGTGCTATTCAAACCTCCCCAGCACTTACATGCATATAATGGACTTACCTGAGGAAAGACAGCACAGAAACACGGGGAGTGGTAACCAAGGTGAATTTTACAAATTGATATGTAGTAGATTTAAATACTCATAAGTAAATGTAAGTAAGAAGAGCTAATAATTGTGAAATTCTTTCCCAAATTTAAGTACACAGGAAAATATGGTTTGAATTTCAAATTTAACACTTATTTATATAAAATATTTTATTTAAGATATTTTCTAATGATTTTGATCTCAGAGATTATCTTTTCATTCTGTGTGTTACAGTGAAGTACCGAAAAGTTAAGGACATTTGGGGGCTGCTTTTTTCCCTCTAAACTAAATCTGACATTAGCTAAATTACTATTGGTTAGTTACCACCTTGTCCCTTACAGTCAGTGACTATTCTTGTGTTTGATATATATTACATAGAGTCTTAAGTCAGTGTACAGCTCCTCTGGGCTTGGACAGTTGTCTCTGCAGTAATGCAACTTGAAGTAGAAAAGAGTGGGACTAGACAAAGAAGGGGATTGGTTTGAGGGGGTAATGTGAGGCCTTTTTGAAAAATGAATATTTTGATAAAGAGAATTCTTGTTTGAGCACAGTTGATGCACATAGGTGATTCTCATGTTTGTTGTATAAATTGATTTAAATACACTTGGAACATAGTTGAATTACATTCACTTCCTGGGAAAGCTAGCTTACCACACAGTCAGGCTTATAAAATGAGTTGCCATAAACAAAGCCATTTTAAAAGTTCTTTCTGAAATTATTTCTTTTACCTGTGGTGACACAATTGTTAAAATTAACTAGTCTTTCAGAAACTGTTGGATTCTAGGCATTCCTGAGAAATTGAAAGTGGCTACCTTTCATGTCAAAAATGTTGATCTATTATAAATAAAATGTTTTTGCATATTTGTTTTTGTTTTGTTTCTGGCTATGTGTATTTATTTTCATTTTGAAACAGTATATATTCTATATCCAACCAAAAGGAAATGAGAAAGAATGTATTCATTAAAATGTACTATGTTACTTAAAGAATATAGTTTATATAAATTACCTATTTAGTTTACTTTTACTGAAAAAAAGATTGTTGCTATAAAATGAATATATTTCAGAGACAGTTTAAAGAAACTGTTATGGCTCTCATTTGCTTTGAAATGCAGTAAAATAAATATATTCGTTACCAGATGAATGAATATAAATATTTTTATTGTACTAATTTTTATCAGTTTGTGAATCCATTTGTCTAGATGCTACTGGTTTCTTTAAAAGGCAACATCTGGGAAGATGCACAGTATATTTCAAGGGAGTCTCCCTTATTATGCTGTTAAGTATCTTAATGTCAATAAGACTTCACGTTTATTTTCACGATGATTTTTAAGGCAAACTATAGATTCTTTAAAGACAAGACAGACTAATCACACTAATCACTGAAACTGAGTGTGTTCTTCCAAAACAGGCCATAAAAATCCCATACTCATTCTTTTTAAACAGAAATAAAAACAGCACAGGTTTAAGTATTTGACTTAACAAAAAAACTAATTTTGCAAAGTAAACAATTTAAAGCTAATTTGAAATTATGCCTGTGTTTCTAAAGCAAGCCAGAAATTAAAATTTTTCAGAAACCCAGAAATGCCATAGCTAGCAATTTTGCTGAGTTACTCCAAGAACTATGCTTGAATGGTGGCAGTATCCAACTTTTTAAACATGGATGTCCTTGACTTCATTTGTTTGCACCAGTCACCCCCTTTGAAAGATTACTTTGCTAAACATCAAACAGACTTGCAACCTGAATGAAATTGTGAATAATGTTAATGGAGTCTCAATTCAAGTTGCTATCAAATTCCTTTTTTAACAGGAAAAAAATACTGGTTCAAATAAATAGTCTCTGATAAAGTTTGGGGAGATGAAATGGCTATGTATTGAATTGTCTTATCATGATCCCAATTTTTAAGATAACCTATTTTAGACAATTATTTGAACATTAAGGAGAGAACTATCTCTAGACACCACCTTGTTGATCTTTGAACTATAAGAGCTAACTACAGTGAACATTTTGTGCTAGTTACCAATTCCTTAACTATTTTTGTATAAAAAGTATATGTTTGAAGAGTTTTGTAATTAGCAATTCTAATTCCTAAAATTCTCTAGATTGGCTAGGTAACAAAATTCCAACTTTGTCTTGGATGTTAACTCTTTTATAAGCAAACTATGAAATAAATTTAGCTTTTCATATGAATAGATATATGTTTGAAAGTTCTCATGTAACTTTACAGTATGCTTGTTTTCATCACTATTTTATTTCAGTATGTTTAAAAAATAATAGATTAAAGGTGTTTGCTAGTAATAAAAACGTATCTGGTAGATTTCTGCATCTTGCAAAATAATTGTATTTTAGGCTGTTTTCATACTACAAATGGATGTTCTGCATGCTTTTCATCTGTGGAATTTGCACTTCAATCACAATCTCTGAGTGGCACATCAGTCTTTCATATTTTCCTGTCAGAACTAACTACAGGAAACTTTGCCTTCTTTATAGTGTATTTTGTTTGCATGCTTAAGAAAAATCTTAAAATAAAAAATTCTTATTCACTATAAAACCACACCAATCATAAAGTACATAGCAGTTAATGTAAACTTAACGCAATATAAAAAGGTTTATTATGTTTTTTTTGATAGTATATAAATAATTCCTTCGGTTCAGTTCAGTGTGGTGACAGATGTAAATTATTTACTTGCCTTAAGAGTCTTCAGTAATAGCTGGAAAATTCTGTCCAAAGCATATCTATATAGAAAAGTATATTACTATTTTAATATCCTTTTATTACATTAAAGACTAATCCATTATATTTATTCAGTTAGGTCATTGCGTGAATAGATTTCTTGAGGGACTTTAATGCAGTAAAATTTATGTTGTCTGTAAACTGGCATTTTGTGTTATATGTAATAGATATTAAATTTTTTTGTCAGTAATGTTATTTAGGGTTATCATTTGTTAATAGTCTACTTTTAAAATTGTTTCGGGGCACCTGGGTGGCTCAGATGGTTAAGCTTCTGCCTTTGGCTCAGGTCATGATCTCCAGATTCTGGGATCAAGCCCCATGTCAAGACTCTGGCTCAGCAGGGAGTCTGCTTCTCCTTCTGCCTCTGCCTCTCCCTCCTGCTCATGCTCTCTCTTTGTCTCTCTCTCAAATAAATAAATAAACTCTTAAAAATAAATAAAATAAAATGAAATTTTTAAAAACGATTTTTACTGGAAAAACAACCCCTTTTTTCATTGTTGGCATTTCCAACATTAGATATTTTTAGGATATGCATTTTCAATGAAGCTGAAAATGTTATAAGTATCTTATGTAACACATACATTGCTAAGTAAATCTAATGATTTCTCATTGACTTTACAGCTTTATAGATGCTTTATTTCATTTCTGATAATTACTTGACAATTCTTTAAATTTTTAGCTTCCTTTGTTTATAAATCTACCTGTCATGTATTAAGTATTGAACCTGCGGTGAATGCTTTTCATAATGTAAATCATTTCCTAATTTATTTTTATATGAATTTTATAACTATAGTTTCCTTTCTAGCAAATTCTTTTTTGTCTTACAATCAAAAACCATGGAAATAACAACATGCTCTCTATTCCTTATAGGACTTAATGAAAATTTTGTAATAGTAGACCTGAAAGTGTGTTAGCACTTAGAGAGTATCAGGAGAGTTCAAAGTAAAATTAAAATAAGCCCCTGAGTAACTAAAGCATGGGTAATTGTGGATAACCTCCTCCCCCATACTTTTGTTTTCTAGTAAGTGTATAGGTTACCATGACATGCATCACTTACCTAAAATTGCAGTAGAAGGCAGAAACCACTTTTGATTGTTACTTTTGCCTACTTTAAACCACTCCCAGAGTTTCCAACCTAGTGAAGACTGGTAAGGTAATTTTACTTTTTGTTTACCAAAACTTGAAATTAATTTTTTTTCAAAACCCTAATAAGTAAATTAGTCCAATAAATTTTCATTACATAATTTATTTAGATTTTGTAAAATAATTTATTTACCCTTTGCAACTTCACTCATGTCTTTTAGTATATATTTGATTCTTAAAGTAATTTACAGCTTTCTTTGGTATTTAGTTTGAACTTCCTTATAAGCAAACTTTTCATACTAATGGAAGAAGAATAAGAACAGCCGTTTCTTGAAAATAATTGGTTCCTAGTGTTATCTAAGAGAAGGAAACTCTTCAGTTAACCATTAAACAATGATTCTAAGTTAGAATCCTGGTTTCTTGAAGACACTACAAAAATACTCAGATCTCAGGAGGTAAATGCTACATATCAATTTTGGAGACCATTTTGTTCTGTCATACTACTGAAACACAGTATTGTAGTATAATAATCCTCAAGAAAATCATGGAGAGGAGACAGACTAGAAATGGATAAATGTCCTGATTTTCAAAAATGAGAAGCCAATAGATATGACAAAATTTGGATTACCATTCTAAATCTATATAAAGCCTCTTCAGGTTGCCCTTTTCTGGCTACTCAATCCCAAGTAATCCCTATAATTCCCTATGATTTCCTCTTTGTTTTTTGGTGGGTTTTTTTTTTTTTTTTTCATAATTACTCTTCTCAGTACTCATTGTCTTGTTTTTTATTGTCTGTCTCTTTCACTAGACTCAGCTCCATGAGAGAGAATGTTGTCTATCTTTTTCAACCAATATGTCTCCGGTATCTGAAGAATGCCTGGTGTATGATAAGTACTCAACATTAATTGAATGAATTAATGAATTGCGAGCTTGATACCAATTCCATGCAAGTTTGCCAATTAGATTAAAAGGATGAGTCCCCCAGAACAGGATGAATTTACTGAGACTACATGCCAAACTAACTTACAGTCCTTTTCATAGAGCTATTATATGTCGTTAATCAGGAGAATTGTGTAGTCTTGTGCATTTTGACCTCAGCAAAGTATTTGACTTTGTTCCTCATAATGTCCTTATTTATACCCAAAGTAGAATATATGGAATAAATAAAAATACAAAAAAGAGTTGTGCCATGTGTGCATGGGCTAAAAAAAGCTCTACAGAGTTTATTTTCAGATGTGGCTTTCTGGGCAGCACCTCTTATCAATAAACCTCACCGAGTCTTCCTAGTGATCTGTCAGTGTAGAGGAGCCATCCCTTCCTAAAGTTTGCAAAGTCATTCACCATTCAACATACATTTATGGAGGACCTACTTTGTGCTCAGCATGAGTGAGACTGACAGGACACAGCTTACAGCCAGGCAGGGAAACAAACAGGTTGAGAGAGTAGGGCGGAGGAAGACATACTTCAGTTAGGGGGATTATCTTTATGGTTTGCTTTGAAGACACCTGTGAGGTAACATTTTACCTGAAAACCAGAAAGAATGGGCATTACATGTTTTCACATAAAAGAGAAAAAAGAGCAGTATGTGCATAGGCAATGAGATGAGAAACAAGTGTCGTGTTCAAGGAACTGGAAAAAAAAAATGACCAATATGGTTGAGACACTATCAAAAGATGAGATCGGGGATGGATATAGACAGATCATCAGAGCTTTGTACACTATGATTAAAAGAAAGGGAAGCCTTGGGATAATTGTAGTAAATGGCTTAATCCAATTTATATTGTATATACTTGTGCCTTATAAGAATGCTTTTGAGGGGCTCCTGGGTGGCTCAGTGGGTTGGGGCCTCTGCCGTCAGCTCAGGTCATGATCTCTCAGGTCCCGCATCGGGCTCTCTGTTCGGCGGGGAGCCTGCTTCCCCCTCTCTCTCTGCCTCCCTCTCTGCCTACTTGTGATCTCTCTCTGTCAATAAATAAAATAAAATCTTAAAAAAAAAGAATGCTTTTGAAAAGGAGATGAGTAGAGGCTGAAGGCAGAAGCTATTGAATGCAGTAATCTAAGCAAGAGAGGACGGCAACCTAGACAAAAATGGAGGGAACGGATCAGATCTGCAACATAGTTGGAGGTAGAACTGGCATGACAGTTTGGGTGTGAAGACTGAAGGAAAGGGATAAACCAAACATGTCGCTGAGATTGCTGACTGCAATAACCAAATAAAATAATGGGTGCTGACAATAGGAAGTAAAGAACAAGTTTGGGGGGTTAATCTACGTTTTTGTTCTAGATATATTAATTCAAAATATCTGAGAGCTACGTATGAAAATGTTAAGTAAGTTATCTGGATCTCGGGCTAGACTGTGGAGTCGTCAGTATTTGTATAAAGCTATGGGACTAAATGAGATGGCCTGGGGATAGAGGAGCCATGGAGAAGAGGATCCAACTCTGAACCCTGGGACACTGGCCAAAGTTCAAAATCCAACAGAGCAAGAACTACTAAAAGGATTGGAAGGGTGTACAGTGAGATAGGAGGAAAACCAACAGAGTGGTTTCATGGAAGCAAAGAGCCTTCTAAGGGGGTCAGTTTCTACTCATAGTTCGAGATGAGGCTCTCATCTCCCACTGGAAGATTAAAGTTATTAATAACCTTAATAGTAGTTTCAGTGAATTGATGGAAATGCAAACCTGATTGGGGTGGATGAAAGAGAGACAGTGACTAGAGATGACAGCTCTTTCAAGACATTTTGCCACGAAGGGGAGCAGCAGTACTGGCAGCTAGAAAATAACAGGGGGTCACAGGAGGGTTTTGTGTCTTATTTTGTAATAGAAATTAGATCATGTTCATAAGCGAATGAGAATAAGCCAGTAAAATGAAAGAAGATGATGATGCAGCAACAGTAATAAGCAAAAATTGTGCAAGCGAAGTCCTTGGGAAGGCAAGAGAGGTTGAGATTCAGAGAACATACGGAGGGACTGGCCTCCATTAAAATAGGGGAGAAGGCAGAGAATAGATGCACCTGGAGGTGATTTGGTAGATTTAGTGGCAGGAAGGTTAGGGGGTTTCCATTTAATTCCTTCTATTTTCTCAGTGAAGTACGAAGCACAGAAATTAACTTGGCTGGCATATGGAAAGTGTTAAAGGTTTGAGGAGAAAGAAGGTAGAAATGGTTGTCTCTGAGAGTGGCACGATGAATTCACGAGGGACTTGCAGGATTGCTAAGCAATTTTGAAAGCCCATTTGAGAATAGTAATTGTAAATTTAAAGACAGCTAGTTAACACAAGTGAATTTTTTTCTCCAGCCAGGAGCAACTATTCAGGAGCGGGTGTGACGTATCAGAGAATGAAGGCTAAACAGGGCTGGGTATTTCTAGATGCTTAAGCGGAGGAGAAAGGACAAGGACTTTAAAGCTACTTGTGATTGGATGATTACAGTGATGGACCATAGATTCTAAACCGGAGAAGGGGAGAGAGGAAATATTGGAGTGGGGGAAGATAACTAATCTGAGGGATGGGTCCCCATAAAACTTTAAAAATACGTTCTAGTGAAAATATTCAAGTAAGTGAATTGGAAAGGTACTTCCTTTGGGAGTAAAAATGAAAAGCAAATAAGATACCTGTCCTACCTCCAGGCTATAAGGTACAGAAGTTTGTGAGAACAAAAATGAAAAACCTCCACTTCGAGGCTTAGCAGGGAAGGTGGTGCCCTAGGGCTAGCCAGGATTCAATTACAGTTGACCCCTGAATAGGATGGGCTCGAACTACCCAAGTCCACTTACACATGGATTTCTTTTACAGTCTAGCACTGTAACTGTATTTTTTCTTCCTTATGATTTTCTTAATAACATTGTCTTTTCTCCAGCTTGCTATATTATAAGAATATGGCATATTATACATACAACATACAAAATATGTGCTAGTCACTGTTTATGTTATTGGTAAGGCTTTCAGTCAATAGTGGGCTGTTAAGTTTCAGGGAAGTCAGAAGTTGTATGCAGATTTTGGACTGCGTGGGGTCGGTTCATGAGACATATTGGTCTGTAGTTTTCTTGTCATATCTGCGTCTGGTTTTAATATTAGGGTAATGCTGGCCTCATAGAATGAGTTAAGTATTCCTTCAGTTTCTATCTTCTGAAAGACCACAGAAAATTGGCGTAATATCTTCCTTAAATTTTTTTTTCTTTAAATTTTGATAAGAATTCATCAGTGAACACATCTGGACCTAGTGCTTTCTGTTTTGAAAAGTTCTTAATATTTTGATTCAATTTCTTTAAGAAATATAGGCCTATTCTGTTTCTGAGTTTTGCAGATTGTATCAAGGAATTGATTAGTTTCTTCTTTTTTTTAATATTTTATTTATTTATTTGATACAGAGAGAGATCACAAGTAGGCAGAGAGGCAGGCAGAGAGGGGGGAAGCAGGCTCCCCACTGAGCAGAGAGCACGATGCGGGGCTCGATCCCAGGACCCTGTGATCGTGACCTGAGCTGAAGGCAGAGGCTTTAACCCACTGAGCCACGCAGGCACCCTTTCATTTTTTTTTTTTAAGTAATCTCTGCACCCAACATGGGGCTTGAACTCATCACCCCAAGATCAAGAGTCACATGCTATATACCAACTGAGCCAGCCAGGCACCCTGGAATTGATCCATTTCATCTAAATTGTCAAATGTGTGTGCATAGAGTTGTTCACGGTATTCCTTTATTACTATCCTTTTAATGCCCATGGGCTCTATAGTGATGTCCACATACTCTTTCATTTCTGTTAGTTGTAATTTGTGTCTTCTCTCTCTCTCTGTTTTTCTTAGTTAGCCTGGCTAGTGGCTTATTGGTTTTATTGATCTTTTCAAAGAACCAGCTTTTGGTTATGTTTATTTTTTCTGTTGATTTCCTGTTTTCAATTTCGTTTTTTGTTTGTTTTTGGTTCTCTTATTGTTTCTTTTCTCCTTTTTACTTTGGATTTAATTTGTCCTTTTTCTAGTTTCTTAAGGTAGAAGCTTAGGTGACTGATTTTAGATCTTCCTTTTCTGATCTATTTATTCAGAGCTTTAAGTTTCCCACTAAGTACTGTTTTGCTGCCTCCCACAAATTTTCATTTAGTTTAAAATATTTTGTACTTTCTCTTGAGATTTCTTCTTTGATCCATGCACTATGCAGAAGTTTTTTTAGTCTTCACATATTTTGGGATATTCCATTTATCTTTCTGTTACTGATTTCTAGTTTAATTCCATTGTGATCTGAAAGCTAACATTTTCTGATTTCCATTCTTTTGAATTTGTTAAGATGTCTTTTATGGCCTAGAAAGTGGTCTATCTTGGTGAATGTTCCATGTGAGCTTGTGAAGAACGTGTTTTCTGCTGTCACTGGATGAAGTAGTTTACAGATGTCACTTATATCCAGTTGATAGATGATGTTACTGAGTTCAACCAAATCCTTACTGATTTTATGTCCATTTTTGAGAGAGTTGAGGTCTCCAACTGTAATGATGGATTCATCTATTTCTCCTTGTGGTTCTATCAGTTTTTGCCTCACTTATTTTGACAGTTCTTAGGCACATACCATCTTAGGATTGTTATGTCTTCTTAAAGAATTTACCCCTTTATCATTACATAATGCCCCTCTTTATCCCTGATAACTTTCCTTTGTCTGAAGTCTGGTCTGTCTGAAATTAATACAGCTACTCTTGCTTTTTTTTTTTTCTTATTAGTGTTAGCACGGTATATCTTTCTCCATTTACTTTTAATCTATATGTGTCTTTAAAGTAGGTTTCTGGTAGATAACAAATAGTTCAGTCTTGTTTTTTGATCCATTCTGACAATATCTTTTGACTGGTATGTTTAGATCATTGAGGTCCAAAGTATTGATATAGTTGGGTTAGTATCTACCATGTTTATTACTGTTTTCTATTTGTTCCTCTTGGTCTTTGTCCATATTTTTGTCTTCTTTTTCTTCTTTTTGTGGTTTTAAATAAGAATTTTTTATGATTCCATTTTCTTTCCTTTCTTAGCATATCAATTTTCCTTTCTTTTTATCAGAATTTCCAATATATATTTACAGCTAATCCAAGTCTATTCACTGAACACTAGAATGCTTCAAAGGTAATGTAAATAACTTATAATAACAAAATAATCCTAATTCCTTTCATTCCTTGTATTATTGTCATTCATTTCACTTATATATAAGCATATATTAGCATATATATATAATATACACAAGCATACATAAATCGAACACATTGTTGATACTATTTTGAAAAAACTGTTATCTTTTAGAGTAAGAAAAGAAAAAGTTTTTATTTTACCTTCACTTATTCTTTCTTTAATGCTTTTCCTTTCTTTATATAAATCTGAGTTTCTGACCAATACTATTTTCCTTCTCTCTGTTAACATTTCTTATAAGGCAAGTCTACTGGCAACAAATACATTCAATTTTTGTTTACCTGAGAAAATCTTTATTTCTCCTTCACTTTTGAAGGGTAATTTCACAGGTTACAGAGTTCTAAGCTAGTTATTTCTCTCAACACTTTTCGTCTCTGCACTCTGCTCTTACTTGCATGGTGTCTGAGAAGTTGGAAGTAGTTCTTATCTCTGTAGGTAAGACATTTTTTCCCCTCTGTCTTTCAGGATTTTTTCTTTGACTTTCTATAGTTTGAAAATAATATGCTTATGTGTATTTTTTGTATATTTTTTCTGGCATTTATCCTGATTGGCATTCTCTGGGCTTCTTAGATCCATGGTTTGGTGTCTGATATTAATTTGGGGAAATTCTCAGTCATTATTGTTTCAAAGATTTCTTCTGTCTTCTTTCTCCCTTTCTTTTCCTTCTGGTATGACCATTATGCATGTGTTACACATTTTTAGTTATCCCACAGTTTTGGATATTGTGTTCTGGGTTATTGTCGTTTCCCCCCCTTCCCCTGGCCCCCGCCCCAGGGTTTTCTGTTTGCTTTTCATTTCTGGAAGTTTCTATTGAGATATCGTCAAGTTCAGAAATTCTTTTCTTAGACATATCGATTCTATTAATAAGCCCATTAAAGGCATTCTCCCTTTCTGTGCAGTATATTTCATCTCTAGTGTTCCTTTTTGGTTCTTTCTTGGGATTTTCATCTCTCTGATTACAGCACCGGTCTGTTCTTGCCTGCTGTCTACTTTATCCATTAGAGTCCTTAGCATATCTGTCATAGCTTGTTTTTGAGTTCCCGGTCTGATAATTCCCATAGCCCTGCCGTGCCTGGTTCTGCTGCTTGTTCTGTTTCTTCAAATTATAGTTTTTGCCATTTGGTGTGCCTGGCAATTTTTTCTTGATAGCCAGATATTATGTGCTGGGTAAAAGGAACTATTGTAAATAGAACTTTAATAACGTGGCAGTAAGGTGTGCAGGGGGGCGGCCAATATTCCATGGTCCTATGATTAAGGCCTCAGTCTTTAGCAACCCCTGCACTGTGAACTTAACAAATGTTTCTCAGTTTTTCTCTTCCCTTAGGGGGGACAGATGGGTGAGAGTAGACTGGAATTTGAGAACTCCCTTCACTAGGTTAGTTAGGCTCTGATAATACCCTTCAGGTTAGGCTCTGGTTAACTAGTTTCCCCAGAGGGCAGGCCTTGTTCAGAAAAACTAGTTCAAAATGGTTCCTTGCCCTCTCCCTCTGCCAGAAGCACAGGAGATTTTTCTCTGATATTTACTGTAAGAACCTGGTTGAGCTCCTGAAGATAAAACTTACAAAAGTAGAAGAACCCTTTACTGGGTCCCCCTAGAGTTTTAAACTCAGACCTGCCCACGCCTCCAGCAATTCATCAATTACAGTTTTGGTTTTCCTACCCCAGCACTGATTCCCAAGGAGATTTCAGCTCATGAGTTTCTGAGCTGGTAACTTGGGATTCTCTGTATTTGCCTGTCAGTTTCTAATTTGGTGGACAGCAGTGTACCCTATGAGCTCACTTTGCTTATGAATTTGAGAAAATTTGTTGATTTCTCAGTGTGTTTGGCTTTTCACTTGTTGTTAGGACAGAGTGGTAACTTACAAACTCCCTGTGTGCAGAACCGGAAACAGGAAGCAGCACAGATTGGTTCGTTTTTTTGTTTGTTTGTTTTTGTTTTTGTTTTTTTAAAGATTTTATTTACTTATTTGACAGAGGGAGAGAGATCACAAGGAGGCAGAGAGGCAGGCAGAGGGGGGAAGCAGGCCCCCTGCTGAGCAGAGAGCCTGATGCGGGGCTCGATCCCAGGACCCTGAGATCATGACCTGAGCCGAAGGCAGAAGCTTAACCCACTGAGCCACCCAGGCACCCCAGATTGGTTCGTTTTAATGCAAAACACAGAAAAGAGGGTAAAAGTCACATGAAGGAGAAAAGAAAGAATGGTTTTGAAAAGCAAAATGGCCAAGAATTCTCTCAAGCTGACGAACCATCATGAAGGTCAACAAACCACAAACCAGGATAGAGTCAAAGAAAACTAAGCATACATATGTTATAGTAAACCTGCTGAAAACCAAATACAAAGCGAAAATAGCGAAAATCTGGAAAGCAGCGATTATAAGACCGATAGTTTACTTACCAATAGAAACAAAAGAATGATATCTTTAAAAAGTTGAAAGAAGGGGCACCTGGTGGGCCCAGTTGGTGGAGCACGTGACTCTTGATCTCTGCGTCGTGATCACATTGTGTGTGAAGCCTCCTTAAAATAATAAGTAAATAGGGGCGCCTGGCTGGCTCAGTGGGTTAAAGCCTCTGCCTTCGGCTCAGGTCATGATCTCAGGGTCCTGGGACTGAGCCCCGCGTTGGGCTCTCTGCTCGGCGGGGAGCCTGCCTCCCCCTCTCTCTCTGCCTGCCCCTCTGCCTACTTGTGATCTCTCTCTGTCAAATAGATGAATAAAATCTTAAAATAAATAAATAAAAAGTAACTAAATAAATACTGAAAGAAAATAACTGCCACCCTACAATTCTATGCTCTGCAAAAATACCTTTTACAATGAAGGTGAGTTATTTTTAGATAACACTTGCGCCCCTCCCCCAAAGGCACAATTTGTTATCAGCAGACCCACACCGAATGAAAAACCGTAAGAAATTATTCAAGCAAAAGGAAAATGATCCTACATACCAATAAAATTAAAAAGCTAAGATGGAAGGACATATTCCTATTACCTGGGAAATAGGGGCAGGTAAAGGGGCACCTGGCTGGCTCAGTCAGTAGAACATGTGACTCTTGATCTCAGGGTTGTGGGTTCAAGCTCCATGTTGGGCATGAAGACTACTTTAAAAAAACAAAAACTTTAAAAATCCAACACAAGAAGAAACAAAATCTCAGTACTAGAACTTGTAATTTCAAACTATGCCACAAGGAAATGCCAGTGCCCATATGGCTTCAACAGTGAGTTCTACCAAATATTTAAGAAGAAAATAATGGCATTCTTACACACCCTTTCAGAGTTCTTCCATCTGTTTCACGGTCTTGCCTGGCAACATCTTGACACCATAAACTGACCCAATTCAAAAAGAATAATGACAGGCCAATCTCTTCAATATGAAAACTTTAAATATTAGCAATCTGATTCCCAAATATCCTTCACCAGTAAAATGACAACTAAAGAGTGCTATATTCCATGCAACAGAAATCACTCAGTCATGAGCAGGGTGACTCGCAAACACTATTGAACAAAAACGATGCACAAGATAATACTGCAGGGCAATCTCCATTTAGATAAAGTCCTAATGCAGACAAAATGAATCACTGGTATTCTAATTAAATCTATCAGGAAAGATGAGGGGGTAATGATTAAAGGGGCTTTGGGGGTTCTGTTCTACTTCAGGATTTGGGTGGTGGCTCCATGTACGTCTTCGTTTTATGATAATTAGCCATGCTGTACACTTGATGTATGTTCTACTTCAATAAAAATATTGTTGAAAAGAAACGGTTCTGTCTCAATCTAGATGGCAGCACTAGTTGTCTATTGTGGCCAGTCTGAAAGCAGAAGTGCCATCTGCATATAGGAGATATATATACCTGTGCTTGTGGTCATATTTAAGGGATGTACGTTTGTCCCTTGTATCATTAAAGTAGGGCTAAGAAGAAGGGAAGTAGAGGAAATACAAATTCTCTCTCTGTTTCCACTTGAAACCATTTTATCTATATCAAAATATCCAAACAGTAGTGATAACTACTAGTTTTACAGTTCAGTTCGTTTTTTTGAATTCGTTTATTTTGAATACCAAATCTGTAGAATTAAAAAATATATATATTTTATATATATAAAATATACACAGATAGATAGATAGATAGATAGATAGATAGATAGATAGATAGATAGATATTGTCTACCAAAGCAAGCAAGATAGGTTTCCATGTACATAGTTCAAAATTTCTCATAAGTGTTCATTTTCTGTTTGGGTATCATGGGAATAATATTGTGCCTTAATTTATCTCTGAATCAACACTGATTTACAATACCTTACTTTTGTTTAAAGAGTGTTTTATGGGCAAGATGAGAAGAAGAGCGGAACATAACAGGGTAGGTAATAAAAACATTTGTATTTATTAGTAAGTTTTCACTGAAAGACAGATCTGTAAAGTCCTACACTTACTTAATAACTTTGCATTCTCAATGTATTCTCTTTAACTTCTTACCACAGTAACAGGAACTATTTTGATATCACCATGTCAAAAAATAAGGATTTCATTAAGACCATGTCTCTGTTTTCTGCTGCCTAAAGGAAGATTAAAATGTTACATTAAGATTAAAATATTACATTAAGATGTAATATAAGACTTAAAAGCCATACACTAGAAACAAAAATGATAGCTACATTTTTATGTTACCTTTTTGATTCTGAAAACTAAAGAGTTCATGCAGAAGTGGGAAGTGGTGGGGATTTCCAGGGTGAGATGCACACTATCCATATAGAAGAGTTTTCATATAAACCTATGATTCCTATATTTGCATAATGTACTTTGTTTTTCCTTAGTACAAGTAAGTACAATTCATTGTCAGCTGATTACTTTTTAAAATCAGAAACATTTAGCTTTACTATATAGTAAAATATCTTCTACCTAAAATGTATTTTTACATTTATTATATATAACCAAAATTTAACTGTACATGTGCTGGTAAATGTGGGGTTTCTTAAATTATAAGTAACGTTTAAACTAGTTTCTGTAAACGATGAACAACTTAACTGTAATGTGTGCATCCTTCACTTAAGAGAAAAAAACAGTATTTGAAATAAATTCCATGTTCCTAATAATAATAATGCTGTTTTTATAGGAAAGAGGACATCCTCAAGCCCATTTTAGTGGATTGTGTTAACAAATGGTATTCTACTTTAATATTTATAAAATATTTGAATTATGTGAGTGATAGTTCTGTAAATATAGAAATAGAGTCTCCAAAGAGTAATTTAGTTTTTTTTATTAAGCTCTTTGTTTGCTAGTAGATTTAATGTGTTAACATGGGCATTCTATTGTTCAAAGTGCTTCCAAAACCAGCACACTTACCTCTGGGGCTTTCCAAGCAGAAGTTTAAGTCCTTTAATCTTTTTTGAGAAAAGAAGGGGGTAATGTTGGAAATGTGCCAGGAATAAGCGTTGGTATTTCTCATGAAGTGCCATAGTGAAAGTACCCTCTCCACAAGTCAGTTCTTTATAGCAAAATCCTAATCTCATCTGGCTTTCACACCATTACTTTTTCTAGAAAGCCTGTCTCCACATTCCAGACAACAGTGGTCCAGATAACTAAATAAAATTGTTAATTTCTCCTTTCCCTTCATCAACTCACCTGATACTAAAACTCGGTCCTTAGTGAGGCAGGATCACACTCCTGAGCCGGCTAGCCAGTGTTTGAATCCCATTTCTGCCACTATTGGCAAGTGACCCTAAGGCAAGTTGTTAAGCACTCTGGGCCTCAGTTTCCTCATCTGTAAAATGGGACTAATAATAATATTCCTTACAAGGTTGTGGCAAGGATTAAATGAACTTGCATGCTTAAGTATCCTATTAGTGTTTGCTATCATTATTGTCTTTCTAGGAGCTTCCTTTACATCTGTAAATAAAATCATGTTTATGATTGTTTACAAACATGGGATATTACTCTGTAACTTGCTTCTTTTACTTAGTATATAATAGACATCTTTCAGAAACCAGCTGCCTTATATTCTATACTACGAGGGACTAGAATTTTTTCTATCATTTCTCCATGAACACTCACGTTTTTCTCATTTTTTGGTTTTACAAAAATGCAAAGGTAAATAAGCATCCTTATGTGTCTCTCTTTATGTCTTGATATATTAGAGTCCAAGACATGGAATTGCTTTTTCGAAGGATATTTGCACTTTTAATTTTTTTAAGTCGACACTACCAGAGCACTTTCCAGAAGCACCGAAGTAGCTGCTCAGGCTGCACAGCCGGGAGTTACAATGCAGAACAAGGGGTCCGATCACAGGAGCACAAAGCTGGGAGCGGGAAATGGCAGTGTGCTGCTCTAAGGTCCTTACACTATACATCTAGTGACAGAATTGTATCCGAAGATGGACTGTGATAAGTTACAGATGCATATTGTAAACCAAGAGCTAAAAAAATACAGAGGTGTATAAAATAAGCTAACAGTGGAGACAAAATGGAATCCTAAAAGCCCAAAAGAAGATGAAAACATTGGAACAAAGAGAAAACAAGTAACAAGATAGTAGACTCAAATTTCACCATCTGTATAATCGCAGTAAATGTGAATGATCTGAAAACTCCAGTCAAAAAATAGAGACTGTCAAAATGATAGCATGAAAAAGTAAGACCCAATTATGTGCTGTCACTTTAAATAGATATAAATTGAAATAGAGGGTCCGGGGCCCAAGGACCTGGCAGAGCTGGATGGTCTGCACTCCCTAGGCTCTGCTCACGACTTTCGTTACCTGGCGCCTTTTCTTGCCTGGGCTTTGCCTACCTGACGCACCCCCGAGACCCACTGAGGATAGGGCAGCTGCTTCGCCTTTCTTAACCTTCCAATAGCTGTCCCCATCCCCGTCCTGGCCCTACCTGCCCTTCTGTGGCCCCAGGATGTCTCCACCCCTTCCTAGATCTGGCTTCTTCAGAGGAGTTTGCTTTGAACCTTTGAACCCACCAATCAGCATCACACACCCCCAGCCCAAGGCAACCATGTGGGGCCACAGTCCCAGGGGGTCGGAGGCAGGGCTGTGGAGGTTTGCATGAGGTCCAGTGCCCACCCCCTGGCCACTTGGCTGAGAGCATAGTAGGGAGGGAGGATGATGTATTGGGGCTCTTCAGGCTGGCCTACCTCTCACCACTTCTCCTCTGGAATCCCTGGTAGTCTGTCAGTGGGAGATCCCTGTCACCATCCCCTTGCCTTCTCCAGCCCTGCAGAGCCCTACAAGTATCAGGCATCTCCATCCATGGTGGCCAGGCTGGGGTGCAGATGGGCAATGACTGCTGGGAACTGCATTGCCTGGAACAGGCATCCAACCTGATGGCCAGATGCCAAGTGACAAGACCACTGGGGGAGGAGATGACTCTTTCATTGAGACAGGTGTTGGTAAAGCGGTGTTTGTAGACCTGAAACCCACCATCATTGATGAAGTTTGTACCAGCACCTACCGCCAGCTCTTCTACCCTGAGTAGCTCCTCCCAGGTAAGGAAGATGCTGCCAATAGCTATGGCCCTAGGCACAACACCATTGGCAAGGAGGTCACTGACCTCACTTTGGACCAAATTCAGACCAGGGCACAGATTTTCAGGGCTTCTTGGTTTTCCACAGCTTTGGTAGAGGTACTAGTTCTAGGTTCAGTTCTCTACTGATGGACCCTCTCTTTCAATTATGGTGAGAAGTCCAAACTGGAGTTCTCTTTTTACCCAGCCCCTGGGTTTTCACAGCTGTAGTTGAGCCCTACAACTCCATCCTCACTACCCACACCACCCTGGAGCACTCTGATTGTGCCTTCCTGGTAGACAACGAGGCCATCCATGACATCTGCCATAGAAGCCCTGATACTGAATGCCCAACCTGCACCAACCTAAATAAGTTGATAGGTCAAATTGTGTCCTCCATCATTGCTCCCATTAGTTTGGATAGAGCCCTGAATGTTGACTTAACCAACCTGGTGCCTTTATTCCCACGTTTACTTCTCTCCGGTCACATATGTCCCTGTTATCTCTACTGAGAAAGCCTACCAGGAACAGCTCACTGTAGCAGAAATCACAGACGCATGCTCTGAGGTAGACAACCAGATAGTGAAAAGTAGCCCCTGTTGTGATAAACACACGGCTTGCAGCCTGTTATGTCATGGTGACAAGATTCCCAAAGATGTCACCGTTGCCATTGCCACCATCAAGACCAAGCGTACCATCCAGTTTGTGGACTAGCATCCCACTGGCTTCCAAGTTGGCATTAATTACCAGCCTCCCACTGTAGTACCTGGTGGAGATCTGGCTAAAGTACGGTAAGCTTCGTGCGTGCTGGGCAACACCACAGCCATGGCTGAGGCCTGGGCTGGCCTGGACCACAAGGTTGACCTGATGTTTGGCAATCGCACCTTTGTTCACTGGTATGTGGATGAAGGCATGTCGGAAGAAATTTTTCTGAGGCCCGTGAGGACACGGCTGCCCTTGAGAAGGATTATGAGGAGGAAGGAGTGGATAGTACTTAGGGAGAGGATGGAGGTGAAGCGCGCTAACCTGTCTGCTACAATTTTGCACTCTATTGTCTTGGGACTGTCCTATTTCCATTGTTCTGTGAAGCTGTCCATTGTGGCCCTAACCTGTCAAGAAAAGTGATTTTTTTTATTATGAAGATATTAAATCATTTATTGATTACACACAATGAATGATATGCAAGTTTTAATCTCATCTATAATTTTATCTGATACCATAATTCAATTTAGGTATATTGCATAGTATGTGCCAACAATCATATTGATTACCGAATAAACGCTGTGACTCTCCTTAGGTGTCATATTGATTACCGAATAAACGCTGTGACTCTCCTTAGGTGACCCTTTTAATGGTGAACTCCAGCTCACAACACACTAACTGTCAGTTCAACTGCACCAAAGATCGTGGAGACAATGGCTTCTGTGCCCAAGCAGATTGCAAGTAAATTCCAAATGGAACCCAGCATCTCCCAGAAGGAATTCTAATTTCACCCTATTGGGGTAGTTTACCAAGATGACTTTAAATAGACTAATTTTACCCAGCACTTTTTTTAAAGACATATTTATTCAGCGTCATGATCAGACTATTGCATTTAGCAATCAACAGCATGGGTGCAAAAAAAAATCTACATTAAAATCCTTTTGTTGGAATGCTTTACGCTTTCCACAGAACAGAAACTAAAATAACCTGTTATACAATTAGTCACAAATACAGTCCTCGAGTTTTTTGCCCATACACATGAGTATCGTCTACAACATGTCTCTTTGTAGCAGCTCGGCCTTGCCACCACTGTGCTTGGCTGAGGTCACAAATCTGTTATAAGCGGCTTCCCCGTCACTTCTCTGGCTCTCCTCTCCTGCTCAGCTTTGCTTCCTGGCAGGAATGAAAACCTTCTGCCACTGCCATTAGCTACCACTGCTGCTGGAACCACCATGGCCACCTTGGTTTCGTGGTTTGGCAAAGGATTGGCCTCTACCACCATAGATGCCAGAGCTTCTGCCTCCGCAATTTCCTCCTTTCAAGGGCCTAAAATTTGAGGATTGATTGTTGTCATCGCCAAACTCATTATAGCTCCCGCCACCTCCAAAATTGCTTCGATCATTACCAAATCCATCGTAGCCTTTCCCACTGCCACCATATCTGCCACCACCTCAACTGCCACCAAAGCCACCTTGCCCACTGAAGTTCCCTCCATGACCAAAGTGGTCTTTTCCACCAAAACCACCTCCACGGCCACCACCAGAGTTTCCAGAACCACTTTGACCTCTTTGGCTGGATGAAGCACTTGCCATCTCCTGCTTAGATAGGGCTTTCCTTACTTCCCAGTTGTGGCCATTCCCAGTGCGGTATTTTGGAATGACAGTCTTGTCTCCAGAGTCATGGTCATCAAGTGTTACAAAAGCAAAGCCTCTCTTGTTGCCACTGCCTCGGTCAGTCATGATCTCAATCACTTCGATTTTCCCACAGTGTTCAAGATAATCTCTTAGGTGATGTTCTTCAGTGCCTTCTTTAATGCTACCCACAAAAATCTTTTTCACAGTTAAGTGGGCACCAAGTCTTCGAGAATCTTCTCTTGAGATCACTCCCCTTGTGTGGGCTGGCATTCATGGCTGCATCTCTCTCCTCCACAGTGGCAAACCCGAGGAACAGCCCAAAGCCTCCGGAGCGCTTGGTGTTTGGATCCCTCATTACCACAGAGTCCGTGAGCTTGCCCCCCAATGGCTCCCCCGACACTTGTCAGTTGTTTGAAAGCTCAGACCTCTCATGAAGAGCCTCCACAGCTGTTCGGGCTCTTTGGGAGACTCTGACTTAGGCATGATGGCGGCGGGAGGGGAGACTTTAAAGGTGATGGCGAGTAATCACTCGCCAACATCCATGGGCAGAAAAGGCTGATGTTTCTTTTAAGTTTCTATCTATTTTAAATGTCAAAAAAAAAAAAAACCACAAAAAAAAAAAAACCCCAAGAATGATATAGCCCATATAAATGCTATTCATTAGAAAGGTGAAGTGGTATATAACTAATATCAAAGTAGACTTCAGAACCCAAAGTGTTTTTTGTTTTTTTTTTTAAAGATTTTTATTTATTCATTTGAGAGTGGGAAGAGCACACAAGTGGGGAGGAGAGGGAGAAGAAGGCTCCCCACTGAGCAGGGAGCCTGAGGCATACGTGGCTCAATCCTGGGACCCTGGGATCATGACCTGAGCCAAGGCAGATGCTTAACTGACTCAGCCACCCAGGCGTCCCAGAACCCGAAGTTTTATCATGGATCAAGTAGGACATATAATTATGATGAAAAGTCAGTTCATCAAGAAGACATAATTTGAGATGTTTATGCTTATAATCTGAGCTTCAAAAACAGGGAGGGGTGAGGGAAGGTTGAGAATGGAAAGGAAAAAAGAAATAAACCCACAGTTATTGTTGTAAATTTCCAGTTTTCTCAGAACAAGTAGAAAATGGGATTTCAAGTAATTTGACCTACTTGATGTTTAAAACCCACTTCACCTAACAAGGGAGGAAGATCATATAGAACATTCACTAGGATACACCATGTACTAGGCCAAAAGTAAGGCAAGTAAAAAGTTCTGGCACTCAAGAAACACAAAACAGAACCTTCTGTTGACACCGGACAAGTATTTTCACTCAAAAAGTTATCTATTCAAAGGAGGGGGCATGTGTGTGTGCGCGCGCGTCCAGCAACGTGAGAGGGAAGATACTCTCTCAAGCAAGGTAGAGCAGGCGACGAGAACAACAGGTGCAGTGCCCCGGGCGGTGGCTACTTCTACACCTGGAGAGGGACGCGTCAAGGCGGGTGGGTGCCTTGGCGGGGGCGGAGGCAGGGAGGCGGCTGGCAGCCCGGAGATCCTGGAAGCAAGGCAAGAAAAACTGGCTGCTGGCCGGGAAACTTTGAAGGAGGATTGTAGGAAGCGTGCTGGACCGTATACTGTGGTGACCTTTGCACAGCAGTCCACGAAATCCCCAACGAAGATCCTCTTCTGGGTAATTCTCGGGTGGCTGGGCATCCACCCATGCCTGCGAGGCCGAGTCTACCAGGGCCGAGGGCGCGGGCTCCTGGCGGCCGCCGCTGCCCTCCATCCCCGGGAAGCCGGCCCAGGAGGTCTGGGCTCAGACTCGTCGGGGCCCGCGAAGGTGGACGACACCGCAGGCCAGGCAAACCCGTGGGGCACCGGCGGCGTGCAACAAGAAGAGCCACGGCTTGGAAGCTCCGGGCGATGCTGGAGAGAGTGTGGACTGCGGGACCGCCAACCCTCCGATCGCCCTCACCTCCCAGGCGCCGGGGTCCGCCCGCACACCGGAGGAACGGAAGGCTTGCGCCCCGCGCTCGGGCACCACCTGGCGGGCGCGGCCCCGGCCCCGGCGGGAGGGGGCGCCGCGCGGGCGGGCGGGGACAGGTGGCGGGGCGGGGCGCGGCGGGGCGCGGCGAGGCGGGGACAGGTGGCGGGGCGGGGCGCGGCGGGGCGGGGCAGGGCGGGCCGACCCGGAGGTCCCAGACAGTCGCGCAGCCCGGGCCGCAGAGGCCGCAGAGCGCGGCTCCCGCCCGCCCACCGCGCCATGGCCCCGCGCGCCCGGCGGCGCCGCCCGCTGCCCGCGCTGCTCACCGTCTGCGCGCTGCTCGGCCGGCTGCAGGTAAGGAGGGCGCCCGGCCGCTCCCGCTCCCTGCTCCTGCTCCCGGTTCCCGCTCCGGCTCCCCGCGCACCGGGGCCGGCGCGCGACGCCTGCTAGGGAGCTGGGGAGGGACCCGGGTGCCGGCGCTGCGAGGCGTCCCGGGACCCGGACGGAGACGCGGGAGGCGGCGGAAAGGGGCTCCGCGGCGTGGACGGTGGAGGGACGGGAAGGGCGAGTGGAGCGGGTGTTGGGGGGCAGAACCCGGAGTCGCGGGACCCCAGCACCCGGACACGGGCTTCCAAACGTCCACTTCGCGGCGGGCTTTGAGGTCAGTTATTCAAGTTCCCACGCAGAGTAGCTGCGGTGCCGGCACGGCCCCCATCCCCCTGCGAGCGCAAGAAGCGAGGGGAAAATTCAGAGCCGCAGACGCGCCCACGTTAGCTAAGCGCTCCTGTATACGATCTGTCCTTCCCGGCCAGTCTGAGCCCCTCGGGAGCGCTAGGCCACCCCATCTACCTGGCTTCGCACCCTCTCCCCACCTGTTTCCTTGGTCATCCGAAGGCGAGAGAGCGAGGCCCGTCGCCTCACGCGGATGTCTAGAGCGCGCGGTGAAACCGAATTTGGCAGTTTCTGCGGGAATGCTGACATGGAGGGGGGAGCCCGAAACTGAGCCCTGGCCGTGCGCGAGCTCAGCCCGGGCTGGGGCCGGGATGGCAGGCATGCCCAGCGGCGCCGCTCCTCGTCGCCGGGGCTCCCCAGCCCGGGATGCACCCGGGGCTCCCCCCCGCCCCCGCCCCGGGGCCATCCGCCCTTGCCCTCGGGAGGAGGGCTGCATGGCTTCAGCGCGAAGAGGGCAGCGGGCCAGGAGATGGGCCTCGCCTCAGATCCTTGTTGCTGCCTGGGTTTCTCAGAAAGAAATTTCTTGACCACATCACTCAGTACCGTTGCCAATAAATAAGCTGGTTCTCGATTTTCTGTCCTCCTGGAGGAGAGCTACGGTGCAGCAACCCAGCACCACAAATGCTCTAAAAACCGTGTATACTTGGAAGTTCCTCAGAGGGAAGAGTAAATGGTGGTGGTTTTCTTGGTTTTCGGCAGTTTCAGATTTCCCTTCTCCGTTACTGTTGGCTTGAGGCTGTTGTTGATGGCGCCCCGGCGCCCCGTGGAAGGGCCAGAACCCAGTGTGTCTGGGGTAGGGGTGGGGGGAAGCTGCCCTAGGATTTGAAGGCTTGAAAAAAGTAATAGGAATGTGCTGTAGGCTACAGTGGAGAACTCTCCTGAAGGTTCCTTCTATTCCGCTCCTGTGGGCAGCGGAATAGAATGGTTCCGCTTAGAATGGTTAAGGGAAAAGAAGGCGGAAAAACCTAATGGAATTTTTTTCATTTTAAGCACGTCAGGTGTTGCTTAATGAAGTGCTGGACAGGTTGGACAGGGCACTGCCTCATCTGAACAGTTAGCTACCTGAGAAGAACCCACCCACTCTGCAGTTCCAAAAAAAAAAAAGGCATCTCATGCTGCTTCTGCAAAACCTATGTACATACATCTATTCATGCGACGCAGTAGGTTCTAATATGAGCAGCTGATGCTACCCAAACAAATTTATTTTTCCGAGGTAGCTTTCAACAAGTGCTATTTCCCCTCCCTTTCCCTTCTGGCCACTCAAATTTGGTGCAGTTTTGAATCACCCCTAAACAGGAAACCAATGATACTGCGACAGTTCCAAGCAAATGACAGAAGTTTGTGCCCAGTCCCACCAGCAGGAATCCTTTAATTCTGAAAGGTGGCGCCAGGTGCTGTAACAGTGGCGGTTATTGTCCCCAGATGGGAACATGGTGTGTTCTTGCGGCATGTGATTCTCTGCGTGTTTCATGACTGCTTTTTGGGCCAATTTATTGTACTCGTTCAAAAAAAGTAATGGCATCGGCAGTCCACTGGTGTTCATTACCACACCCTGGGCCAGCCTTGAAGAACGGCGATAATGAGAGGCAGGGGATATTGGTTTTATAAAATCACAGGCAAACCCGGCTTCTAGAAAGTGCTTTATCTACAGGTATTGTATTTCGTTTCATTGACATTATGGGAGGTAGATTGAAACGTCCCTGGAAGGCTGAAAGTTTTGCCCATTGAAACTTTTCTGTGATTAGATCTCTGTCTGCCTCTATCTGTGAGGGAATTTGTTTTCAGTATTTGCCTACAGATAACAACGTTTTTATGTTGTTATGTTGATAGTTCTGCTGTTTATTCCAAGTAAGAAAATAGAGAAACTCACTATTTTTGCTAAGGTCACCAATTAGACGTAATCTTGTTTGTCCCCAGTTATCTAAGACCCAAGGGCAGATTCATTCAGATCCAGGCCAACAAAGATTTATGGCCTATGACACGAGCTCTTGAGAAACAGGACAAAGACAGCTGCTTTTGCAGGCCACTGTCTGTCTAGTCAGAGGACTAGACGGGTGAACCTGTAATAATAATTAGGCAGCATGTGATGAAGGAAGTGCAGAGTGGGGGCAGAGAGCAGGAGGGAACCAGTACAGCTAGAGCAATCAGGGTGGACTTCTGGAGGAAGGGGTTTTTCCTGAAGTAGCAGTGTGGATAGGAAATCAAGGGTCAGAGAGGGAGTGGTGCCAAGAGGCTGTTGGGGAAAGAAAGCTTTCTAGTTAAGAGGGTGGTGTGAGTGGTTCAGGCTTAAAGGAATCTTGAAAAAACAACCCAAAAACAACCCACTTTTTTTTTTTTTAATGACTTTACAAATGGTACAAATTTAATTCAAGAAAACTTACAACAGACGGGACATTTAACAGCTGCAGTTTCTGAGGCAGCTCTCTTATGGTCCTTGCCAAGGTGGTAAGGTAGATGATCGGAGACAGAGAAGCCACAGGGCCCTGGAAAAGCCGGTGGGGCCCCACGGAGGAAATCCCCTAGAGTGGAGCTCCGGGCTATAGGAGAGGCACCTGCTCGCTGTCTCCCTGCCCCCTCCCATTGAGAGAGAAGACTTGGCTATAGGTTAACACTTTGTTGGGAGAACCGCAGACATGTAGATCAGTGGTCTTTTAGTCCATTCTGTTGATAACAGAGTATTTCACATGCCTCGCCTGTTACTTCCTTCCCACCACTCCCCCCCAACGACAAATCTGTAATATAAACACATTCTCTGTGTTGATAAGGAAATATGAGCTTGCTTTTTCAGTTATCTACCAGAAATTCTTACACCAGGAAAACTGAAACAATGAAGGTGTATCTTTGAAGGTCAATAAATCAGTGCTTTATGAGGCCACGGAAAGGGGAGTTCCAGACCAGGGCCTCCTTTGCAGAGCGTGTTGTGTTACGAAGGTGCTGCCTGAACTTTATCTGCTGTGTCAGTATGAACATTTCCCTCGCTGTATTTTCCTATTTTTGAGGTACAGGGAAAAACAGTGTTCATGTGTTGGCCAAGGGTGTGGCCAAGGGACTAGGGATGTTGTCTGTTGTCTAGGCCATTTTTGTTTTGGCTTGGTTTGGTTTAGGGTTGTTGTTGTTGGGGTTTTTTTGCTGATATGGGTCTGCACCCTGATGGTCATTGGCTCCACAGTTGATTTATTCCCAAGGGCACCCACCTGCCAGGTCAGGAGGCCTCCCTAGACCACCAGTGGCCTGTGTGCCATCTCCTGGCAGCATCCCGACCCCAGCCCACAAGGGAAGCACCCCCCGCTGAGCCTAAGGCAACCTGACCTCACCTCCACGCACCCAGAGCTGGCCTGGGGAGCCTTCTGCCCAGCAGGTGGTTTTCCCTCGGAACGCGGGCACTGTTGTGTTCTCCACCTGGTTGGTAGGAAGTCATTCCCTTCCTCTTTGTGCTTCCCTCTGCTCGCAGTGAGTGGGCTTCCCACAGGATCCACCGCTGGAAACTCATTTCATTCTTTCTGCCCCCGAAACACTGAGCCCGGAGAAACCAAGACTGAGACAGTGGGCTTGAGCAAAACAAAAGACTTGGTCCGTCTAAAGTTCGTAGTGAGCTTTTGAGGTTGAGCCCCGAGTGGGCGGCGAGTGAGATTACGCACAGCCCCGTATCTCTGTCCTCATTCTGAGAGGCGCGCTCAGTCTGCTTCCTGCCACCGAGACCGACCTGCCCGCGCGCCCCTGGCAGGCTTCCCCGCTGTCTCCGAAGTCAGGGCGGGCCGGCTGGCGCTGCTGTTTCTGCCGTTCTCACAGCAGCGACCGCCGTCAGCAGTTTGAAGCACATGCTTTATGCATGTGTGCTGATAACCTGATATCTGTATTTATCTGTATTCGCTGCATGGGCCCCTCCGCTCCCAGCCTTTGATGTCTGTGGGCTGCCGCATTCAGGACAAGGGACCCAAGAGTGAGAATGATGCTGAATCTCTGTTCATGTATTTCGACAAAGTGGGCACCTACTCCGGCGTGTGGGGTGCTCTACAACAGGCTGGGGAGACAGAGACCAGGGGCATAGCCCCCCTAGGCCCCCGCCCGGGAACCCCTCTCCAGGAGGTGCACAGCTAGACCTGTGCACAGAGGATTCTCGGAGGAGACCTGCTTACTGGGAGCGTTTTCCAAGTGTGGTGGGCGCCGGACACAAGGAGTGCTTTAACCTGCCTGAAAGAATAGCTCCTTCTTCCTCATGGTCCAGTCGTGTATGTCTGAAGCCCAGAAGGAGGGACAAGGGGGCAGCATTTGGCCTGGGGGACCCAGGCGGCTGGTGCCAGGAGATGTGACAGTACAGTGTTTTCAGGGAACTCGAAAAAGGACAGCGTTCCTGGACTCCCAAGGGCATGTGGGGAGAGGAAGACAGAACCAGCACTCGAGAGACTTCCATGCAAGCAAAATAGTTTAGATGTTGTCTCACTGTATTGCAGGCCAGGGAAGATCATGATCAGATTTGTACGTTACGGGGAAGGGTGTCTGGGGGTGGGCCCAGGGGGCAGTAAGGAGGCCACTGCCCTGGTTTGGGGGAAGAGCCAGCGAAGGCTGGAATCAGGTCGGTGTAGTGGCAAGAGAAAGGAGAAGCCACGTGCAAGAGTGATTTCAGAGCTAGCTGAGTGGTGCTCGGCGCCCACAATGCAGGGGCAAAGGATGTGGTTGGACCGATTACTTTAAAAAGACGTGATAGGCGTCAGAGTGAAATAGCTGACCATTTGAACTGTGTTTCTCACAGCTCATTAAGGAGACTTCTGTCTCAGGTTCAAGTCAAGACTTCTGTCTCAGGTTCAATTCATTTCCTGAACCAGCAAGAAATGAATTTTAGGACATTGAATCCAGCTGCTTTGGATTATTTCACTGTGTGGCAGAAACAAAATTCGTCACACCCCAGCGAGGTAAACAAGCTAAGAGCCCCCAGTGGCCTGGGATCCACGGGAAATCTGTGTTCTCTGGAATTTAGAGCCATTTCCTGACCTAAAGGTGTCTTTGAATCAGAAGTTCAGGATGTAGGCAGAATCTAAAACTCTCAGACTCAGGACTAAAGAGAGATAAGCAGCCAGGGATCCCAGAGGGTCCATCATAAAAGCAGGTGTGCCCTGACCCGCAGTCCTCCTGTGCTGACCTCAAATATGTCACCTGCCCCTAAATAGAACCCATGTTTACCTTGGAACCGGGGCTCAGTAAACCCTTTGCACTTGCACGAAACACATTTTCCTGGTGGATTGTAGTGCCTAGGAGGAGCATTTCCCTTTCTCTCTGCCCAGCTCCCTTCTGCCTCCCAACGCCCCTCCCCCCAAAATCTAGCTGAGAGCAGGGGACCCGGGGAGGCCCGTCGGGCACCAGCACGGTCAGAAAGCGCCGGGTTTCAAAGTGGAAGGAAGAACCGCCTGCAAAAACTATCCTTCCAGTTTATCAGAATAATAATAACTTATTACATTTCCTGTCCTCTGTGGAGAGTGCAAGGGCCACTTCCTCCCGCCACCAGAAATTTGAAGACTTTCCATTAAAAATGAGGAAGAAAAACTCTAACTTTTCGTGAATGCCATGGTTAAACCTGGCAAGGGGGCCGAGAGGCCTGCGGTGTTGCATAAATACTGCTGGCCCCGCAGGGCTGGCCCGCATGGGCTCTCCTGACACCCCCCAGATGGAAAACCAACCACTTCCCCACGGATTGATTTTTTAAACAATATTTGTTACTCTTTGAAACGCAGTTAGCAGTGAACTTGATAGTGTGTATCTCTAAGTAGCACGAACAGCTGCCAAATCCATATCCAGTAAAAGAACCCTGTACACAGAGCCCTTCCCTCCTCTCGACTTTGTACCCAAGGTAGAAAAGCAGCATCGCCTCTAAAACGTTCGCGGTAATTGAGAAGAGCAGAGTGGAGATTGTTCGCATCCGCCTTCGCTAAGCCAGCTCGCCGTCAGTAATTCCCAATATCAGGAACTTCCCTACAGCAGACCTAAATCGAACATGTCACAATTTGACCCCATTTCCTCAAATTTGTTCTTTCGGAGGGTAAAGATCAGTTGGTCAGTGTTCTTTATTTTAATGTTTCCATTGTTGAAGATTGTTACCCACAACTTCCCTCTGCCCGGAGTTATGCACTCTGGTTCCTTGAACCTCTCTGTCAGCTCTTTTTCCTTTCAATTCTGCGGATCCTGATTTTGTACTTAGTGGCAAAAACTCACAAACACACAAACAAAAGGCCAGAAGACCCCGTGGAAAACGTCAGACCTCTGCCACATGCCCTTGACCCGGAAGGCTCCCCATCTCGGAAGGCAGACGGGACACGGCAGGAGTCTGCACTCCTTGCAGTGACGAAGGTCTAAAGCCCTACAAAAGAGGAACGCGCTAGAAGACCAGGAGCACGGGGCAGGGCGGTGGGACCCAGCGGAGAACGGAGCGTGTAGTTCACCACCTGGTCCTGGAGGGTGTGGGTGTCTCTGAGGACAGGCGGGCGGGGCAGGGGGCGCAGGAGACAGGAAAACTGAGTCCGGTCTTGATGTCTGGAGTCCAGAGCTGGCCAGAGACACCAGGAAAGTGTCAGGCCGGCTTGGCCTGGCCGCGGAGGGAGTGTGCGCTGGCTAATCGTGAAGGGGCGTGTGAATATGCCTGAGGAGCTGCCACTCTGCCCCGTGGGCAGTGTGGTCCCGGGGCCAGCATCCCCACTGCCTGGGAGCGTGTTAGAAATGCACATTCCCAGGCCCTACCCCTTGTCTACCAAATCAGGACTTCTGGAGGCAGGGCCCAGCAATCCGGTTAAACAATCTCTCCAGGGGATTCCGATGCACCCGTAGGCCTGAGAACCACTGCGAGAAACCCTGGGATTCCCTGAAAAGGTTCTGAGCTCAGCTCTAAGTTATTATAGGATCGGTTATACTAAAAACACCTGCCGTCTGTTGGGTCCCTTCTGTGTGCCCGGACGCGCTTGGTGCTTTGCATGGGTTCGCTCTGGTCCTCACTCCACTTTGGGCAGGAGGGAGAGGCGAGGGAGGCCCGGGAGGCCCGGGTCACACAGCTCGTAAGTGGCGGAGCTGGAACTCCTCCTAAGGGTCCCCTCCGGCTGCAGGGCCTTACCCCCCTCGGGGAAAGCACTCATGCAGCCCCCACGGCATGACCAGCTGGGGACCGGAGTGACACCCTACAGGAGTGCCTGGACAGAAGCAAGCCTTCCAGTGTTTTTGGAAGTATCATAACCAGGCTGCACACTCATGAGAGTTTTCTTCTGTTAACTGTTGTAATGCCAAAAGAAAATGCTGTGACTTTAAGGCCAGTCAGTTTAAACCTGAGCACCCAGCCCGGGGTCCGTGGGCCAGTTGATCCCTGACTCAGGAGGAAAAGAAATGTGACATATTGAATCACCCCGCCACTTCCTGGCACAGAGATGTCTCTGACTTCTCTGTGCTCCCCCCACCGGGAACACACCGGACGACTGCTCACATTCCTGAGTGTGTTCCCCTCTCGCCACCTGCAGGGCTCTGTGCCTGATGAGGTGGGCGTAGGGGAGACAGGTGGAATATAGCTCTATTGTCCTTCTAAAGGTTCTATATGTCTTAGCATTACTGTAATCTCAGTAGATTAGGGGACTCCTCTCGTGGCCCAAATGACCTGACTCCAATTTTGATGTCTCTACCACAGCACGCACCTAAATCCTTCCTATTCGTGATGGCTGTCTTTCGGTGCCATAAAAGTCACTGCCCTAAGTAGTAGCAGGAAAGCTCCAAACAAGAGAGTCAGAACATACGTAGCCTCTGGTCACCATCAGGTCTTGAGTTTCCCTTGGCGAGAGAGAGGGAGCCTTCGGTGGGGATGGTGTTACCCATGCCCAGTAGCAAGAAACCTAGACATGGAGCCCCAACCTCTGACAAGGGAGGATCAGGCGCAGGGACAATTGAATTGAGTGGGAGCACAATTGGAATCTCTGTCGTAGACGTTAACCCGTTAATTTCTTTTTTTTTTTTTAAGATTTTATTTATTTGTTTGACAGAGAGAGAGACAGCTAGAGAAGAAACACAAGCAGGGGGCCTGAGAGAGGGAGAAGCAGGCTTCCTGCCGAGCAGGGAGCCCAATGTAGGGCTCAATCCCAGGGCACTGGGATCATGACATGAGCCGAAGGCAGGTGCTTAACGACTGAGCCACTCAGGAGCCCCAACCCATTAATTTCTAATGGCTCCAAGGTTTAAAATGTTTTAAATGAAATCATAAAACATTGCCCCCTTCCGACGAGTTCAGGTTTTCCATGGCCCAGTTGGAGTCCCTGTAACCAGGCCGTTAAGGTCCTATTTATGCGTCAAATTACAAACGAGCAAAGGATCGAAATGTTCTGCTGCCTGGCTGTTGTCCTAACTGTGCCGAGCGGCCTTCGCAGGCCGGGGAGTGCAGGGGGCGGGGGCACCTGGCTGCTCGCTCGCTCGACCTGGGGATGCAGAGAGACCTCACGAAAGGGCGAGGGGCACCCCATCCCCGGGCCCAAGCGCCGGACCCGAGCTCTGGGCCAGCTGTGTCACGTGCTGGTTGGGCAGATCTGTGTTCTGTCCCGAATAGGAAGGAGAATGTGAGCCCGGGAAGAGATTTCTAAGCTCGGTTTTGCAACCGCCTTCCCTCAGGGTAGCTCTAATTTTGCCCCAAATTGGTAGAACCTTCTAAGCCCGAACTTGGGAGTTTGAGTTTAATCCATAATTAGGAGAAAACAATTATGTTTGCTGGAAAGGGAAGTTAGGAGCTCACAGTGGTCCTTCAGGAAAAATCATTTGTTTAACAAGAATCTGAGCCTGGGTGGCTCAGTGGGTTAGAGCCTCTGCCTTCGGCTCAGGTCATGGTCTCAGGGTCCTGGGATCAAGCCCCACATCGGGCTCCCTGCTCAGCGGGGAGCCTGCTTCCCCCTCTCTCCCTGCCTGCCTCTCAGCCTACTTGTGATCTCTCTTCTCTCTCTCTCTGCCAAATAAATAATATCTTAAAAGAAAAGAATCTGAGCATTTGCTACAGGCCTTTGCTGCACCCCTAACCGTTTGAGCGGATTCCGCCATTTTTTTCTGGCAACACAGGAAGTGAAAGACGGGAAAGTCTCCAGCATAGTGCCCGGCACACAGTAGGTGTGTTGTAAGGGCCAATTCTTCCTTCACTCCCATTCAAGATAAATGGTGTGTGTATTCGGCAGTGGGAATCTCCATTATATGGATGGAGAGGACTGTGTGGTGCTTGGGGATATGAGAAAGTTCTGGATCTTGGTCTTTCACATGATCTCTGACCTTGCCACACAGAGACCAGCTGCAGCAGCACCCGGGAGCCTGTTAGAAATGCAGGATCTCAGGGCCTGCCCCAGACCTACTGAACCAGAATCTACATTTTCATCCAATTTCTGGGTGATTCCATGCACATTTGAGAAGTGCTGGACTTCACTCTGAGAGCTGGGGACCATCCGGTCCCTTCTCTGGCCATGTTGGGGGCTAGTGGTTTTAGTAGCTTGGTGCATCCCCAGAGTGAAGGCAGGGCCTGGAAGGAGCCTTGGCCTTCATTCAGCAGACCAACACGCTCTTGGAAGCACAGGGGTCATTGACTTTAGCTCCGGGACAGAAAGGAAAAGTAGTTCTCATCTCAAATGAATACAAGCTTTCAAAAAAAGTCAGGAATGGCAAGAAGAAGAAAGAGACAGAAAAAGAGAGAAAAAAGAAAAGAGAGAAAAAAGAAAAGAAAGGGAAGGAAAAGCTGGGCACAGGTAGAATAAAGGGGAATTCACTGGAGCCTCTTGGGTGATAATATAAGGACAAGTCAAAGCCTTTCTAATTACTGTGTTTAGGAAACAAAGGGTCCTTGCACTTTCCTTTCAAGGAGCCCACAGCTGCGAACTTGTTTCCCTTTCTATCTGTCTGGGAGACAAAGACACTTGGAATTGGAGTTTTGAAATGCAAGGTATTTCTTCATTTTCCCTTGGGCCACATGTTTTCTTTTCAAGGAATGGAGATAATGACTATATTGTGAGGAAGGTAAGGAAGAGGGTTGAGCAAAAATCAATAGAGCTTTGATGGGCCCCTTCTGAGAGCGAGTGCAGCGCTCCTGGTTTTCCTTAAGGAGCGCACCTGGAACCCAGGTGGTCCGGATGGACGATGCCGATGGGGCTACACACACCTTCCAAGATAGCTGATGAAGTCACTTGTTGAATGCGTGCGAAGTCAAAATGGCCAGTATGTCAAGACATCAAATAGGCCGTAAGTTACTCTACATTTTTGAGTTGGTTTTTTTCATCACACCTGACCTAAGTCAGATTTTTTCTGTGCCTAATATCTATTCCTAAAAGATCTTACAGCAAAATGGTTAAGAGAGTAAATTCTTGGGGCACCTGGGTGGTTCAGTCGGTTAGGCGTCTGCTTCTTGATTTCAGCTCAGGTCGTGATCTCGAGGGTCGTGGAATCGAGCCCTGGGTGGGGGCTCTGCACTCAGTGGGGAGTCTGCTTGAGATTCTCTCTCTTCCCCTGCCCTCTCGCTTGTGTGCATGGTCTTTCTCTCTCTCTCTAAAATAGAAAGAAATAAATTTTTAGTGACGAAGATAGTAAATTTTACATTATGTGCACCTTATCACAATTAAAAAAAAAAAGTTCACCTTCTGTGGCAGATGTGATTCCAGCCTGGGAATGAAAATAGCACGAAGGGCTGATTATTTAAACCTTGCCGGTGTCAGTCGTCGGGCGGGAGCCGACAGTCAGTACCCACCGTCCTGGCGCTGCGGGGGTGTTGCCTCGAGGTCTGGGTGATTATGTAATGAGCTGGTGACTTCCTGTACCACCCTCCCCTCACCGCACAGTCCCACGGGCCTTCCTGCTCTGCCTGGTCCAGCCCTCCACACTCCGTGGGCTTCTGCAAACGCTCCTTATGCCCCTGGGCAATCCTCCTTCTCCGACACTTGCTGTGAGCTTGGCTTCTTCCCTCCCTTTATCCGGGTCTCCACCGAATGTCATCTGACCCGAGGTTCCCCTCCGGAGCTCATCACGTCACCTCACTTACCCTGTTTTATTTCTTTCATCATAGTCATTATAACCAGACTGCATTTTATGTTTGTCTATTCTCAGTCTCCTCCTGTGGACTCTAAGCAAGGACCCTCTCTTTCTCCCCGGGGCTCCCCCTGCTTCCTCCACTGTCTCCCTCCACCTGCCCAAGCACCAGTCTTCACCTCTCCCCACTCTGCCTGCCCCCTCACCCCTGCCCTCTGGGCTTTGTGCACCTCCCTCTGTGATTGCTTCCCAGTCCTGGAGCTGGGGAAGATGTAGCCCAGGCCGAGCTCTCTCTCCTCCCCCGCTGGTGACCAGGGCGGGCCAAATGCAGGGACCCAGTGGGACTTGGATCTTTCCAGTACATGCACCAGCTCTTGCTCTGTTTCGTGGGTCTCCGTGGCAGTTGTGTATCTGTGCCTGGGTCCGGTGCTAAGCACTTTGGGGGCCAGGGATGGGCTACGTTCTTGAATCCTGCGACCAGCCAATTCCTTGCCCAAGTATGTGTGGGCTCAGTAAAGATGGCTTTGAAAGTCTGACGATAGCAGGGCTTTCAGAGTGACAGATGCTGTCTAGTGTTAGACCGTAGGCTAGAGCAGAACGTGTCTTCTGGTCATAAGCACAGCGAGGGACAGGCAAAGGAATGACTGGCCTTACTCTGTTGTTATTTGCACAGTGAGTAAATGAATCACAACCCCTTTATGGAGTGTGGTCTCTATGTGGGGAGGGGGTTGATTAATATTTGTGATTTTCAGTGACACAGTGGGAGTTGACCAGCTATCATGAATGCCCTTTGAGTCTGAGTTTTATTTTTTTTTAAAGATTTTATTTATTTATTTGTCAGAGAGCGAGAGAGCACAAGCAGACAGAGTGGCAGGCAGAGGCAGAGGGAGAAGCAGGCTCCCTGCCGAGCAAGGAGCCTGATGTGGGGCTCAATCCCAGGGTTCTGGGCTCATGACCCGAGCCAAAGGTAGCTGCTTAACCAACTGAGCCAGCCAGGCGTCCCGAGTCTGAGTTTTACATCCTCTTTGTTACTGGAAACAAATTCATAAAATGCATTTTAGAATGTTCCAGATCCTTTAAAGATTTTATTTATTTGAGAGAGAGAGAGAGAGGCATGGGGGTGGGAGGACAGAGGGAGAGGGAGAAGCAGGCTCCCCGCTGAGCAGAGAGCCTGACGTGGGGCTCCATCCCAGGACCCTGGGAACTTGACCCAAGCTGAAGGCAGACGCTTAACTGACTGAGCCCCCCAGGCGCCCCCTGTTCCAGATCCTTTCATAGCAGGTCAATTAGCAGAGTATCTGTGACCATCATAATGTCCTTCACAATCTCTCAAACTAAACACATCTTTTCATGTTAATTTATCAGAGAATACTTGAGCCTCACTTTTAGCAGATTTTTTCCCCAGGAGTTGTGTGTAAACTATATTTCTGTGAAATGAATTATATTTTAAACACTCAGGGCATTTTCTGTTTAGAACCTCTGATTCTCTGTACCCACTTCCTTTCTGACTTGGGCCACATACCTGGCTGGTTCAAGGGCATCTCCAAGTTTTGTTTTTTGTTTTTTATTTTTTTCAGTGTTCCAAGACTCATTGTTTATGTGCCACACCGAGTGCTCCATGCAATCTGTGCCCCCTTTTTACCCCCTCCAAAACCTTCAGTTTGTTTCTCAGAGTCCACAGTCTCTCCGGTTTCGTCTCCTCCTCTGATTACCCCAATTCACTTTTCCTTTTCTTCTCCTAACGCCATCTCCGAGTTTTTAATGTGTCCCATAGCTCAGTATCCCTCAGGTGAGGGGAGTATGCTAGGTGATCTGTTGGGGCGTATGGGGGAGTCCCCAAAAGCTGCCCCTTTTTTCTCTTTTTGCCTTTATAACCTACTGTCTTCCTAGGTGCCTGTGTAACATCATTCTGAAATGTGGAATGTGAAGCTTTGGTTTGTACAAAAGGAAAATGAGTCCGATACTCTGTAAATCTCTAAGCTTGAACTTCTATCAAGTGTATTTAAAATGAAAATGTATAGAAGGGCATTTGGTCATAACTCAGTTATGTCCTAGTTAACAGAAATCACTGACAGATAAAATCTAGCAACCGCTTTATCAGCAGACGCCCTGAGTAAACTGTCTCTGCCCTGCCCCAAGCGCGGCCTATGTCACAGACTGAACCCCCAGACAGAAAACCACTGAGATGAGTCTGACCACTTGTCATGATTTCAGTCCTACAAGAAAGCACTTCTTTATGTGAAATCAAATGTGCTTTAAAGAAAATAAACCTCTTTGATTAACATTTTTTTTTTCCGGGTGCCTGCGTGGTTCAGTTGGTTAAGCGTCTGCATTCGTCGGCTCAGGTCATGATCCCGGGGTCCTGGGATTGAGCCCCGTGTCGGGCTCCCTGTTCAGCGGGGAGTCTCCCTTTCCTGCCTCCCCTCCGCCCCTGCTCATGCTCTCTCCCTTTCAAATACATAAATAAAATCTTAAAAAAAAAAACCCACAGCAACATTTATTTTTTCCAGTCACCCAGCTTGGTGCACTCAGGGAAACTGCCAGGCCTTCAGAATTTTCCTGCAGGTCCCCACCTTCTCTTTCCACTCTCTTCCCCTTTCTGGTTAGTCTTCCCTTTACCTCCTCAGGGAATGATCTGATCTAAGTGACGGATGCTTACTGACCCTGCTCAGGTCGACACAGTAGAATCCAGCGCTCCCATCACTGACCGCTGGCCGGGGATCTACCACTGTACCGAGCGAATAAGGCGGTCACCTCGCTTCATTCTGCCACAAGTTAGTAGACAGGTCTTCCGCTTCAATGTGAGGAAACAGAGCCTTAATTTTTCTGAGTATTGCTGCCTCATTTACATGGATGATCACATCTGATCCTCACTGCGGGGGGAGGCATGCGATGATTAGCCCCATTTTACAGATGAGAAGACTAAGGCTTAGAATTGCCCTCCCCCTCGTCCTCAGATTGTAGAAATGTAGACAGTTTTATTAAAGCAATGGCAGGCATTCTACTATCCCAGGCAAACAGGAAGCTCAGTTCTGGGCACTGGGTAGAAGACTGTTGCCCTAGAACCCACCGCCCCCACCAGTGGGGCGGCCTGGCCAGGCCCTTGCTCCCCTCTTCCCGTGTTCCCCCGGCCCCCTCCCTCTGTTCTGCTGAATTCCTACATGTTGGCCTGTCAGACTTTATTTTAGTTAGTATTTCATTGTTCTTTCTTTTTTCTGTCTCCCTGGACCTCTGAGTTACAAATGACTCCTGTGTCATTTCCACTTCTAGTTATGAACTTTTAACCAAGAAGCATGAGGGTAGGATGCTGTCTCTTTATCAATAGACATATGACTGTGCCGTGATCGAGACCAGATAAAGTAGAGAACATTGGGAAACTTCTGGAGGAGAGGAACCAAGAAAGGAGCAAGACCCGGAGGTTCCTCAGAACATCTGGACGTGAAGGGTTTGGACACAGTGAGTGAGACGTCTGTGACTGTAACTGAGCCTGCCTTCGCACCGGCTGAGAGGAAAAGTCGTCGCTCAAGGAAATGCTCGAGGAGCCACAGCGTTTGCTAGGTTGCTCTGATCTATTCAGTCATCTTTATCACTGTTATCTTTTGTTTGTCATTTATTTGTTCTTAGAAACAAAGTCTTCAGAGACAGTTTCCTGGTGTGAGACCGCTAGTAAGCCAGTTCTCTTGGTGATCTGAGGGACACCCCTCCCTCGTCCCTGGCACTCCGCCCTGAGCAGGAGCAGCTTCAGTGGCGACTTTCTTTAAGGATGCCTTTTCTCAAGGGCAGCAGGACTACTAAGTGAGATGTTAGTTTCACATTTCATAGTTTCTCTCTTAACAAAAACCACATCTTTCAATTCTGCAACATTCAGAAATTTGATACCATCTTTACTTAAATTATAGCCAAATTTCTCAAATATAGTCACAGATGATATTTTATAGAATGAAATCTATGGAAAATCCCTCATTTGTTTTTCTGGGTTGGGTTCTTTTTCCCCTTGATCTGGCAGAAGGGGCCAAGCTTCTTGCTGCTTTGTTAGATGACAGAAAGTCATTTTAGCGCCCATGATGACTTCCACTACAATTAGGTTGCTTAACCGCACAAAAAATAAGTATTTAAGTCAACCTTCCGACAGGATCCCGGTACAGACCTGCTGGTCTCCGTCGCGCCACTGGGAGAGAGGTCATGTTTCTTTAGTCTCGGGTTTTTTCAGAATTAGACCCCACATGGCTTTGCATTGGGAAATAAATCCACGTAGGTTTTTACAGAGAAACTTGACTTACAATTTATTATCTTGCCGCTGCCTCCCAAAGCCGTTGTACCGACCGTGGACATGCTTCCTCCAGACGAGCTTGTCATCCGTCACAATAAACAGCAGCCTGGATGCCTTGAAAAAAAAAAGATACATGTGACACAAAACATACAAGAAAGTAAAGCAACAGAAGGCAAATAAATTAAGTGTAGCGTCTTGCCATTTTAACTCCTCTTTTTAGGACTTTCCAAGGAATTTATGTGGGCGGATGGGTGGGCAATGTAAAACATATTTGCTATAAACAGACTCTCGTGTTCCTTATTAATTCAGGGGAAGTCTATTAGAAAACAAATGTTAGTTGATGTAAACTCTGTGGGCCAGACATCACGTTGGTAGTTTATTAAGAACTGTAGTAGGACCCTGTCGATACATGGCTGTTTTTTTCCCCCCTGAGGCTTATAAATACTGTTGTATTATTCCCCAAACACTAGTGCTGCAAACAGACCTGACCCCAGGCTAGCCTCCAGATCAGCTGTTTTGTAGACTAGTTTCCCCGGTGGGTCCCAGGTCACTTCTCCCCTACACCTGCCCAGGGATGCACAGGGGAAGGGTCGCACGGGTCCTGCTGGGAGGAGTGGTTGGGAGAAGGGCGGCAGGGAGACGTCCCCCAAAGCCTGTGGTTACCTTTGAATTTTGTATCACATGACTGTGTTCTTTATTTAATAACTAGACATTTGCTTGTTTGTTTATTATTTGAGTGAGAGAGAGTGAGCGCGCCTGCAGGAAGGGAGGGGCAAAGGGAGAGGAAGGCAGAATCCCCAGCAGACTCAGTCCTGAGTGTGGAGCTGGACACCAGCTGGAACTCACGACCCCGAGATCATGATCCTGAGATCAGGGCCTGAGCAGAAACCAAGAGTCTGACGCTCAACCGACTGAGCCACCCAGAGGCCCCTAATAACTAGAAATTTAAAAAGTGGTTCTGCTTTGTTTAATGAAAACAATGATGGTTCAAAAGCTCTATTGTTTTAGAAGGAAACAAGTCAATCTTAGAGGAGAACTGGAAGAAAGGATCTAGATAACTAAAAGGCTGTATGTCTCAATTCAGTTACCGAAGGCTGTTTGCTGCTGCTTCTTGAGCACAAAAGGAGCCTGTAGGTAGGTTAAGAAATTACCCCGTTGGCTACAGCCATAGGCTAAATTCCCCTGCTCCCCGGGGGAGGGCAGGTCCGTTACACTGGAGCAGGAACAGCTTTTTATCAAGTTACTGCCTTACTACCGTTGCTACCGATAATGATAGCCACCACCTCACAACTGAGAGCTTGGTCTTGGAGTTAGGCCCCAATTCTGAGCAGCTGCAAGGGAAGGCTTGAGGACCAGCAGGGACTCCAGGGGCCTGGTGAGATGGTAGACATCAGAACCCAAATCCGTAGGCCAAAGGAAGGATGGGACTGGGAGGGGCTGGCGGGCATCCATTCATTCACGCCGAAACATGGCCTTCAAAGGACATACTTGGCAAGGCATCCAGGCGGGAGGAGACTGGCATAAAGGAGCTCCAGTGCATAAAGGAGATCTAGTGCAGGCTAACTGGAACCCACGCCCTAGCAGGCCCGCCTCGGGGACTTGGCAGCTGGGAGGCCGACAGGTAGAGCCAGTCTGGCCTGCAACACCGGGAGAAGAGTCCCAGGGGACCAGCAGAAGCAAGACAGGCCAGCAAATCAGAGATTTGGTTTTCCCAATCGTTACAAACACGGGTACTGTGATTCAGAGAGCAGCCTGGAGCCTGTTCCTGGGAGTGGAGCACGGGATCAGGGTGAGACGAGCACAAGGCGGCCGCGGCGACGTGTGGCGCTAGGTCTGGGGAGCTGTGAGGCCCTCTAGTAAGGACCTCCGCTTGGAGCTGCATCTCTGCAGGTGGAGGGAAAGAAAATTGGTAGAGAGAGCCAGCCGGGAAGAGGAAAGAGGACAAAGGCATGGCTTGCCTTCTCCTGAATGTGCAGCCATCCTACAGAGAATGTTCCAGATTCTTTTTATTAGCTCCCAAACCGTAGTTCCTTAAATGTATGTATAAGTGTATGTAGGCTGTTTAGTTGTATCTGTGTTGCCATTTTGAAGGTTTGAAGGAATACTGCAAAGTATAAAATGTGCCTAAAGAACAAAATGACATTCTGTTTAAGCTGTACCTCAAATTAGATTAATACCTTAATTTTCTGCCTCACCACTGCAAGTTTTCCAGCCGCAAAATTGCTGCTGCTTCTTAAAAGATCTGTAACTCCATAGGTCTGTCAAGCAGATATGTTGTTTTGGGGATGATACAGATGTTCTAGAGTTATATAGCGGTGGTCTTTGCACGGCCCTGTGAATGTACTAAAAACCACTGATGTGTACCCTCTCAAAGGGTGAATTTTATGTGAGTTACCTATTGATTTTTAAAAAAGAAGACATGTCCAGGTATAAAGTCCCAGTAAGCTTAGGCACGAGGAATGGTCTGGAAGGAACGGTCCTTGAAACTGTTTAGGACTACAGCACCTGGTCGCCTCCAGAATCCATAGACTTCCCCCTTCCTGCCGGGAGGTGTAGACCCCTGGGTAGACAGCAGGCTGAGCGAATCGCGGCCATGCTCCTGGACGGGTCACCGGGAGCTGCCCACCTGCTCACGTCCGGTGATGCCCGACAGAAACCAGGATTTGGAGCCCTGGACCCAGCCAGAAGCCCGACAGCATGCTCCGCAGCCCGCCGCGTCAGGGGGTAGCCCTCTCACCAAATTCCCCTAAAAAAAACCTCTCTGTGTGTAACATAAAGCCCGTGCTTATCTCACAGAGACTATTGCAGCTTTCGGAGGGGGCAGAAGCAATTGATAACCTTTATCATCAGAAGCGAGGCCCAACCACACACGTCTCCTGTTTGCCTTTGTCATCACCACGGCGGAGCCTTCACACACCCCGAGGCTCTGGCTGTCAGAATTGGCCCTGTCCGGGCCCGCGTCACCGCGATGCTTCGGCTCCTCTTTCTTCCTCGCGCCCGTTCCTGTGCGAGACGCAGAGGGGGGCTGCCCACGGAGAAGCGGGCGCCTCTAAAGACAACAAGAGGAAGAGAACAGGAAGGAGGGGTGATTTCTGTTAGGTCCTTCTTGCCGGTTTGCACCGGGCTCGCTGCTCCCTTGTCCGGCGGCGAGGGCGTGGAGGGCCTCCAGCCTGCAGCGTCCCCTGCCCAGGGGGGTGGCCGGCCCGGCCTGGGCCGAGTACAGCCTTCCTGGCGCAGTGGGCTCCAGGACCCCATTCGACCTTGTCGTTGACCTCAGCGAAACCGTCCCTGCCCCCTCCCTCCCCCGCTGCAAGCCGTTGGCCTGAGCGGTCCACGTCGGCTGTGTCCCCCGCAGCCCCGCAGCCCCGCAGCCCCGCAGCTAGCCCGGGCTCTCTGCATAACACTGCCTCTGCAACTGAGGTATTCGGGGTGCACGGCTTCTTCTAAGCTCTGTGATTGCTGCACCTGCAATCCAGGACGCCGACGGAGCCCTCTGGGAGCTTGTCTTGTCCCCCACCACTCTGCTGATGGGCCTCCGTTCGCACCCCCATCCCCCGTGCCTTGCCAGGCCTCCCAGCCTCTGTTTGACATCTTCACGCCTTTTTAAGTAGTCTTCCCCGCCCCTCCTCCTCCCTCCCCCGCCATTGCTTTACCCTCCTCTGGCCCATTTCTCTGCATCCCGTCAGGCTGAGCTCACCTATAGCACCCTCCCTGACCTTCTCCAGCTGAAGTGGGGGCCCATGTGTCCCTGGGGGGCGCAGAGGGAAGCGAGCCCCCTGGCGCGGGGAAGCCCCTGAGGGCAAGGTTTGTAACTCTGGATCTCTGACACGCTCGGGGACCTTGATCCTGCTCGGCTGCACTCGGCGTCTGTCCACACCCAGGCCCGGCTGGTCGGTGGGTCGCACAGCTCAGTGTCCACAGCCCTGTGGTTGTTCCTCTCCCACCGAGAAAGCTGATGCAGAGAAGAGCCCTTCTGTGGCAAAGTGATAAGAATCTCTGAGTGACGGTAGGGGACTTGGTTTTTTGTTTTGTTTTGTTTTACATAGATGGGCAGATTTGGAAATTATATTTGTACTAGAATCATACAGAAACGAAACAGAGGCTCAAAAGGCTTAAACAGCTTGTTGGGGAGCGGGGGTGGGGGGGGGATCCCTCAGCCAGGCCCTGAGCTCCAGCCACGCAGGGTTCCGGTTCCTAAGACATCCCGCTTTAAAACATTCTCTGCAGGTTTAAACTTTAAAAGGTAAGCAGTATTAAACCCCTTTTAAAAATCAGAGGAAGTGTGTAAGACCGAATTTGACCTCCCTGGTATATAATACATGTATTGAGGGTCCTCCTTATGTTCTCCTACAGTCTTGTGACCAAAGGTGCGACTATTAATCCATCATATTACCATGAGCATAACCAGAATATTTTTTTAAAGACTTAATTCTTTTAGAGAGAGAGAGAAAGAGAGGGGTAGGGGAAGGGGCAGAGTCGGGGGGAGAGAATCCTCCAGCAGATTCCCCAATGACGCCGAGCAGGCTGCCAGCTCGATCCCAGGACCCTGAGATCAGGACCTGAGCCGAAACCAAGAGTCGAACACTTAACTGACTGAGCCACCCCGGCGCCCCATAAACAGAATATTTTAAATGCTTTAATGGATTGAAGCCAGTATCAGTTGGCTTTATATGTTCTTAGTGGGGAACGGGCTGGTGTAGCAGAGTGACATTCTGAGGGGAGGTAATATCACGTAGAGAAGTTTCAAGACTGTTTATGGTATTTTCTTGTGCTTTTCAGGAATGGAATTCAGTGATTCGTTTTTATTTTATCCAGAAGGGACTTGTGCAAAATCTCCACCTGACGTCAATTTTTTTTTTCAGGTGACTTTTCAGATCACCCCTCCGTGTACCCGTGAGAGGCATTATGAGCATTTCGGACGCTGCTGTAACAAATGTGAACCAGGTGTGTATTTCTGAGCCCTCTTTCCTTGTTCCTCAAAAGTGGATGGGGCTTTTATTTTATGTTTTTAATCCAAGGAATAATTGCAGTCCTGCGAGATTTAAAAAAAAAGCGGTTGGATAGTGGCAGGGAGTAATGTGTGTCCCTCTGAAGACAAAAACCTTCCTATAGGTAAAATCACTTAAAACCCATTGTAGAAACTTGTACTTAATTTATGCTGGAATACAGTTTTCCAAAACACTTTTTCTTGAGAAAGCACGGTTTTAAAAAAACATATCTTAGCACTTTGCAATTCAAACTTTCAACATATAAAACAGGTTTCTTATTTAGAAGTATTTTACAGAAAAATTGGGGGGGTAACCATACTGGAGTCGTTGTTGCTTCAAATCGCCTAACCCCCAGCATACCTTGTCCTCGGGAACCTGCTGAGAGGCGGGCCGCTTACCTCCCCCCACAGCTGCTCTGCCTACAGCCTCAGTGAAGTCCCCGTCCACGGGCTCCTCCTAACTCATTGTTCTAGAAACAGTAGTTACTTACATCAAGATCCTTTAGATATTCAAGCTATAAATATTTCTTGGATGTGCAGAACCAAGATCCAGTGATTTTCAGTAGTGTGCGGTTGTGTGTGTGTGTATGTGCATGCGGGTGTGTGTGTGTGTGCATGTATGTGCATGTGTGTGTGTGTGTGTGTGTGGTACTCTGGTCACTCTGTTAACCGAGGGCCCATGATAGAGGTAGGACAAGAGTTAACACTCCAAATGGACAGTAGAGGGAACCTTGAAGATGGGAGGACAGGGGTAAAATGAAATTCTTGCTTAGCCCCCAGGGAGCCCCTCAAAATTTTATAGGCCCATTAGAAAACCGTCATCTTTTCCTTGGTCAACAGAGGTGTGGGATCGGAAGGATGATCTTTAATGAGATGAACTAAAACGTGGCTGTGACCATAGGCACAGCCAGCCTAGGAGAGGTTGTTTTATTTTTTTAAAGATTTTATTTATTTATTTGACCAAGAGAGCACAAGGGGGAGGGGCAGAGGGAGAAGGGGAAGCAGACTCCCTGCTGAGCGGGGAGCCCACGGTGGGGCTCGATCCCAGGACCCCAGGGGCATGACCTGAGCCCCTAGGTGCCCCTGGGGGAGGTTATGTTAGCCAGCTGGGTGGCCTGAGGAGCCCATCACTGATACGTGTCCCCATCCCATGTAGCAGACTGTGTAAGGGGACTTCCTGGGATGACAATCATTTAAATGGTCTGGTAAATTGCTGTATTTTTGTTGTTCTGTTATTTTGGGGGGTATTTTTCATTGGTGCATTTTTTTTTTCTTCTAATTGAAGGAAAGTACATGTCTTCTAAATGCACTACTACCTCGGAAAGCGTATGCTTGCCCTGTGGCCCAGACGAATACTTAGACACCTGGAATGAAGAAGATAAGTGCCTGCTGCATAAAGTTTGCGATACAGGTCAGTCAGGGGCGTCAGCAAGGCGTGTGGATAAGTGCTATTTTTAGATACAGTAGTGCTCTCTCCTTTGGTGGGTATGGGAAGAAGTTTTTGACTTTGGAGCCCCAGAGGTAAGTGCTTCAGATCCCAGAAGTATTGTGTTAACATTCTTCATTTAGAATTTTCCTTCTGGAATATAATTGTGTCTCAGTGTAATCACGGAGCACAGGTGTCACTGTTGACAAAATCTTGCCACAATGTTTCTGGGTATGTTGTGGTATTTAATTTCCACAGAAACCCTGCCAGGTACCCACAGTTATCCCATTTTAAAGAGGAAGAAACGGAGACCAGGAGAGGTTAGGTGACTTTTCCAAGGTTAACAAATGAGAAGCAGGACTCACAGCCACATCTGACTCTCGCGGCTTTCTCCTGAACCATAAGTGTCTTACTAACTCTACAGTTGGATCTTACCGGACTGCTATAGTTTTTTGTTTTTTGGGTTTTTTTGACTCAAAAAAAATTTTTTTTAACCATATTCTTTTTTTATTTGACACAGAGGGAGAGCACAAGTAGGCAGAGCCGCAGGCAGAGGGAAAGGGAGAAGCAGACTCCCCGCTGAGCAGGGAGCCTGATGCGGGGCTCCATCCCAGGACCCTGGGATCATGACCTGAGCTGAAGGCAGACACTTAACTGACTGAGACACCCAGGTGCCCCTTACTCAAAAAAATTTTTAATTGTAGTTTAATTGTAGGAATCAGAATCAAAATATGTCCCTTAACCTAGAGGTTCCTTTCCCTCTCTCTTTTTTCTTTTTCCTTTTAATCTCTCTATTAGAGAAACCACATTGTTAATCCTGTGGATTATAGGAATCCTGTAGGTCACAGTCTGATTTTTGCTGGTTGCATTCCTTGGTGTCATTTAACGTATTTTTCTGTCTTTTTCATTTCCTATGAGTGGTTGTTGGATCTAGAAGGCTGGTCAGAAGCTGGTTTGTAGTTTTTGGTTTTTTTACAAAACCACGTCATAGTTGGCGTCATCTAGTTATGTCAGGGTCGTATAGAAACTGCTTATCTCCCTTCTTGTGATATGAGCAGCTGTAGACCATCCTGGCCTAAAGGCACTTTCATGAGGAGCTGTAGAAAAATGACCTTCTGTCACTCCTTCTTCATGAATGGCTGGAATGCTTTATGAAGAGAAGCTTTCCTCGGCAACTATTATCACCCTGAGACACACTATATATGGGAAAGGGAGAATTAATGCTTGTTGCTTTATTTACCGCTTTTCAAAATCATGGCTTGATCTCCACACTTTTCTCCAAAGGATTTATATGAATATTATAAACTCAGCCATTCAGACATATTTGAGGTGTTTTAATCCATTACAGTTGTTAGGTGTATGGGAGCTCGATTGTCTCACCTCTTCCAGGTCCCTCCCCCCCGCCCTGGCGCTCCCCTCCCAGTCTTTGATATGACCCCCGGTGACCTTAAGAGCTCTCGTTGCTTCCAGGTTCATCTTGGACATTCCCTGCCTCAAACCTCAAATCAGCCATTCTTTAAGAATTCGTGATTGCTTCCAGTAGAACATCTTATTTAGCGACCTCCATCTGGGTGCTAGGGAGGCTCATTGCTACCAGATTGATCCTTATTTATAGGTCCTTTTCCGTGGACAGAGCTAAGAGTGAAGTATTTTCCTTAAACATCATAATTTTCTAGTGGGTTAGAGATAGCTGGCAGATTTCAGCCGCAGAAAGTAACATGGAAACTCCACTGAGCAGAAGCATCTGATCAAGTCTTTTTTCTTTCCCACTGCTTAGTAATGACCTTGACTCACTGCTGTCTCTTGGAAATAAAGATTCATTCTGTCTACTGCCAAAGCTGATTAAAGCCCCAAACCTGGTACATGAAGGTCTTTAAAAACATGTCAGAATTGTTCACCACCACACAGGCTTGCATTCACTTACAACCGAGTGGGGTAGTGGAGCTAGAATTTTCCAAAGAAGTGACCCTTGTCCATGTCTGTTCTGAGTGTTAGGCTTCTGTTTATGCAGATTGGCCTCCGTGCTGCACCAGTGACCTGGGCCTCGGAGGCTGGAGCTGGGAGGGACACGGGACGATGGCTCCAGGTTCGCCAAGTTCTGGTCTGGAAGGAACGGAAATAGGAAACATCCCCTCCCCGCTGGCGGTAACTTTGGACAGCGAAGGAGACAGGGTTCTGGTTTGCCTGTTTATCTTTCGCTTGGAGCTCTGTCCTAGTCCATTCTTCTGTAGGAACAGCACGGGCTGGGGGCTTAAACAACAAGCATTTATTTCTCACGGTTCTGGAGTCTAGAAGCAGGAGATGGTGCCAGCATGGTTGGGTTCTTGGTGAGGGCCCACATTAGGATTTCAAGACACTATTTTCTTGCTGTGTCTGCACGTGATGGAGAACAGAGAGGGAGGAAGCAAGCTCTCTACTGTCTCTTTTGGAAAGGTGTGACTCCCACTCGTGTGCACTCCAAGCTTATGGCCTGATGACCTCCCAAAGGCTGCACCACTTAGGACCATCACTTTGGGGGTTGGGATTCCAACACGGGTTCTGAGGGGCACAAAGATCAGTCCATAACAAAGTCCTATAAGTACTCAGGAGTATAAGTCCATGGGCTGTCGGGACAATCCAGGGGTGGAAGGTCTGTTTCAAATAATGTTATTGTGTTGCATCGTGTGTATGTGTGTGTCTCTGCAGGTTGATTCTTGTAATTCATAGAGTAATGTCAGTGTTCTGGACTAGCAAATACTAAACCCTTGCTCCCAGGAGAAATACAGGGCTAGGTTCCTGCGAGCCTCGGGTCACAACATTTTTGTGAACCAATCCACACATAACCTTGTTTTATGCGTGTTTCTGTTTAAAGACACCTTAGTAAATACTTTGATTCATGAACATTGAACTAGAACCAACAGCGTTGTAACTCACACCGGAATAAAGTTCATCTAACTTGTATTTGCTCATGAGGCATATCACGGCCTTCCTAGGCTAGAAACAGCAGCCAGCACTTCAACGCTATGGTTGTGGGCCATTGTGAGCAGTGGAATCACTAACAAAAATCAGAGAAATGCTCCAAGGGGACACTAAGTAGGCCACAAAAAGGACACTGTCTTCCAGTCTAAATGCTGTAACAAGAAGGCAGAGTGCGACCTTGTTTGACCTCCACTGAGAGTGTGCATGTCCAGCCCGTGGCTCAAAATTTCCGCTGTTCTGCACGTGGCCAGGTCTGACTGCAGAAGTGCCAGGAGCACTGATTTGGGGGTCACACCGAAATGTTAGTGAGTAGGCGAAATTGCAAGTAGGAATCAACAAATAATGTCGACGGAACGCGTGTGCCCGCGCGACCTTCATTCCCCCGAAACTGGACCCGGTGGGAGATTTGGGACAAGAAGGAGAGCACTTTGCTATGTGTTGTTAGACAGGAGACCAGTAACACATGGGCGACCCTAAGTATTGGGGGAGATTCGCTTCCAAGTGTGCCATCAGGCGCAGCCTCTGTAATGCGCTCCCTTTTCTAATTACCTGGGACCCCTGTTTCCACAACTCGGAATACTCCCATGATCCTGCAGGGTCCCACGATGCATCCCCAGTCTCTAGAACCCTATGCTCCTAGGTTCAATCTAGCATTCCTGTTCCGAATATTTCTCACATTTGAGTTTACTAAAACCCTAGAAATTATGAAGTCTGTTTTGCATTAGCCAAAATAGTCAAGGATCCTCAACTCCCCAGTTCTTAATTCTCCTCCTAACCTGAAAATTGACTGTTAAAAACCCATAAGACTCTTACTTATTGAGAGGAGGTTGGAGAACCAACCCTACTGGGATGTTCTAGTGCCAGCATAGGAAAGGGGTTCCCGAAATCTACTGCCCTGAAGGGCGCATTTGCACGCAGCCAGGCTGTTGGAGAGTTGCTGGCGTGCTGGGGGCTGCTCTAGGTGGAAGGTGAGCCGCCTGAGCAGCCCTGTCTCTGTCTCCCGCAGGCAAGGCCCTGGTGGCGGTGGAGCCGGGCAACCGGACGGCCCCGCGGCGCTGCGCCTGCACGGCCGGCTACCACTGGAGCGCCGACTGTGACTGCTGCCGCCGCAACGCGGAGTGCGCCCCGGGCTTCGGCGCCCAGCTCCCGGGTACGGACGGGTTCGTTAGCGCCGGTTAGCGCGGCCCTGGGCCCTAGTCGTGCGCTTCGGCTCGGGCCAAAGCGGGCTTTGAGAGGTGTCCTTGCATCGCTCCCGCTCGAGGGGGCCCCCTGAGAAGGGCCAGCTTACGCTCCAGGGGCATGCGAGCCCGCGGTGCGCGTGCTCCCCGGAAGGCTCCTCCGTCTGGGAAACCTGGGGGTCCCCCCTGAGGCGGGGCAGGGGCAACACCAGGGGCCTCAGAGTATTTTTTTTTTAAACCGGCACAGTGCCCTCTCCGCCTTGGAAGAATTCTGAGGAACCATGCACCCCTGGCATATTTTTAAGTTGGCAGCCAACGTTTTTTATTGCCAACTTTAAGAGTTGCTAAGGAATTCGTTTCCAAGGAATTTTAACAGCAGTAACACTTTTAAAAATGGAATTCAGTGGAATCTAAACACCGTAGCAATTTGATAACACCATCATCCTTTTTAAAATGCACTCATCGTCCTTCACCGTTGGAAGAATTGTACACTTTTTGGCCCTTTTTTGGTTCGTATCCATTTCACCTTCCCCGAAGAATTTTACCCTAATGTGTTTTTATGCTTGGAGGGCTTTTACTAATCACCTTTCCATGCATTTTCATATCAAAATTATGCACACATTTGAGATTGTAATTTAAAAAAATTCCCTGTGACTCAAGGTTTCTAAGAATTAAAACACTTCTGGACTAAGCTATTTTTACAGTTGTTACAGGATTGTCCAAAAATACTATATTTTGCTATATTATAGCTGTAAAAGCTTTACGGACTTAATGATGAGTGTTTTTTCTGATTCATATATTATGGTTGAATATTATTTATTGCTAAAATGTAACAGATTTCAACATTAATTCTGTTTCAACTAAGTGCTGAGAAACCCACTCACATAAATAACTGAATGGCTAAGGAAGCCTTCTAGGAGAGGAGTGTCAGTCAGTTCTGTCAGTACCTTCTGAGTTATATGTCCAGGACACAGTGGTGTGACATCAAAAGCTGTCTTTATTTTTTTTTCATTTTTAAATTTTTTTAAAGATTTTATTTATTTGACAGTGAGAGACAAAGCGAGAAAGCGAACACAAGCAGAAGGAGTGGGAGAGGGAGGCTTCCCATTGAGCGGGGAGCCGGACACGGTGCTCAATCCCAGGACCCCAGGATCGGGACCTGAGCCCAAGGCAGATGCTCAACGACTGAGCCACCCAGGTGCCCCAAGAGCTGTTTTTAATGATCTCTCAGTTAAGAACTCAGTTGTGTTCTGAGTTTTGTTGAAAATAAAGAAATAGATATCTTTTTGCCAGAAAACTATTTCTGTGGGTTTTTTTTTTAAAGATTTTATTTATTTATTTGACAGAGAGAGAGAGATCACAAGCAGCCAGAGAGGCAGGCAGAGAGAGAGGGGGAAGCAGGACCCCGCTGAGCAGAGAGCCCAATGTGGGGCTCCATCCCAGGACCCTGAGATCATGACTTGAGCCAAAGGCAGACGCTTTAACCCACTGAGCCACCCAGGCGCCCCAACCTGCAAAGTATTTCTTAGAGTTCTTTACCTTCCTGATTTCTGGAAAGTACCCCAAGCAGTTTTTTCGAGGTGTAGCAAATGATTATCCATACCTGTTAATCTTTCACTTAGAGGCATCTAGTCTTAACCCAGAAGACTTGTACAGGCGTAGGGAAATTAAGATAGTAGTCATTTCAATTGATACGGCGGAAAATATCTGTCAGAGTCTCACGGGTACAGTCAGTCCTTATTACCAAATATATCAACTAAACCAGATGAGCTTTCTCTTGGAAAAAGTCTGACTTGATTTTTTTTTTAAGAGAGAGCGAATTGAGGGGGGGCGGGAGGAGCTGAGGGAGAGGGAGAGAATCTTCAAGCAAACTCCCTACTGAGTGCAGAGCCCGATTCGGGGTTCTGTCTCCGTTCATGACCTGAACCAAAATCATAAGTCTGATGCTTAACTGACTGAGCCACCCAGGCGCCCCTTGATTTTTTTCATTATTAAAATAAATCTGATGACAGCCGACTCCCTTACGAACACAATTCTGAGACAAGCCCTAGAACATTTCGGTATGGAGGTGCTCTGAATCGCGGGAGCTTTGCTGTTAGCAGTATTCTGATTTGTTGTGGGTTGTTTGTTTGTTTGTTTGTTTGTTTTGGTGTAGCAGGATTTGGAGTGGATAAGCGGTGTGTCTTCTTTTGTAAGTGGGAACAGGGTGATTGTGTCGGGCGAGGGGGGAGGGAAAGGAGAACCTGCAGGATGCCCCTGGCAGGTGAGGGCTTCAAAGAGTTGACATGGAAATAAGTGCATGGATTTAATGCCCTTAGAGCTATGTGTGACTCGTGGCTCCTCAGGAAGTCACTTTGTCTTTAAGGATTACTCTTCTAGAGTGTGTTAATATTGTAAAAAGCTGTTTGAATTCATGTGAGCAGTTCGACGTTAACTGGGCTTCTGTTAAGATCATTACAAGGTGATCAGACTACTGGCTTGAGGCGGGGTACCCTTCTTATTGAGGCAATTGCAGAAATCAAGAATGCACTTCTCATTTGACTTTGGACCAAGGAAACGTAATTCCTTATTTTAGTGTTTTAGTTATGACAATAAATCACAGAAGTGCTACTAATTTTAAGAGTCAACTGTGGTTTGGGCACCAGTCAATTGCCTGATTATGGTAACACATGGAAGCCAATGTTCTTCTTTATTGGAATTTCTAAAGGGCCACACCACGTGTCAGTTGCAGCGAGGCGAACAGATGTAGGAAATTGGAGACATGTCCTATTTTGATAACATAGTTGATGAGGAAGGTGAGAGAGCTGCAGAAAGCTTCCTAACGAAGATCAATTCCTGCTTTCACTGCTGCGGCTTGTGGCACGGGTCCAAAATCCGTCCCACTCCTTGTGTTGGTATAAATAGAGCATTATTGGAACACAGGCCCGTCTCTTTGTTTGCGTATTATCTACAATGCTGTCATGCTGCAAGTAATTACAGCAGAGATCAGAGCGCCTGCAAAACCTAAGATACGTACTGTATGGCCCTTTCTAGAAAACATTTGCTGCCAACTCTTGGTTTAAGAGAGAGCCTCTAGGGGTTTTTTGGGGGGAGGTTGTTTTTGTTCATGTTTTTGTTTGAGAAGAGGGTGTTACACTCTCTCTAGTGTTCGGACTGGTGAGATTTATCTGGTCAGAAGGAGTCAGGACAGGAAGTGTCCCTTAAAGGTGGGGAAAGGGCTGTCCTCTGTAGATGAAGACTGTTATGAACCCAAAAGGCTGCAAGGGGCAGGAAGACAGGTGCCTGGTGAAAGCGAGGGAGACAAGAGGCTCCCCAGCTGGGAGACAGAGGTTCGGTGACCAGGGCAGTGGCTCTGAACACCAAGGGGCAGTGCCCGACTCGGATACTGACGTCAGGTACCTTGCTGATCGCAAGTCCATAACCTCTGGCTGGGACCGGTGGGGGGTGGGGGGGTGCCCTCTGAAGCTAGGAGAGCCTGGAGCAATCGGCCTCAGGAGGTGAGGGTGGGAATGGGGAGGCCCGAGGCACAGGGGGCAGCTCCTGATCTCTGGCTCTCTGGAATGTCGTCTTGGCCGATCTCTAAGTGTCTTTGTTTGCTTCGCTTGTTCTTTTGTCCCTTCGTTTTTTTGACAGTGCAGCTCAACAAGGACACGATTTGCAAGCCCTGCCTGGTAGGCTTCTTCTCCAACACCTTCTCTTCCACCGAGAAATGCAAACCCTGGACCAAGTAAGTGGCAATAGAGGAGCCAGGAGAGTGTGCTGATTTTTAAACTCAACCTGCGCTGTCTCGTCGAGGTTGAAACCGGACTGATTCCATTTGGTGAGGCTTCTGCTCAAACCCATTTTCAGAATGGGAAGAGTCATTTAGTTCGGCACGGGGAAAACAAACCAGCCCAACTCATCTCCAGCTTCTCGTGCGACAGGAACTCTGTATGACTTTTCAGATTCAGTCAAAGTCAATCTTTGACTTTAGTTGCAGCTTCTTTTGTCCTTTTCCTAACCTTACTTGAAAATGATTTACGATGTTTATTATCCTTCACTCCCACACTTCCCAGCTTCCCTGCACCGCTGGTTTATTGGTCCAGAAACGTGTGTGTGTGTGTGTGTGTGTGTGTAGTGTGTGTGCATATAGAAGCCTCCTGTTTATGTAAATGTTTGCATACTCTAAACACCTTGGGTCTTTTATCATAATATATGCTAAAGGAAGCTCATTTCATATTTGTTTACTTAGATCTTCATGGCTTCTTGTAGCTTAGAGAACATTTGTTGCCAACTCTTGGTTTGTACCAAAGTTTATTTTAGTAGAGATACACCATAGTTTTACTTAATAAATTCCCTATTGGTAGTCGTTGCAGTAGTTTCTAGTCTGTTGTGGTAATAAATAATTCTGCAATGAATCATCTCATATCTATACTGGGTTTCACACTTAATGTGAGCCTGTGTGTGTATAGTGGAATTGTGTGTGTGTGTGTGTGTGTGTGTGTAGTGGAATTTCTGGGTCCTTCCGTTGCATGCTTATTATTAAATTCTAATATAGTGTCAATATAGCTTTTAAAAATATACTTATTTATTTATTTTAGAGAGAGAGTGGGGGCGAGGGGCTAAGGGACTCTTCAAGAAAATGCCCTGCTGAGTGCAGAGCCTGATACAGGGCTGGATCTCACTACCCTAACGTCATGACCTGAGCCGAAATCAAGAGTCAGGTGCTTAACCAACTGAACCACCCAGGCATTTCCCCGTCCCGAATATATTAATTCTCATTAGATATTTATTTTCTGATTCATTTATCCAAGTTTTATGTTGAAAAAATTTTTTGTGTGTTTTCGGCTTCCAAAGAGCTTTCATCAAAAGTTTATCACTCAGCCAAAGGCTTTGGAATCCTCTTCACTGAAGACACCTATGTACTCTCTTTTGGACCACAGTGTCAGAGTGGTTCTCGGAGAAGCCTGGTAGTGGTTACTTTTGCTCATTCATTAGTCCGCCCTTCAGACCTGTGGACAGACACTGGGGAGTCACATGTGCGGGAAGGCCTCTCAGTTCTTCTCTTGGAGAAGCTAGCGATCTATCAGAGTAGAGCCTTTTGTACCATGCTTTTCTTTTCTTTTCTTTTCTTTTCTTTTCTTTTCTTTTCTTTTCTTTTCTTTTCCTCTTCTCTTCTCTTCTCTTCTCTTCTCTTCTCTTCTCTTCTCTTCTCTTCTCTTCTCTTCAGCAAGATTATGAAAGCAAAGCACTTAACTACCTTTACCTCCACAGCTGTAGCATTCTTGGAGAGAGAGAAGTACATCACGGGACTGATAAGTCAGATGTGGTTTGTAGTTCTCTGTCATCTGCAAAGCTGCCAAGAGGTATGTTTAAACAGAGCGGGTTGGCTGTAGATGTGCCCAGTCTAGTCAGCAAATCTAGATTTCTCCCAAACTACATGCTGTGTCTGAAGGGGTTCACCGCTCCGTCTTCATCCCGTTTTGTCCGTAGTCACTTTTATCAGTATTTTAACTCCAGACATGTTGTTTATTTGGAAATTTCCTACTCTGAAGTGGATAACTAATAAAGTATTCATACATCCAAAAAAAGAAAGAAAGAGCAGAAATGGAGCTACAAACGTGAATTAAAATGGCCCAATATGGTGGGATCGTGCAGGCCCCAGTAGTGGTGTCTGTGGGAGATTTGGGTCACCAACCAGTTAGAATATAGCTAGCAGTACACATGCCACATTTTGTAGATCAAGTTAATCTGAAGTACAGTCTCAAAGCCCGACAGAGTTGACAGTTCATGGTGGGGGCTAGTTGCCCCAGGGATGGGAGACGGTGCAGAGGCGGATCCAGACATGGCAGCGCCAGAAACGGCCACCGATTAATGGGGTTAATGAACTAAGAACATCAGGGGTTTAGATTTGACATTTTAGGAAACAGGAGAGTATCTAAGCATTCTGGATATGGGGTTACACAGAGTAGCCTGTAAAAAAAGACCATTTTAAAAGATAACATTGAAAATAACAGAGGGAATAAAAAGTTATTTTAAAGATTTTTTTTAAAATTTTTATTTATTTGAGAGAGAGAGAATGAGAGAGAGAGAGAGAGAGAGTGTATGAGAGGGGAGAGGTCAGAGGGAGAAGCAGGCTCCCCGCTGAGCAGGGAGCCCAATGCGGGACTCGATCCTGGGACTCCCGGATCATGACCTGAGCCGAAGCCAGTCGTTTAATCAACTGAGCCACCCAGGTGCCCCTAAAAAGTTATTTTAAACGAGAGAGAAGGAGAGGAGAGTCGAGACTCCCAGAAACCAGGGTACGTAAACCAACAGTTTATAATATAAAGGTTCTAGCAAGGAAGCAATCGAGGGGTTTGGGAGAAATGGCTGCGTCCATGAAACACTGAAACGCCTCCCAGGGGGCCGTGGTTGTGTTCTCATGACCAGCAGAACCTGGGGGCCATGTTGTTCTTTGGAAAGAGGTACGATAAGGGGCTTCCTCTGGCCTTAGAGGCCACCCACCTGGGGAGACTGAGGTGTTCTGCAGGAAGCTAGGGGGAACTGGACGGCGTGTTCGAGGCAGTTAGAGTCGTGCCAAAGTAGCCGCTTTTATTTATTTATTTAAGATATAATTTACTTGAGAGAGAGCAGGAGCTGAGGAAGTGGGAGACGCAGACTCCCTGCCGAGGCAGGGAGCCAACACTTGGGGCTCGATCCCTGGACCCCGAGATCATGACCTGAGCCGCCTAACCGTCTGAGTCCCCCCGGCGCCCCTAAAGTAGCTACTTTGAAAGACAGTGGGGGGCTGGCGTCCCACGGAGAGATGCCGGGCACAGCCGCCCCGCAGCTGGTGTCCCCGCTGGGCCCACCTCCCGTCAGGGACCGTCCTGCTCCAATGCCAGGAGCCAGACCAGCAGCCTTGACTCCAGGCCTTGCTTCAAAGGGTTTTGTTTTTAAACAGAGAATTAAATTAATTACTCTTTAACACCTTTTCCCCATTTTCTTCCAATACAGAACCCCTGATTTACTTGCCCAGTTTAATTATTCTGCTTCTCTTCATATCCGTGGCCTTGGTTGCTGCTGTCATCTTTGGCGTTTACTATAAGAAAAAAGGGAAAGCACTAACAGGTACTGTGTCTACGCTGGTTTTTTTAAAACTAAGCTTAAAGAAGGGAGATACACTTCTAGATAGGTGTGCCCGTGACTGCCTTGGTGATCCGCCTCGAGCAAGGGCCTCGGCACGGCGGCCGTTAAACTAAGGAGAAATACCCTTTACCCCTAATTCACTGTTCTCTGGCCCAAGAAATAAACAAAGTCCCACGGGGCCTGTTGATGTGTAAGCACACAAAGTATGCCGGGTTCAGAACACGGATGCCTCGTAGCTGAGTGTCCCCGTCGGGAGGTCAGGCATCATCAGTGTGTGCGGGTCGCGCCTGTGCGCCCACACTCGACGGGTTTGCTGCACCTGCTGAACATAGAGACCAGTGTCCAGGTAAGCGGCAGACGGAAAGTTCCGATCGGGGTCTTAGCTTGAAATATGAATATAAAACTGTGAAAGGAACTTATCTTATTTTCAGTAAAATGTAAGTGCTCATGCTTAGAACGAATCATCCAGTGTTACCTTGTTTCTAGGGAATCATTTCTTCACAAACAACTGTTCGCTAGTGCCTTTTAACATAGCGACATATTTGACATTTACACAAAACACAGTGTCATTTTTTTTTAAAGATTTTATTCGTTTATTAGAGAGATGTAAGCAGGGGGAGCGGCAGAGGGAGAGGGAGAAGCAGGCTCCCCGCTGAGCAGGGAGCCCCACGCGGCGGGGCTCCGTCCCAGGACCCTGAGATCATGACCTGAGCCGAAGGCAGACTCTTAACCTACTGAGCCCCCCAGGCACCCCAAGAGTGTCATTTTTAAGAAAGGATTCCTCGAGAGATTTTGTCACGCTGCCGTGACCAGCTCTCCTCCTCTAGGAGCACTGTGTCTCACTATCCTTTTTCCCCTTTTGGTTGCTCAGGATATCATGTCCGCCTCTGCTTTGCTGTGATTTGATCCTTCTCCCGCATCACAGGCGCGGACTTTCTGAAACCCCGCCTATCTTGCTCTTTCCACCAAGGTCATGTCATATAAAGCTGGGGCAGCAAAAGTTTTTAAAGAGGGAAGATGGTGTTTGAAGATGCCCATGTCAAGCAGAGAACAGTGTTAAATGATATATTTTTTTTAAGAGTTGACTCATTATTAAGTATTTTTATTTGTAAAAATACTTTTTTAAATTTTCCACTTCCCTAAGCCACCTGCTAACTAGGGATTAGAATAATGCATGTTCCGATGATGAGGCTCACTCGTGGAGTCCGGTTTATGTGGGATACACAGAGTTCTGATTTTTTTTTTTAATCTCTGTGATCATCTCTTCCTGCCATATCTTATCAGGGAGAAGGACAATGGGTCTGCCAATTACTGAAGCAGGATGTGGAGCTGTTAGCCCTCTTTATCCATTCATGGGGCCCCCATTTATTGGCCCCCCGGGGCAGGGCTGGCCCTGGGGGCTCCTTAGTGAGCTGCACAGCGAGTGCCCTTGTTGGGAAAGCAGCCAGGGCCGCGTGAGGCCCCCAGAATGAGGCGGAGGGCTGAAAGCAAAGTTGCAGAGCTCCAGACTAGCAGATGACAGGGTCATCTGACCTTGGGGCCGGCAAGGGCCTACCAGAGGAGACCAGGAGCTGAGAGCTAAAAGCCAGTTGGAATTGCTAAGGTTCATGCGGCTGGAGCAGAAAGCCAGAGCGTGAGATAACACCGGAGAGGGGAGCACGGCCAGAAGACGCAGCCCCGCAGGCATGGTTAGGGCGTTTGCTCCTGGTCCTTTGCAAGCAGAAGGAAAACTAGCCCTCTGGTTGTAGGATAGAAAACATATTCGGGGATACAGTAAGACTGGATGCAGACACACCAGTCGGGAGGACTTTTGCCATCATCCAGGAGAGAGATGAGCTTAGTAATTATGAGTATCTCCTCGTGTACAAGTGTCATTTTTTTAGTATCATTTGAGATTTTCTAGTACTGATCCCTACAAGGGAAGAGCGACAAGTTTCCTTTCATTTGGGATAACTTTTTTTTTTTTTAAATTTTATTTATTTATTTGACAGAGGGAGAGAGATCACAAGGCAGAGAGGCAGGCAGAGGCAGAGAGAGGAGCAGGCTCCCTGCCGAGCAAGGAGCCCGATGCGGGACTCGATCCCAGGACGCTGGGATCATGACCTGAGCCGAAGGCAGCTGGTTAACCAACTGAGCCACCCAGGTGTCCCGGGATAACTTTATTTTTATGTAATTTCAAAACTATAGAAAGAAAGCCAGAATGATAACGAAGATGATAACAGCAGCTGACATACATTGAACATTTATTCTGTGCCAGCCCCACTCATGCGTTTCACACGTAGTCACGAAATCACAGCAGCCCCAAGAGGCAGGCACTGCCTTCTCCCCTTCGTGATGAAGCAACGGAGACTCAGGAGTGACAGGAACTGGGCAAGGTCAGAATAGGGATCATCAGCTGTGATCGTGACCTGATTATCTTCTCCTGGAGACTGGACAGCCTTCCGCTTCTGTGTCTATAGTGAATTTAGCATCAAATAGTTAGTGGAAGTCGGGTAAACTTCTATGTTTGTAGAACATAAATGCATAGGTTTTTTTTCAGTTCGTAGATTTGACTTTTTTAAAGTTTCATTACTTCTGCTTTTGTTTTGTTTTGTTTTTAAGATTTTATTTATTTGAGAGAGCAAGCATGAGCAGGGAGGAGGCAGAGGGAGAGGCAGACTCCCCGCTGAGCAGGGAGCCCCACTTGGGGCTTGATCCCAGGACCCGGAAATCATGACCCGAGCCAAAGGCAGCCGCTTAAACCAACTGAACCCCCCAGGCACCCTCATCACTTCTGTTTTTAAAAGTTAATGGAGATGTGCTCTGTTGATGCCACAGAATGTACTGCTTCTCCTGAGAAGCAACGGGGTGTGGTGGAAAAGGATTTGGGGCCCCTGGCACTCAGCGAGGTCTGACAGCCTTCCAGCCTGAGCCTGCACTTTTCCTTTGTCATACATGCGTACAGTACATCGGTGTGAGCTAGTTTCCTGGAAGGGCAGTGCCCTAGGCCTGTGTCTTCATCATCCCCCGCCCCTGCTGCAGTGCCTAGCCCCCTCCCTCCCTTGTAGTCAAGGGAAAGTGGCGAAGGAATGAGAATGCCTCCAGTTCTGAGTGTGCCCAGAGGAATTCAATGGAACACTAGCAGAGGATACTTTGCTTTCCATAGATCAGAAAGTTCTATTCGGGGGAGGAGGAGTCTTTGAATTGGTTGATTTTTCTTTTAAATGTTTTCAGTCACAGGGACTCTGACCAAAAGACTTGCAGAGGACTGTGTTTAAAGAAATACTGAGCTGACATAGTGATCGATAATACTGAATTAGATGAAATAATTTGAAGTTCTTATCCTTACTTTGTTTTTCTAGCTAATTTGTGGCACTGGGTCAATGAGGCTTGCGGCCGCCTAAGTGGAAATAAGGTAAATTGAAGTCTTAAGTGCCTCCTTAACATCCTTTTAATGGTTTAGGCTGATGTGGCTGTTTCTAGTCAAACATCGAGCCCCACTGGGAACGGGGGTCCTTCCTTGAGGGGTGGAACCTCGAATCCCAGGATTGATCCCCACAGAGTAACCCAAAGCCCAAGTGGGTGCCCGTTGTAAATGCTCTTTTCTTTGCATTTCCTTCCCCTCATCATCTCTGTGAGCATACATTATTATGTTGTCCTAGCGCCAATCTCGATTGCCTAGGACAGGTGCCAAGGAGGAAGGAGCTGCCATTTCCCTCTACTCTAGTTATTTTGGTAACTTCATTTTGATATCAAAATTATAGAAAAGCAGTGAAAATAGTACAAAAAAACCTCCCCACACCCTAAACTCAGACCCACCAACTGCTTACACTTTATCACAGCGCATTATCATTTGCTCTGTATAAGTGTGTATATGTGTTTTTATTCATGGACTATTGTAAAGTGAATGGCAGACATCACGCTCCTGTACCTTTAAATACTTCAGTGTGGATTTTTCTTTTCTTTTTTTAAGATTCTATCTATCCGTTTGACAGAGAGAGAGAGGGAAGCAGGCTCTCCACTGAGCGGAGAGCCTGATGCAGGGCTCGATCCCAGGACCCTGAGATCATGACCTGAGCCGAAGGCAGGGGCTTTAACCCACTGAGCCACCCAGGCGCCCCTTCAGTGTGGATTTCTTGAGAACAAGCACATTCTCTCATATAATCATAGTACATTTATCAAAATCCAGGCATTTAATCATGGTACAAACTATTATCTAATCCACTGTGATATTAAAAATGTCTTGGATTATCCCATTATGTCCCGCAGATCTATTGTCTGTGATATAAGGAATATAAATTTTAAACCGTGAGCTCATCCTGATTCTTCCGGTTCCAGTTCCAACACCACAGGATTCATTCGGTCCCTCCCTCACCTGGATTGGAATCTCCCTTCTCCAACAGGAGGAAGCCCAGGCCCTGCGAGTCTCCGTGTATTTACTTGTTGGCTCAGTGCCAGAACACACAGAAAGCAGTTTCAGAATTTTTAAACCGTGGGACAGAAAAAAACCAAAACTACTAACTAGAGTTCCTTATTTGTTTACAGTTGTTGTTGTTGTTGTTGTTTTACTTTAGATTGAATGTATATGGACAAAATACCGTGTTCTAAAGTTCCATGAGTTAGCTTCACTTTGCTTCGGTGTGAACACACTATTCATGTGAAATGCGTTGATTCCCTGGTTACCTTATTCCATTTTAGGGTTCTCCCTGACTCTGTAATCTTAAATAACACAAAGTGCCACAGTGAGGGTTCCATCTGTCCTCGCTATGGTGAAAGTAATTATTCTAAACCATTTTAGCCATGTGTAGCAGAAACATGTCCTAAAAACTCTGGGTATTAATACTTCTGCCTTCTGAATTTATATCAGCAGGAGTCCCCGGGCAACAATTTTAGCAGCACTCCTATGGAGGCCTCTAGTCAGCGTGAAATTTGTGACGGTGTCTTACTGCTGACTCTGGAAGAGAAGATGTTCTCTGAAAATATGTGCTGTCCCAACGGTGGCGGACTCTGCGGGGGGGCGTGTGAAGGCGGCGGACCCAGTGCGCAGGACCAGGAGGCGGGGATGCTCACCTTGGTCAGCGAGATCGAGGGGGACCCCTGCCGGCAGATTCCCATGGAAGACGAGTATGTGGACAGGCCCTCCCAGACCCCAGACTCTTCTTCGCTGTTCCTCATTCAGCCTGGGAGCAAGTCTGCCCCGCCTTTCCCCGAGCCCCTGGAGGTGGGGGAGAATGACAGTTTAAGCCAGTGCTTCACTGGGACAGACAGCCTGGCCGATTCAGAGAGCGGCCACTTTGCGGAGCCCCTGGGCAGGACTGATTGGATTCCCATGGCCTCCGAAAAGTACTTGCAAAAAGAAGTGGAGGGCGGCCACTGCCCCCACTGGGCAGCCAGCTCCAGCTCCCCAGATGGCTGTGCAAACTGCAGAAACCCGCCTGCGGAGGCCCAGCCACCCCTCCTGGCTTCCCCGAGCAGCGGACCTTGGCCCCAGTGCGCCTACGGCATGGGCCCTCCGCCCGAAGACGCCGCGGACCGGGCGGGCCAGCCCACTGACGGGCCCGACAGCAGGCCTCCCGGCTCCACGAGGGGAGGCCCCGGGGCTGGAAGCGCCTCCAGTGACCAGCCACCTGCCTCTGGTAAGTGATGCTCCTGGTGTCTGTCTCGCTTCGGAGCCAAGAGGCCTGTTCCTGGGGCAGCATCTGGAGGCCAGTGTCGCAGACCATTTGGGGAAGAAGGACGCGAACACGGGGAAGATTCCACCGGAACCTTGTCTCCCGATAGGCCTCTTGGCAGGGTGGGTTTTGATTCAATGCCCATGTGGAGTCCGTGTGCTGTGCTCCCGGCCCCCACCCCGGGGGGGGGGGGTGTCTCTTTGCTTCCCAGGGCCACACGCCTGGCACCCACCCTCTGGAGGCAGCGGGGACCTCGGGATTGGCTGACGTTGAGGCATTCCCTCAGATCGCTGGGTTTTGGTTTTGTTTTTAAAGCAGCCTCTACCTCAGATCTCCCCTGAGAAAGCCTTTATAATGGTCAGGGGGACAAACAATATTGTTTAGTTCATCCTTAAGTAATTAATTAATATTTATTCACAGTAGCTTGTTGGTTCTATACCGAATTAATGATGCAGTAAAACTGTCCTTTGATGCTTTATAGGAGAAGCCCCTTTTACAGCCGCTGCACATAATACATTTATGGAACCAGGAGGATCATTTTACAATTGAAAATCATTATAGGGCGCCTGGGTGGCTCAGTTGTTGGGCAACTGCCTTTGGCTCAGGTCATGATCGTGGAGTCCCTGGATCGAGTCCCGCATCGGGCTCCCTCCTCAGCGGGGAGTCTGCTTCTCCATCTGACCTCTTCCTCTCTCTCATTCTCTCTCTCTCTCTCTCTCAAATACATAAATAAATAAAATCTTAAAAAAAACCCTTGATTTAAAAAAAAAAAGAAAGAAAATCATTATAGAGATTTATCGCTACAGTACTGCTTGGGCATGAATAACCCACCAATTATAATAGTATAACTTTTTTTTTCCCCACATGGGTAAAACACCATCTGTTTCTGTTGTATTAGAAGGCACTCTGCCGCTGCCGGTGAGGGCTCTGGGGACTGTGTGCCACATGGGGGTTCGGGGATCTCTTTGAGAATCTTCTGACAGCTATAGACACTCTCTCCAGAAAAACGAGTATATGGATATATGCTATTTAAGGGGCTTCACAGAATCCTCCCACCCTCAAAAAGAAAAACGAAAAAAAGCTCATTCGTGGACCTCCGTTATCCTGGGATGCCTTTTCCTTTTCATTCCTGCCTCTTTATTTAGACAACAAGTAGGGCTAGCAGCTGCTGTTTGAATTATTTTATAACCTCGGGGCAGCTGGATCCTGCCCTGAACACAGAGACTCTTCTGCCTCATGTTGATGATGGCTCCTGGCTCATTTGGCAGAACAATGTGCTTTCATCTGTCTCCCAAGCTTGGTGGTTTTGCTGCAACTATACAAATTCACTGATGTGTAAATTCTATAACATCAGTTCTCAGTCAGGCTGAAAGGAGGAGATACATTTGGGGATTTTTTTTTTCAAAGAACTAATTTGTTTTTTCCTTCCGAAGACCTCCACATTACAATTTTAAGGAATTTCCCTAACTAAAAGCTTGGTTCTCTTGTTCCTTTGTATAATTCAATTTCTTCTTTCGGTGGCTAATTTTCTTCCTGTCGGTCGTAGAGGCACACAGAACACAGGTTTTGGGCACTAGGGGTGGGGGGTGGGGAGGCCAGAGCTGAGTGGCAGTGAACGTGTCCTGGTACCATGGCCAGAAGCGGATCGGTTTTTCAGTTCGTAACACCAGGAAGGTGATGTTTGCCACTGGGTGAACATCATCGGCAGCTGTTGGAAGAAAAGAATTGGCCAAATTTAAAGAGATTCTTTTTTTCTTTAGTGTCATGAAGCCAAAAGCCAGATCTCTGCTCTGCTATGAAGAGTTAAAACAGTGCCCTAGTCTGTTTTTCATTACCGTTTATTTCTCCAGCACTAAACAGCTAGGCATGGAGGAAAGGGGGCAGGGGGAGTGTGTCATCAACTAAATGGTGTTAATTTGCAGAAAGTTTACACTGTTTTCTCTCTCTTCGTCTGGTGCTTAGCCATGCAAAACATCCGTGCAGAGTCTGCCTGCCCGTGCCAGCAAGACTCATTCTCGCCTGAGGAGAAGCAGCGGCCAGACTGATTTTTTAAGCTGTGCTCTTCTCTCCAAATTACTTCTACGTGAACAGGCCTTCTGGTTTCTGGTCAAAATAGCACTTTCTCATTATTGCTTTTCTTTTTTTAAAGAGTGTCATTATTTATGCTCTATAAAATGTGTGAAAGAGGGCGGAGCTTGGGTGACAGAGGAGAGGGAGTCTAATCCTATTTGATCTCCTGAAAGCCACTGCACTCTTGGGACTTGAAGGAAGTGGCCTTTTTTATTAGGTTTTAGATTTTTATTTGTGGGTTATTTAAAAACACACACACAACCAAATCAACTGCTTTCTGGGAAAATGACATGCTTGGGCACTTCCAGTAAAGAGGAGTATCTCCTTGGCTCTCAGCATCCCTTTGAAGAGAATGATGGTCCTTCAAACAGTTCTACAAGTGTGACTTTTAAAAATAATGTCCAATGTTAGCAAAGATCAGTAAGGGACAAACATATATTTGGTTATGTCTTATAAAACCATTTCTTAATTTGTATCTTACGTTACTATCCTGAGGACATAATGGTGGCCACCTCAATTACAAATCCTTTCACCCGGAGTTTGGAGAATTCTGTGTCCAGAAAATTAGTTTATGGGAAAGAAAGAATCACTTCTTACAACTAATGCGTCTGTAGTGGCCGGGGACTTACTTTTGGCTCCTGAAACCACTTTCTTGCCTTGGCCACCTCTGAGCCAGAAACAGGTGTTTATTTACAGGGTCCACAGCAGTTAATAGTGAACAGCAGCTACATATTTGTTTTTCTTTCACATCTTTATTGAGGGTCAGCTGAGCCCTGGAGACTTGGGAAAACCAGCAAAACAAGTAGAGATTGAGGTCAGAGAATGGACAACTGAAGAATTTAGTAACTGGAGACAGCAAGGCCTTGGACAGCCTGCCACCCCTCCTCCTTGGCCTGGCACCCCCCAGCCTGCCACCGCTCCCCCTAGGCCTGCTCTCCCCTCCCATCCCCCGACCTGAGTTTCGGCCAGAGCCAGCCCCTTTTCCTACAGTCACCTCTCACTTGCCTCTTCTGCTCTGTCATGTGCTTCTGCTAGCATGAGCTTCCCCGTCCCCACACTGTCCCCTTTCCCAGAGCGCCCACTCCTCTACCAGGGCGGGCAGGTGCGCTGGCTGTGCGGCCCCCTCCCCCCACTGCTGAGCCCCGCCGGCGCACACCTTTATCAACAAGCGGGCTCCAGGTAGTGCACCATTCAGTGGGAATTTCCATGCCCTTCGCCACACCTGATTTTTCCAGTGTCTCCCAAGGCGGCTTAGTCACAGGGCGTGACGCTCGCTCATTCAGCAGTCACGAGTGACTAGAGGAGCAGGAGACTGGACCTCCCCGTCTGTTCCCTACACTCACTCCCAGCCGCCCACGTCTTCAGTCTGTCCTGGGAGCTGGAGGCCAAGCAGGGTGCGGAAGGACTGGCACGAGCTCTCCTGGACGGACCTCAGTGTCCCAGGTGGGGGAGGCAAGGTGAGCTGCTTCCTCCAAACGGCAGTGACACACCAAGGCCGATTCCTGGGAGCCCAGGGCACCGGAGGTTGAAGGGTACTGCCTGACTCCATTTCTCCCCAGCCTCAGTCTCCCATCCCTCGGTCTCCCTCTCTTGAAGTGACTGTCTTTGAGACCATCCATTTCCATCCTGAAAAGACAGAGAAAGGTCCTCCTACTTTAATTTTCTTCCCTTTCCCTCTTCTCCCCGCAAGCAATGGACAATGGTCTATCTAGTTCTAACTTCCTTTTCTTTCTTGGAATGCCATCCACTAGCTTGTGTTTCGCTTTTAGCTAAGTACTATGAGGGCAAGTATTAGCTCATTGACCCTGTAAGTTAAAAATGGTATTTTATTATTTGGTTGTTTGGCATATTCATTGGTACTGAAAGTCAATGCATTCTTTCAAGGTATATGAAAAATGTGTTTACTGTATACTTCAATTCAGACCTGCTTGCTTTGTCTCTGTTCTAATGGGGTTCATTTGGGAAGCGTTTCATTCGTAAGCCATTCTAAGTAACTTTCAAGCATGATTCAGAATGGAACTATTAAATACTTCTTCCCTTCCCTTATCATCATATACTCAGTTTCTTCCAAAAGCCTAAAACAGCACTTGCATTTCCATAAAAAGGAAAATCACATGAGAAGCATATGGGTTAAATATAAAATAAGTTTTTAAAAAATTCCAGAAGAACTCAGTGTAGCCTGGGTAGTTTGAGTGTATTTGTGTGTATTTTTAGTTCTGTTCCTTGGGAGAAAAATCTACATGACAATTGGGTGGTATTATTTGCTTATAGTTCTTGTGATTTAATATTCATACGTTATGCATTTTAAACAACATAATAAGCTCCTGGGAAAAGTGCGTATTACCTTGCTTAAAAACGTGAATTCTGTCAGAGATGGAGTTCTTAAAATGAAGCTTGTTTTCTCTGCCCAAGAAAGAGAGATTCTGTGGAGGCGCCATGTCAAGCGTGGGCTTAGCGAAGTATAGACCTCTTTCTGGTTAGGACAGGATGCTTCATTTGTCCATGGTTTCTGTTGACTTCAATGCTGTTTTTAACCATCGCGAGTTATCTGAAAAACTGGCTAGTTAAGTCACATTAAATATTAACGTCAACCCAACCGACCGATTTTAAATGTTAGACATTCTTCGAAATTTCTAATTTAATAAAAATCCTCCTGTCATTCTGGCTCTCAAATCCCACTTTTAGGTGGCTTCAAATACAATTCCCAGTCACCTTGGGCGATGAGGAGCCTCTGCTGAACTGGCCCTCTGTTCGTGAGGCCCACCCCTGGCCCACGGCTCTGTGGCCCTTACACCGGTGCCGTCCATACTGACCGCCTCTGCTCACTGCGGGCCGGAGACCGTCCGGTGGGCCGGGGAGAGCTGACTACTCTGGCCAAGTGAGGCTCCATGGCCAGGCCAGGCCCAGAAGGTTCCATGGGCAGGGACGCCAGGGTCTGTGCATGGCTACCTTGGCCTGTGAGTTCCCTCCCTTCCCCCAGCTGTCTTCAAGAGGCACCATTTTCACTCTCCCTGGTTCTTTTGTGAGGAAAACGCTTTCCTTCATATACCTCCAAACCCATTTTTTTTTCTCAAGTGGCAGTAAAGTTAAAATCGATGCCAGCAGCAGCCTGGCAGGGGAAAGGTATCAGAAGGGCAGCCGGGGAAGGGAAGGAGGGGCGAGTGGTGGGCGCTTGCTTGGCCTTGTATTCCTGGAGGCTGACTAGGCCACACGCCTCAGGCCTTTGCAAGGCATCTTGGATAAGCCTCATCTACTCCCTCCATCCCCTTTCAAATTTCCCCTTACCAGCTCCCAATGAGAACTGCCCCTCCCCCCAACAGCAGAACAATCCAGGGCTTCCTTGGCCCTCAGTGGATAGAGTTACCCCTTTGGGGCTGAGACCAACTATGGAAGCCTTCCAGCCACGGCCAAAAGGAGGCCCCACGGCGCCCGCACGGTCACGTAGCTTGCTGACACGGGGACCCACTGACTTGCCCTTTCTGGCCTGCTTGCCTAACCCTGTAACACCTTTCTGTCCTAAAAGGTAGAAAGCACATCGTAAGGAATTATTTGCTCTTGAGAAGGAGGGTTCAGGACTGAGGTAAATCACAGGAGGAGGATACTACCCACTCATCCAACTTCTAAACCTCGGTCCACAGCCATGCCACAGGCACTCATCACTGACTTGTGGGAGGAGAAACGAGACCATGGGGCTTTAGTGCAGAACCATATAGACGAGGGTTCAAACCAGTGACAAGCACAATGATGAATTAGTTTGACAAAGAAAACCAAAGTTGCTTAGATTTCTGGAGGAAAGTGTCCTCTTGGTCTTCAAGACATGTTGAGATCCTTCAACAAGACACGGATGGAAAAATAACATGACTGCCTGAAAAATAACATTCCAGCCAGCTCTTTCCCTGGGAGTTCCACCAGCCGGGAGTAGCAATGCCGTCAGCGCGCCCGTGCCTGATTCTCTGCGGTTCCCCGAGCATTTTCAAATCCACCGTCTCATTGGACCCTTACGCCATTTGTCCTTTCATTTACCAGCTACGGCGCTGCTCTGGGCGGCCGCACCCTGTGAGGCTAACAGGGCTTGAAACTTGATTCGCATTTCACAAATGAGCCGGCCGAAATCTGGAGCGCTTGTTGGATGGCTTGTCCCAAATCCCACAGCTAGGGCGGGCACTGCAGGAGACCAGAGCTGCCAGACCCCTGCCCTCTCGTCTGTCCCTCCCCACTTCTTACACTCCTGGACCCGGGCAGCCCCGGAAACCTCACCCCTTTAATCAGCAGGGAGCACCTTCTGCTCTTTCAGAGACCACAGCACCAGGATGACATTGCCATTATTAGGTGACTGGCAGGTGAGTCTACCTTAGGACAAGCCGTGAAAAAAGAAGGCTCTTTGACGGTTTCCCTCCTTAAGGCAGTGTCAGGAGAGCGGGGGAGAAAGAAGCCAGCCTGGAACACTCCCATGCAAAGTAGCTGCGAGCTGGTGTTTGCAATGCAGCCAGCCCGGCGCGAAGTGAGCACTCAGTAAATTCTGGATTTGGGGCACTCACAGCCGATGGGTCCCTCTGGAACACCCAGGCCCTTCCGTTCCCACTTGAATGGCCGTGCTGACTAAACCCGTGAGTGTTCCCTGTCCCAGGACTGTGAGCTGATCCTATTAAATCTGGCGAGCTGGTAAAAATGGGTGGGTTTGAAAAGCATGAGAACTGTTTCTGTGATAACCGTTCGGTGCTTCTGGTCTAGTCAAAGAATGAGTCTCAAATCTGTTTGCTGTTGGAGCTGAAGTGGGCGAGACAACTATGAACGTTGAGGGAAGACAACTTAGAAGGATGCTGCACTTAGACTGCTTGGCGAGTGGCTGGGTTCTCATCCCACTTTAAAGAAACCAAACCTCGAAACTGTAGGCAAAGCATCAAAGGTATCATTGACACCATCACTAGATTTTTTTCTCAAAGGGACAAGCCTCAGTGCTACGCCAGAAAGTCGGTGTCAGATGTTTCCACAGCAAATGACAAGTGCCTTGAGCGTTAGGAAACTATATTAAAGGACCCACGTATTAGTGGCACCAGTAGATAGCCTCTGCGACTCAGTGTCTTCCCAAACATCGAGTTCTTTATCAGTGCAGAAAATCAGACTCACAAACACTTCTGCAATACTGAAAGATCTCCAACTTAGAAGGGGTTACCTCCAAAAAGAGTGGCGCTAAATTAAAGCATCGGTGTGGGGGAAGAACCCAGAACAATACCCCTAAGAGCTGCTGGCCACTCCGTACCTGCTCCGTCATTCCCAGAGCCCAGTGAAAAATGAGAACACGAGGTGTCCATGTGCAGGAATTAAGACATCAAAGGTGATGACAGCAGAGCGTTAAATCAGGCGTGGCCTTCCAAGGGTAGGGCGCCGTTAACTGCACAGGTCACGTGCCCGTGAAGAGGGCTCTGCTGCCACTTACTGTCATTGGCAGATCAGTAGAACTTTCTAAGGAAGTTCAGTCTATACCAGCTTACTACTCTCATAAAAGTCAGCATGGACGGAATGCGCTTGGACTTGATCAAAGGTAGTTTTTGTCATTAATTGTGCCTTAGAAAAAAAAAGAAAGAAAGAAAATATGAAGAATAAAATTGCTTTAGAATCTTATACTCTTTCTAGATACCTTTTCTTTACATCCTAATCGTCAAGACTTAAAGGCCTTGTTCTTGTCCACCCCACATTCTCTCTACCCTACTCCTAAAAGAATATTCTTGATCCGTCTGAGTCAAAGGATTCTGAAATGTTTAAATATATCTCAGGCATAAGGATTTGAGTTCCATTTTAGATGGAAAAAAGAATACAGATCCTATGGAATATATCAAAGATATTGTTTGCCATGAGGTAAATTTGCATGGGATGAGATTCTTAATGCAAATAATTAAACAAGATCTTGATGTGCAAGATGATAAAAAATGGGCTTTGACTTGAGCTTAGACACACTGAAGATTCTGAATTCAATTCTGACTTCAATCTTCAAAAAATTCTGACCTTCAAGAAGGTCAACGACAGTGGATTCATGAGGATGATTCATGAGGTTTGCTGCGAAGTAAGATTTAAAACAAGGGAGAAATCCTATGTACCATGACATAAGTAGATAAATCGCCATATGAAGAGGACAAAGAAGATGGGAGATTAAATTCGAAGCCATAAGCCAATCACGTAGAGGCTAGCGATGCCCTCCGCGTAGCTCTCCATTTTGCTGAGACCAGCAGAACCAGCAGCCAGGGATATTGTCATGAGAGACTAGAGGAACTACACAGAGAAAATCATACTTTTTTTTTTCTTGATTTTATTTATTTATTAGAGAGAGAGAGACTGAGAATGAGAGGGGAGAAAGTCAGAGGGAGAAGCAGACCTCCCGCAGAGCCGGGAGTCCGATATGGGACTCGATCCCGGGACTCCGGGATCATGACCTGAGCCGAAGGCAGTCGCTTAACCAACTGAGCCACCCAGGCGCCCCAAGAAAATCATACTTTTAAACAGCCTTTTAAATTGCTGCTTTTATTAAACAAACATGGTATATTTAAATTAGACTAGAATGTTGATGATGTCTTCATACTGTTGTTAATTCCTCACTTTGACGTCTGTTCACTAACTACTGATCTCTCCACTGGGAGGACGTCCGCGTCATGGCGCCCACTCCTTCTGCAGCTGCCACAGGAGAGGCCCTGGTATCAGCCCAGGGTCAGTACTTGCTGAGTCACTTGGAGAAGTCATCCACAAGTCCCATTTCTTGGGCATCTTTTTAAACTTAAAATGTAAAACTTAACATTCACATGGATTATTTTTAGTAAAGGGCCATATGTGTTGGCTAATGATAGTTGTTGTTGTTGTTGTTGTTTACATCACCTTGTGATCTCAATTTCCACCCTCTCGGTCTTTGGTGTGGAATGAGAAATTGTAGACATTTGCAAAGCAAATTTGAGTGCAAGAGCCTTCTGCACTTTTCATGTGTGTTCTTTTTTTCAACAGTTCTCTTGCCCGTGTCACCAGACCAGTTCATGTGTGGATGTTGTCTTTTGTTTTGCGCCAAGTGACTGACTCCTAATTTTATTTGGGTCCTGGCATTCACTTGAGTTTTTACAGAAACACGTCCCCCCCCCCCCCATCACGCTTATATCTCACCACTTTAGAAACTAATTAGATTTCCTAATGAGTTCAACTGGTGAAAACAGAACTGAGAACTAACTTGGTAAATGGTGGGAGAAGAAAGGCATAGACATACTAGAAAGTAGACCCCTAGCATAGAGTCCCATCATATGTTAGGAGCACCTGCTGGTATATTTCAGAGGATGTGGAGTGATCAGCTACCTGGTGAAGGGAAACACTAGCTGGCCTCCCCCATGTTTCTGGGGGGTTTATTAGGCAAATAAATCCCCACCATCTTGAAATATACCCCATACAACTGCCTGTGAGAGAAATAACATGAGTCATAAATCTTTTCGATTTGTTGCTCACAAATGAAATCTGTTTTCATTTGAAATCCTTGTAGTTCCCTGGGTCACTGGGCCTCCATCTAAGCTCCTCTGAAGGTACCTTGTGGGTGGAGGGAAGGCTCCCCAATGGGATTTCCTGTAGACTGTTGGTATTTTAGTCAGACCATCCAAAACATGCCTTCCATATGTGGGGAAAATCTCTTCTTGTGTTGCGGTGATAGAAAGTTAATTTGTATAATTTTTTTTTAAATGTTTTCACATATATTTTTTTAATTTAGCCTCATTTTTTTTAAAGATTTTATTTATTTATTTGGCAGAGAGAGAACACAAGCAGGCAGAGAGGCAGGCAGAGGCAGAGAGAGGAGCAGGCTCCCTGCTGAGCAAGGAGCCCGATGCGGGACTCGATCCCAGGACTCTGGGATCATGACCTGAGCCGAAGGCAGCTGCTCAACCAACTGAGCCATCCAGGCATCCCTAATTTGTATAAATTATTACGAAGCTGGGTCACAGCAGATGAGAAAAAAAGATGAGGACGTTAACAGTGAGGAGCCATTTGGATGTTCACCTCTTCTCCTCAGAATGAAAGATTCTGTTTCTGATACCGAGTGTTGGGACATTTCTGCATCTGCTTGGTTTATGGCACTTTCACCTGGGACATTTCTAGAGTATCAGTTTTTAAAATAGAAGTGTAATACAAGTAGAAAGTTTCTTAACTACCTGTTGAACTTTCTATTTGTTTTCCAAAGACTGGTCAAATCTAGTCACCCACAAAGAAGTGATGGTAGAACCCCACAGGGACAAAACACCCCTCAGGGTTCAGAAGGAAACAGTGATTTACAGGACTTCTTTTTTCCATTTTAGTCTTGAATCTCTTTGGTCCAGGAGTTAAAGGTGTTAGGGAAATTGATTTAACCTCTGCTAAATACTGAGCCCGGGTGGACCCACGGCCCTCCAGGGCTGAACTGTTAGGGACTACGTGGAAGGTACAAAGGTGTGACAATTTGGTCACAGGGGAGTCTGGACTGGTGGGCTCCGCAACCTTCCCTCCAGCTGCGCGTTCCCTTACCGATGCATTTGACCGTAGCCAGGCCACTGGCTGTTTGCTGCCTGTGGATTTCCCGCACGCACACCTTCTCCCAGGTAACGGCTGCACCTGCTGGAGTCTAACACCTGGTGTGCTCTCCCGCCAGTATGGTGAGTCCCGTGTGGCAGACGACGAAACTGGAGCATGGCCCGTAGTCTTGCTTCTCTTTTGCCTTCTCTCTCCCTCCTCCCTCTGCCGCGGTCGGGCCTGGTGGGCTGTCGAATGAAGGAACCACTGGGAGGGTCCAATGCACGTTAGAGACGGTGTCGGTGAGGGGAGGCCGCTGCTAGAAGAGGCTGTGTCCTTGGGAAACTTCCCTCTCACAAGACCAAGTTCTCACCAAGAACTGATGACTCACCTTCTGCGTGTTCTCTCTTCTTCTCCCCTTGTAGGAAATGTGACTGGAAACAGTAACTCCACGTTTATTTCCAGCGGGCAGGTGATGAACTTCAAGGGCGACATCATCGTGGTCTACGTCAGCCAGAACTCCCAGGAGGGCCCGGCGGGGCCGGGCGGCGGCGCGGGGGAGCCGGTGGGCCGCCCGGTGCAGGAGGAGAGCCCGCCGCGCTGCGACTCGTTCGCCGGCCTCGGGCCGCGCTTTCCGGACCCGTGCGCCCGCCTGGACGCGCGTCCGGATGGGGGGCTGCAGGAGCGCGGCGCCCCCGGGCCCGACAAGGCCTCGCGGCCCGTGCAGGAGCAGGGGGAGGCCGAGGCCGGCGCGGCAGGGGCACGGCGCTGAGCGGCCGGGGACTCGCAGCGGCCCTCGGCAACCCTCGGAGCCGCCTTGCCTGGGGGCGGGCGCCGACCTCGGGACCGCCAGCCCAACCTCCGCGGGCAACGCTGGCGCCGCGTCCTGGAGCCAGGCGCACGCGCGCCAGGGCGGGAGCGAGGTTGGGGGGGGCGGTGCAGGCCGGGAGTGGGGGCGGGGCCCTCGCACCTGCACCTGGGCGGGGCCTGGGAGCCGCGCTCACCTGCGCCGGGGCGGGGCGGGGCGGTGGCCTGGATCTGCTCCCTGACTGCCCTCCCTTTCGGTACATCCGCATGAAATGACCTGACATTCAGCGCCCACCTTGCTCTTTGTAGAATCGGGCAATTTTTAAAAACCTGCATTTGGT
>CM052808.1:68034319-68090201 GCA_028533885.1 Nasua narica
CCCCCCCCCCCTTCATTTGTATTTCATTTCCATCACATTGTTCTTAATACTCTTCCCCCCCCCTTTTGTTTTTACTATGTAAAGGTTTTCTTGAAAATTCTCCTAAGGGTGCTGGTCTTCTTTACATATTTTTTGCACCCCTTCTTGAAAGCAGGTTGCCTGTGTTTTGGTGATGGTTATTTTTGGGAGGGAAGGTTGGGCAGGGAGATCTGTACTAAGCACTTTTGGTGAAAAGGCCAGGACTGGGAAGCCTGGAGGGAGGCTCAGGGAGCAAATGGATGGGGCTTTTCATTTTCAAAAATTTTTCTGTGTTCTCATTTTTTTAAAGGAAGGAAAAAGGGAAACCCTACTTTTCCCCGAATGTTTTTAAGTTTCTGTCAACTAGCAGGCAGAACTAAGTTGTAATGTGTCCTTCTTTCCCTCACCCCCCAAATGGCTCACCCCTGAGGTGAATGTATTTACTCAGTCCAGCAGAGACAGCCAAGTACTTTGGTAACTAAACCTCCAAAATCCAAGTTGCTGCAGCTTGGCATTCTTATTCTTGATGTCTCTCTCAAAAATACATGGGAAACGAAAAGGACACGGGATAGCCTGAGTACAGGGTGACAAGCAGCTGCCAGGAAGGTTCAGGAAAGAAGGGATGGGGCACCTGAGTAGCTCAGTCAGTTAAGCATCCCACTCTCGGTTCCCACTCAGGTCATGATCTCAGGGTCTCCAACTCTGCTTGAGATTTCTTCTCTCCCTCTGCCCCTCCTCCGCTCTCTCTCTCTCAAATAAATAAAATCTGTTTTAAAAAGAAAGAAGGGATAAATCTGAAATGGTAATTTGCATTTTCTTTTTCTAGATAAGAACCGCCTAAGTGTGTTTAGGCAATAGGCCTTATTTTCTTCCTAAATAATTGTGCATCTGTAATTTAGTCTTGTAGAAATGGAAAACATTTCTGCTATTTTCCAAAGCATCTTGTTTAAAAATCAAATCCTCATATTGTGAATTTAAGAAAATTTATCACAGAGATACTTTTCTCTTAGATCCACCCTCTCGTGAGGAAACACCCAGTGAGTCAGATTGAAAGGAAGTAACTGACTTCTTCCATCTGTTGTGGTCAGTGAGTATTTGTTCTCATATGCCGGAGAAAAGTTAAAATACCTAAACATCTTAAATTAATTTTGTGGCTCTGGTAGGTTTTAAGAGTGCTAATAGTGGTCAGTGTCCAGATAAATGGCCACAGGTGCCCACCGGAAGGAATGACTTTTGGTCACTCGTTCCTCCCTACTGGTTGCAGATCTCTCCAGATCCAGAAATGCTGGAATAAGAGCAATTATGATTTTTTTTTTTTGAGAGAGAGAGAGTGAGAATGACTAGGGGGGAGGAGGGCAGAGGGAGAGGGAAAGAGATTCTCAAACAGGCTCCATGCCCACTGTAGAGCCCAATGTGGGGCCCAATTTCATCCCCCGAGATCATGACCTGAGCTGAAATCAAGAGTCAGACGCTTAACTGACAGAGCTGCCCAGGTGCCTCTCCATTATAATTCTTAATGGGGAAGCAAAGGGTGGCTCTATAATTTATGGGACTCCTTAGCTTAAATTAAAAGCTGCAGGAAGTAACTGCATCGCTGGGATGATTAGTTTCTAGGAATCTACTGTCCTGCCCATTTAGTTAATTAACATCCTTCCAAAGAGACATGTCATAAAAATGGAAGAAACCATTATACCTTTTGACATGGAGTGTGTTAAACAAACTATGGCTCTCAGAGTAGAATGCTAAGCTAAAGACCCAAGTTTCTACTCTGACTGTCACCATCTCACAGATACTACTTTCACCTGTCTGTACTTTCATATTTCTTTTTCTAAAAAAGCACTAGCAATCATTTTTGACACTTTCCTTACCCAGAGGTAACAAAAGGATGCTACAGTGAATGTTTAAATATCTTGAGCTCCTTAAATAAAAGGTGCTAAACAAATACATTAGGAATCTACTTTCAGAAAAAGGTAGTATTCTTTCCCACCCTGAGCCCTACATTTGATGTTGATCCAAAGACAATTAAATGGTAGAAATGTATGGCAGATAGATGTCTATGTATTACAGAGACGTATATGACAGATGTAAACAGAATAAAATGAAGACGATAATGAAAAATTGGGGAATGTGAAAAAGATATTATTAAACTTAGAGTTAACCATAAAAGTTTTTTTTTTCCCCCCATGGCTTGCTTGAACAGGGCTCTTTGCAAAATAATTGATGTGACTTATTTCTGATCTCTGTGATCTGCTGTCGTGTCAAATGTTGGTTGTATTATTTCTTATGGGTGAAACCCTCAACAACAGAGTTGGGACAGAAAAGGCTTTGCTTTGACAATATATCTGCTGTTGATCTCATAAGAAAAGTCTTTAAAATTCAGGTTGGCTATGCAGTGAAAGTTGAAAGGGAAGTGGAGTCTAGGGTCTCCTGCCCACACTTAACTCTCCACCACAAGAAGGCAGAATTCATTTCTCTTTCTACCTGTAAGTGCAAAGAACAGTTTGAATGTAATGTACTGGAACCTTCCGGTGGCGGGAGGAGGAGGTTCCTGCTATGTAACAAGCACCCCAAAATATAATGGCTTAAAGCAACTACCATTTATTCTGTGGGTTGGCCCCACTTGTCTGGTTCTTTAGGCCTGGGTGAGCCTGGTCAGGCTTGCTTACCCACGTGCAGGCTGACTGGCTGGCTGGGGTTACAGGGGCCAGACTGAGCTCCCTCGTGCCTTCCAGCAAGCTAATCTGGTCTTGCTCTTGGTGGTGGCAAGTTTCTGAGAGAGCAAGCATCCCAGGCTTTTTGAGGCCAATGCTCGAACTGGTATGCCGTGACTTCTGCCACACTCTGTTGGCCAGGGCAAAACACAGGGGCAGCTCAGGTTCAAGAATCGGGGGAGACAGAACCCCGGCTCTTAACGGGAAGAGCTGCAGCATGAGAGAGGGAGAGAGATGGATACAAGGAAGGGGAGAATGAGTCCCTTTTACCATCTGTCTACCACTGGAGTGTTGTTGAGAATAAAATGCTCCCAGAGCACATCTGAGAGCAAGAGAGGGACGTTCCCAGCCCCTAAGGAGTGTTTCCATCTCCGGTGACCACATTCCAACAGAGAGACACCCACATCCATATTTAAGTACTGAAATTCCTTCCAAAGCCAAATACCCATGGTTGGGGTCCTGGGTCGACTGTACTGCTGCGTTCCATTGGCGCAGGTCATTGAAAAGCGACTATTTGTAAAGTCAAGAAAACACGGTGAGACACTTGGGTAGAGGAACCTGTTATAGAAACATAGAAGATGTCCCATTCACGCTTTATGCTGACTCAACAACTGTGGTTAGCTCTACCGGGCAAAAGAGTGAGCTTGAGCAAAGGTTCTGTCTCTGGTGGAAGAGGTGTCATTTTGAAACACTGGCTCTTTTCCAGGCTCTGAGGATACATGACTCCCCTTGGCCATCTGCTCTGGGGAGCTGTGGGATGCTCTGGGCACCAGTTGCATCACCTCCTTTGAGGGGAGGGAATAAGCATTCAAAGGCCTACACATTCAGTTGGTGAGTCATCATTTTTATTTATGCTTGGCCCTGAGCAGGGGCGAAGCTAGCTGGAGAGTCCTGAGGCATCTGGGGACCTCCTAGAGAGCTAGGGAAGACCTTGGACATTGCTCTGTTCCAGGGCGCCAGAGGAGCTGCTGGGAACAGAGGTTATCTGTGGAATTCCTGCCACGACGCGACCCCTACTCTTATCCCTACCCCCAACTGCCGCCAAGGTTGGGGGCTGGTGAACAGACTGTCTTGCGATGACTAGAGCGTTGCCAAAAAGAGGTGGGGCCCCCAAATCGGGCAGTGGTGGGGCCAGCAGTAGGCACAGCATGGCAGGTGTAATTACTGAAGCCAGAGGTGCAGCAGGCCACAGATGCTGGAGACCCTGGCCCAACACCCCCATGGCTGGCCCCACTAAGGAACTGCCTCCCTTGGGAAAACAACCCAGTGTCCCCCAAGGTTAGAGCAAGGGGAGCACAGAATACATTTCTAGATAGGGAGGGGCACCTAAGTGATCTCTAATTGTGACCCTCGATGATCCCCTTCACCCTTGCAAGCCTGACTCTTTCCATCTGTCTGTCTCCCTCGTTACTGCACAGTTACCTTGACCCCAGGGTGAAGTTGAAACCCCTGCTCAGTTTGCACCTCTCCTCCGTTCCCCTTAGTAAAACTGACAGACAAGAACACTTGCCCCCAAAAATCTTCACTTACGATTACCAATAGCATAAAAAGTTAAGATGACAAATTCCAGGACGTTTCCAGGAACTCCATTGTACCGCGAGGCACTGGAGACGCCCCCCCCCCCATTCCCCCATGTAGTGGAACAAATGGGAGAGTCGCAGCAGACGTGGAGTGAAGGTCGAGCTCTGCTGCTCACTGCCTTGCCTCGTGCAGCTGCCGTCCTCAGCTCTGTTCCCACGTGTGTAAATTGAAGATAACCATATTAGTTTACAGGCCTGGGCCGAAGACAGACAACCGCGCACCAGCAGAGCTCCTGGATGATGCTAGTGACAGAGACCCAGCTGTCACACGTCACCCTAGCCGATCTCTTACAGCTGTCCATTCCTGGACACAGCGGTGGCCTCGGACATCACGTCCACTACCTGCGTGGGGCCACGTAACTGTAACTCTACCCCCACCTGGGAAACCTTCCAACTCTTTGAAACAAGGCCAAGGGGTGTGCCTTTTCCATTGTAAATTCCCAAGACTGTGGCGGCTGACCCAAAGTTGTCCTCTCCTGACCTCACACACGGAGGGAAGGGGGCTTACTCCGTAGCCCCCCCCCCCCCCCCGTATACTGCCTTCACTGGCCAGTACAATTAGAATGGGCACCGGGAGGCCTTTCTCTCCTGGCCTCTGACATTGGGGGAGGTGGGGGATACCGAGAGGTGCAGATTGAAAGGCTGTTTCCTTTGCTCCCAGTTTGGGAAGCATAATAAATTGGCCACCAGCTTGGACAACGTGGCATTATAGACCCGAACCCCTCTGGGAGGGGACTGGAGCCCTTTCCTGTGACCCAGGCTGTTGATTTCTGATGGGCAGGTGTAGTCCTGGAAACAAGGCTGTGTGAACGATAAAGTCATGAGAAAAACTACATTCTTGGGATGAGATGCTGATGAGTTGTCTCACTTTAGTCAGAGGCAGTGAAACACCTTACCCTAAAATGGAAAAGCAAATTCAACTTACTGACCTTCATAGTCTAGTTTTGACCAAGAAACCACCAAAAAAAAAAAAATTACATATTTGAGGTTCTTAAAAGAGCTTTTTCTAAATATCTACTCTCTCAGTGGAAAAACAAACATAATTTTTCATATCAGGTTTATTGAGTTTGTGATTTATATCCAGTAAGATTCACCCCTTTTTAGATATACAGTTTTAGTATAAGTCTTGACAAAAATTTATGGTTGTGTAACCACCACAATCAAGATAGAGACTATTTTCAGCCCCCTAAAATTTCCTGTTTCCCTTTGTAATCAATCCTCTTTGTGTTACCCCCGCCCCCAGGCAACCTCTATCTGTTCTCTGTCCCCAGAGTGTCGCCTTTTCCAGAACGTTGTGGGAATGGAATCCATTTGAGTTAGGATTCTCCTAGCATTACCCCCTGGGCTGCATCCCAGTGGTTGGGGGCGTCCGTAGTCGGCTCCTTCTGATGGCTGAGTAGTGCTCTGTGGGATGGACGCACCACCTTTCGTCTATTCACTAACCTTCGGGTTGCTTCCGGTGTAGGGCAATGACAAATAAAGTTGCTATAAAAACTTGAGTGGACCCGTGTTTTCATTTCTCCTAGGAGTCCCCTGTGGGGTCATATGGTAAATATATATGTGGAACTGATTGCAGAACTGTTTTTTTGAGTAGCTGGGCCATTCTGCACTCACGTCAGCAATGAGTGGGGGTCCCGGTTGCTTCACGTTCTCATCAGCACTTGGTATCATTGGTTGTTTGTTTTAATTTTAGCCATTCTGCTAGACGTATAGCATCTCATTGTGGCTTTAATCTGAAGCCCACCATTGAGCATCTCTTCATATGCTCATTCGGTCATCTTTATCTCTTGTTTGGTGAAGCATGTATTCAAATCTTTTGCCCACCTTTTTTATTTTGTTTTATTTTATTTTTTAAGTAAGCTCTGTGCCCAATGTGAGGCTTGAACTCACAATCCTGAGATCAAGTCACTCGTTCTATCGACTGAGCCAGGCAGGCACCCATTTTGCCCACTTTTTAATTGTGTTATCTATTATTGAGTTTTGAAAGTTCTTCATATATTCTGGATACAAGAATATATAGGGGGGCGCCTGGGTGGCTCAGTGGGTTAAAGCCTCTGCCTTCGGCTCAGGTTATGATCTCAGGGTCCTAGGATCAAGTCCCTCATCTGGCTCTCTGCTCAGCAGGGAGCCTGCTTCCCCCTCTCCCTGCCTACCTCGCTGCCTACTTGTGATCTCTCTTTCTCTCTATCAAATAAATAAAATCTTAAAAAAAAAGAATATGTAGGTATTTAGGGCTTTTAGGGGATTCTGTATTTACTACTGTTCGTGAAAAATAAAGACATTAAAATTTTTTATTTTCTAAAAAAATTAAGTTTTGGGAGATGTGTACCACGAGTAATATTTATTCAGAGTAAATGTCTCCACAATAAAAACTCTTTCCACAGTGGGACTCCCACCCCTTGTTCCGTGGACTGTCACATCCTGTAAGGCTTTCAGGAGTGAAGCAGGCATACTTCTAGGGAGCACGTTCACCCATGGAAACTGTGAGTTTTGTGCTAAACATGCTGACGTAAATGTCTTTTATTGGTTGAGGAAACATGGAATGTTTTTCTATTGATATTTTCTGATTTCATTATTTTTATATTCATAATACTATAATAATGAGTTACTGAGTAAGGAGAAAAAGAATAAAGACAAACTCCTATCTTCTATGTGTGGAAATGGAGAGAGCAGGTGGCCTAGGGAAAGGTGGCCGGTCACCTGAATGTAGGGCCAGATAGTGTCTGGAAGGTCGAGGGAGCTGCTGCCCCCTACAGCAATGGTCCTGGCCTGCAGAGCAAGGGCGGGGTCAGGGAAGCTGGGCAGCCTCCTGAGAGGGTCAGCACTAGCGAGCTTCTGGAAGGATCAGGAGCATCCCAGTGAGGTCCCCCAGCAGGAAAGACACCGAGGGCTCCCGAGGGGCTCTCGTGAAGGTGGTGAAGGGTTGGGTGGGGGACGGGTGGGGGCTCCTGAGGCCCAGCCACCTCGGACTCAGCTCTGGAGACAAAGGCTGTGCGCGAGCGGGGTCAGTGTGATTTTAACCCCGGAGGCCCCCTTCCCCAGCAGTCATAGTGTCTGCATGAGTGGGACAGTGCCGACTGTGACCAGAGGCTGTGACGTGCACAGCTGAGCTCACTAGTCTTTCTCATCCTTGGGGGGGAAGAGGGGTATTTGGAAGAAAAATCTGTCCCCTTTGGACCAATCAGAAAAGGAGGACAATCTAGATGGGAGAGGCCATGACAAGAACTAGGGGTCGCTGATGAGGAGAAAATGTCAGAAGCTGGGAGTCTCTCTGGCTGCCCTTTCCCATCCTCTCCCACTATTCCTCTCTAACTTCCCTGAGCTCCTTTCTGTAGTTCCTCATTCTGTGTCTCTTTCTTTCTCTTTTCCTCTTGCTCAAGCCATTCTCAACTCTCTGACTTGGGCCCCAGGCCCTTGGTCCCCCCCTTCCAACTCCCATGTAGGTCCCACATTTCTTATTGTTCCCTCGGTGACTCCTCTGTCCCTCTCTGCCTCAACACTTGTCTCCAGAACGCTTAGAGCCTTCCCTGCCTCATCTCCTCCTTTCCTCTGTCAGTCCCTGTTCTTGTCCCTTCTTCCTGGTCTCCCATTTCCCTTCCCCCATCCCAGGGGCCCCCCCCACTGCAGAGGGTGCTGTGGTGGGATCTTCTTGCTAGAGTTTAACCTTCTACTGATGGCTGTTTTAGAACTTGGCCTTTTCCTAGAAATTATCCTGCTTGTTCCCACTTCCACTGCATAGTGAAGTGCAGACCCCACCCTGCCTGGGAGGGACCCCCTCAGACACGAAGGGCAGGGTTTGGACTCCGCCTCACCACTTGCGCCACTTGCAGTGTATGGATCCATAGGATCCATATGGATCCATTTAAAATGGTCTTTTAGGGGCATCTCGGTGGCTCAGTGGGTTAAATGTCCGATACTTGATTTCGGCTCAGGTAACGATCTCAGGGTCATGGGATTGAGCCCCGCATCCCCTCCACACTCAGCAGGGAATCTGCTTGAGGTCTCTCTCCCTCTGTCCCTCCTCCAATTCCCCTGCACACATTCCCTGTCCCTCAAACTAAAAAGAATGTTTTTTAAGCCCTGCTCCATGGTAGTTGAAACCAACAACCATTTCTCACTGCTTCAGTGGCTTGTGTGAAGGTTTCAGAGACTAGGAACCCACTCGGGAGAAGTCAGGTCAAGTCAGGGAGGGATCTCAAGACACCAGGGAAAAGTGAACCCCCAAATGTTGGAAGGGAGGGACTGAGGTAGCCCCAGACACCGGCGCCCTGTTCTTCTCCCTCCTGTACCTCCCAGTCTCTCCTAGTTACCTTGCTATGCACAGTGTAGATAATGGCTACTCTCTTCCCCAACCTTCAGCTCCCAGATCCTTCCATTCTCAGCGTCCACTACCCCCTGGCCATATATACGTGTGTGTGTGTGTGTGTGTGTGTAATGTGAACTTTGTGTGTGCAGATGTACAGTCTACAAACTATCCAGTTTATACATACGACAGTTCCAAATGCCAGGGGATAGACTCTGGCCAGTGCAACGTAACTATTGAATCAGTATCATCCAGGGGTTCTGTGGGTCATTCCAATCAGCCGTGGCCAAGGAGAGTCACTAACATAAAAGGAGGCCATGTGGGATGGTCAGGTGTGTGGCAGGAGTGTGTCCAGAAGAGGATGCAGGAGGCCAGACCACGTGTGCACCCTGACCCAGGTGTTGCCCCAGATTGCTTAGGTTCAGTGACAAATACAAACACAGTGAGGATGAGATCACTGTAGGAATTTTTTTCTTCCAACTTCTACTATTGTTAACGACTCAAGAAAAGATATATTTTCTAGTTGGAAGCCATGACAATGTGAGGGCCTGCTCTGGAGAAGCTGGGGGGGAAATGGGGCTATTTAGATAAGGATTCTTTGTGTGTCTTCCTTCCTTTTTAAAATAGGCGTTTTTATTAAGCCAGAGCTGGCTATGGTTCAGAAAGCAAAGGAAGGATAGAGCAATAATCCCTGATGATATATGAAGCAGCCATAAAATAGAAGGAAATCCTGCCATTTGGAACAACATGGATGGACCTTGAGGGCATTATGCTAAGTCAACTAAGTCAGAGAAAGACCAATATTGTATGATCTCAGTTATACGCAGAATCTAAAAAAGCCAGACTCATAGAACCAGGGACTAGAATGGTGGCTGCAGAGGCTTGGGGGGGTGGGGGAAATGGGGAGATGTGGGTCAAAGGGTACAAACTCTCAGTTATAAGATGAATGAGTTCTGGGGGTTTAACATACAGCTTGGTGACTATAGATAACAATCCTATATTAAGTATTTGAAAGTTGCTAAGAGAATAGATCTGGAATGTTCTCCCCCCACACGCATACAGGCAAAACAGTAATTTGTGAGGTGACAGAAGTGCTCACTAGCCTTACTGTAATAACTTACTTTAATAACATATATATATACATATACACACACACACACACACACACATATCAAATCAGCATGCTGTACACCTAAAACATACACAGTGTTGTAGGACAATTCTATCCCAGTAAGTCTGGGGAAAAATAATTCCCGACAATAAAAGAAACAAACCTTAGGCCCTGCAAGAGTTCCAATGTCAGGGCCTTCGGCACAGCCAGGGGCCCGGAGCTCTGACCAGGATCCTTGCCAGACACCGAGCTGTCACTTAACGCCGAGCCCGAGGCCTCTCAGCACTGGCTGGAGCCTCTTTTCTTGACCTTCAATTCCCATCGTAAATACATCCACTTGTGGCCGCCGGTGGGGAAGGGGCAACAGCAGCAATCAGTGACTATTCTGTTAGAGGAAGAAGAGAGGGCGAAGAGAGAGAAAGCCTCACTTCATATCTGTTGGGCAAAGAGCCGCCATTTGCTGAAATGACATGCTGAGTAACGTCCATATGTTATGTCGTATGTCATAGGGTTATGTCATTTGATCACTACAGCGAATCTATGGGGTGACTCTTACCTCTATCACACAATGGGATATAAGGTCAGAGAGGCTAATAAATCTCCACCAGCTCTCAAAGCCAGCGCATGTATTTCGCACCCCAGCCCCAAAGGGTGAGTTCCTGCCCACTTTTGTAATGATCTTACGGCGAGCTGGTCACCGTTACGTATGTTCTGCTTTCTCTAAACTATTCTGTTTTCAGCTGTAGGGAGATGATATGCGTGGAGGTGAACCAATGTGGGCAAAGGAAGTCAATAGTCAATAGTGAAAATACCTTTAAAATAGCTTTTCATGATAATCAGATTTAGTTTCTCAGATTCAATAGTTGAGCCCTAAAACTTGGCATTAGATACCTTATATCCTAAGCATACAGGCTATGGGCCCTATGTTCCAAAAGAGATTCCATTCTCTGAGTAGGGTGATACTGCTTATCTTCTTCTAGCATCAAGAGCAAGAGTAGGTTCATGGGCAGCGTCAGAAGGACCAGCAAACCCCGTGGCAGCTGACAGGCATTTACCCATTACTGCCTCCCACCATGTGTGCGCTTCTGGGCCCTACAGATCTGTGTCAGTGACTCTATAATTACCTCCGTATTTATTATGAATCAAGGAAGAGCCACCACGACATCGTTAAGAGATCTTTAAAGCCAAACAAACAAATACAAACTCGGCAATTTCTTGACACGTCCATGTCCCAGCTTCCATGGATGGTGTGAACGATGTGCAGACGGCATCCATGGGACAGAGGACCTTTTCCAAAAGGGACAGATGGTGGACACTGTCCTTCAAGAGCATGACACGTCAGTCATGGGCCCTGTTGACTGAGTGCACTGCCTCCTTCTCCGACACAGGGAAGCAGGTACAGGGTACCGCCTGGGCTACACATTTGAAGAGCAGAGGACCCACCCTCCTGCCCTACCCATGTTTGCATCAAGGCTATTAATGAAAGCTTATTCAACATCAGCATGATACTTAGGAAGTCACAAAATGACTGTTTCTTAAAGTCAGTTTAATGGAGACAGTGTAATAGACATGCAGTAAAATATACCTTTCCTAAATCTACGGTTCTATAAACTAACGAATGCATTGAACCACGCCGCAGTCGAGACACAGAACATCTCTGTTACTGCCAAAGTTCCCCTGGTCCTTTGTAGTCAGTCATTTCCTCCCCGCCCCTGCCCCTGGCAATCGCTGCTCTTTTCTCCATCCCTACAGCTTTGTCTTTGCCACAATCAATGGAATGGTGTGGTGTGTATCCGAGGGAATTTGGCCTCTTTCTCCTGGCACAAGGCTTGTTTTTTGCATGTATTTGTAGTTTGTTCCTTTTTATTGCTGAGTAGTATTTACTTTATAGTAGTGTGTTTATCCATTTGCTAGTTGAGCGACATTTGGCTTCTTTCCAGCTTGGGGTAATTATGAATAACTCTGCTGCAAACCTTCACATACAGGTTTTCGTGCGGACGTGGTTTCCGGGCTGGACTGCGTGGTGAGCGTGTGCTAACGGTACCGCGGCATAGGGAGAGATCCAGCCACTCCCCATCCTCACGAGCCGGATACTGTCCACAAACTGACTCTAGAAACAGTTAAAAACAGTTGCAAATGCCAGGCAGGGTTTTGTTTTGTTACCTAAAAGCAAGACTTCTACCTATGCTTTAGATCAATCTGGAGAAGGTAAGAAAATAAGAAAATAAAGTGTTTTTATGGGTAATTGCACCCTTAAATTATGGCTTTTCCCCCATTACCATTTAATTAAAACTTTTACAAACATCCTTGATACCCAAGCAGTAGGTAGGATAGCAATTGATCCTATGCTCAGCGGGTATTTTTAAACATTCAAATGAGGTGGTATTTTCTTTAAAAGGAAGCGTTCAACTTCCTTAACGTTGTTTTGAAAAGATGGTGAAGATTCCTGTGCTCTGGGGAAAACCAAAGCCAGAATTAGAACAATGGCAACTTGGACTGTTCTCATTTCTCTTGCAGGAAACGGCTTTTTTTCTTTTCTTAAGTTAGCTGTATATATTCTACCTATGGATTATCTACTTCCAGATTTATACACAAGCATCTTAGAACACCGACTCGCTCCACATTTGCTTCTAATTCCCCTCACTTCCCAAGCCAACCCAGGCATACTCCAAACGTTACATAATGAGCATTAGTCCAAATGGAACCTAATTGGAGAAATAACTCTGGAATCAAAATAATTACATACACCAGCATCAAGACAAATACAGTGGGAAGCAGTCACCATCGTGGGGGGCATCGATTCTGAGGTTTTCCTTCAGCAGCCAGGAAAATTGAGAGTAAAATGGAGATGTATCCGCTACAGGGTGGCAGGAAAGACATGGGGGGAACGGTCTAAGCGGGTCTAAGTGGGTTCGTCCTCCTCCCTGGCCTGCTGTCCCGAAGTACAGGGAGGCTTCTGTGAAGATTTTAGCTCACTGTTCTGATAGAATCTCGTTGAACCTTTCAGTGACTAGGTAGACAAGGGGCTACTGGTGTAGTCTCACTATGGCTTCTAGAAGCCTTTGAGGTTCTTTGGGTCTGATGGGCTGTCCCAGGAATGATGAAAAGGCAACTGTCAGTTGGGTCCTGACTCTGAACTACCAAAAACCCAAAGAAGTTGAAAGGTTGGCAGTGCAAGTCTTACGCACGGCTCTGTGTTCCCGAGAGCCTTCAGGAGTCCAGCGATATGAAGTGTTTCCTCAACTACAAACCCCAAATGAAAGAGAACAGTTTGAGGAGAAAGTGCACCTAGGGCTGCTATGTGCCGGGGTCCATTTTATGAAGTTTCATATTTAATTCTATCCCCTGCCCTATGAAGAAAGTATTATCTCTCATAATTACACAGAGCTGGGAAATCCAGGGTCTGAGAGGTTGCTTCAGGGCTTGCTTGGGACACATACTAAAATCGGAACGATACAGAGATTAGTGTGGTCTCTGCGAGGATGACACGCAAAGTCATGAAGAGGTTGCTTCACTGGCTCGTGTTGCTAATTAAGTGGCCAAACTCCAAGTCCCGCCAGATCTGTCCGGCCCTAAAAATCCTGCCCTCCCTTGAGATCCCAAGAAAATATCCGATGCACACTTAAATTTACAGAAAAACAACTAAATACGTTTTTAGCATTTGTAGGTCCCAAATATTACATGGGATGTGCAGATATTAAACACTATCCCTTGTTTATCCTAAATGCAGATTTAATGGAACATCCTATATTTTTATTTGCTAAATTTTGCAACCTTGGCCCTCACTGATGTTTTCTGGCCACACGATGGAGTTGCCAATATTCTGCATTTTGCTCTGCCTCATTAGATCATTGCAAAAAGATTTCTTCCCATTGGGTACTTTGGGGGATGGGGTGAGGAGGAAGGGCTCTAAGGGTGGGCTCACCTGAGCACAGTCACGGGGTGGGGGGGGGGAGTAAAAAACATCTCCCTCTTTCAGCATCACTGAACTGTACTGGGCCAGGTCATTTTCCATGCTGTACACGTGTCTGGGTTAGAGTTTTCCAAAGTTTGTTTTTGTGGAGGGCTAGCCTCTGAGATATTTTGTGCACAGCTGACTTTGGGAAATGCTACAAATGGCCCCCTTTTGGTGGGTCCTGGGCACAGTCCATCATTGTAGGTCTTGAGAAAGCCTATCAGGAACTGAGAGGTTTTCATGCTCCCAGACCACAGCGGGAGCCCCTGCCTCGGGATGATGGGAAACTCCATCCTTTCTGATGTTCCCTTGTGAGACAGTTTCTGAGAATCCACAAGCTATGTTGATATAGTCTTTTTTATTTGAGGGCTTCGGAATAGAGCTGGGCCTGCAGAACTCAGTTGCGAGCACTGAGCTCGTGTAGCACACAAACCTCTAGAGGTGTCAGCCGTGTGGCTTGAGCTGCATTCCATGTACATGTCCCCTCCTGCCACCTTATCACCTGCTTGCCCTGCTTCTGGGCTCCTCTGTGTTAATTTGCCCTGGGCTCAGACACTAGCCTGCTCCTTAATTCCCCTTTTCTGGTGCAGAGGAGACAAACATTGTTGGAAACCGAACAACTCCCAGAACCTCCCCAGTGTCACCCTGCCAGGCGTGTGTTGGTAGACGCTTAGCTACGACCTAGAGGAGTCTGATTCCTAGTATGTGGGGCTCAAACTCTTGACCCCAATGGTCAAGAGTCATGTGCTCTATCGACTGAGCCAGCCAGGTGCCCCTACATAATTTGATTTTTAATGATGGCCGTGCTTATCAACCAGCTTGCAAAATTCCTGACAATTTTACAATTTTATAGGAGTCCATCCAGCTAGCTCCAGCACATCACTGCAGCTTCAGGGTCACTTGCTCCTTAGCCTCTAACTCCCAGCCACCATCCACTTCTCCCATCCCCGCCCCAAGCAAAGGAAGGCACTCAAAATCATTTCTGCCCTACCCAGAATCCAGGCCTAACTGCTTCCCCTAGAAACACTCTGCAGATTAACGAAGACAGATTTTTATCTTACAATAAAAATGCCTTTACCTTGAGCCATCCTATTTCAGAACGGGATACATGCTTTCGTTTGCATATAAAAAGGGCAATCAGCGTATTTTCCCCAAAAGAATCATGTGCGCCCCCAAAGGCGACTCCTAGCCTCTAGTTGGAAGCCAGCACAATGGAGAACCACTAAAGGTTTAGAATTTAGAATTTTAGAACTAAAGGTTTAGAATTAAAGTCCCAGGATTTCAGAGACTTCTGGACCAAATCTTAGATGGGGCTCTGAGTCTCTTAGGCATCCCTTTCCCCAGCTGCTATTGAAGAAAGGCTTTTCCCAGACATGTGGCCTATGAAGGGGGTGGCATGTAGGTTGAATTGTGTTTCCCCAAAATATGTTGGAGTCCTATAAATGTGATACCTATAAATGTGACTTTATTTTGAAGGAGGAGGGGCTCCCACCTCCTATCTTCCTACTGTGGACAGCACTGCCCCGAAGAACCTAAGAGCCTGCACAGGAATAAATAGATCTCTCTGCATAATTAACCCCAGAGTGGTCTATCCTGGTCCTAACTTGTCCTTGATTTGTAATGCCTGCAAACATGAGTTCACCTCTACTGGCTTATTAGTGGCCATGGACAACACTTCTCACTCCATGCCTCCCAGATAAATCACTTCCTGGCTAGGGCCTGGGAGTTCTGGAAGTCTCTGGAATTGAAATGGATCACCTTGGAAATTCTTAATTCAGTTGATTTCTGTCTCACAGCAGATGTTATATAAATACTTGATTATTGATAATATCCCAAATTTGCATAAATGTTGATATTAAGGGGATGTTATGTTAAAGGGGATAAGAGAAATGACATAATTACTGCAAACTAATTTTACTAATTACTCAGAGCAGAGCACAATCAGGGGTTCTGAGAGAGGCATGGAGAGAGGACTAGGTGCTGAGCTCTGAGGTTTCAGAGTGCACAGTGAGCTGAGCACTAGGGTTTACGAGGGATGGGGAGCGGCCGGTGTCCTTTGCTGACCAATTCAACAGCATGAGTATGGGCTGAGACCTTTCTACTTCCAGCTCCCAGACCTGCCCCTGCACGTCTTCTTAGGATCCCTTCATTCACAGCACCAGCCCTCGTTGTTGGCACAGTCGCCCCACTCCCCAGTCTAGGTGGCCAGGCCCCTTACCTCTAGAGGTCTAAGAGGAGATGGAACTCCTAAGCTGGCCCGAGTCAGAGGAAATGGTTGGCCTCCACTGTGGCCACTGCCAACCCAGGCCACCCATAACTGCCGCCACTGTCGGGGGCAGCCCAGGGGTTTGCACCGAGCTCCTCCTTAAGATTTTGCCCAACTATTCCTTAGTCATTTTGTTGTTGTTGTTGTTGTTTGACTGCCTCTGAAATACCTAAATCCAAGATCCAATCACCTGGGAATCCCTGGAAGACAATTTTTCCAAAATTCTGGTCCTAAGTGCCTAAACCTGGGTTAACATGCCAGCGGGAGGTAGACATATGATTTACAGCCTCGGAGGACTCTCTCTGCCCCCAGTCCAGCGGCTGGCGTCAGCCCCGCCCACAGCGCCGCGGGGTGGGACCACGTGACTGGCACGGGCCGCTGTGCGCAGGCGTGTGTGCGCCCAGCCGGGGCTCCGGAGCCCAGGTCCGGGGGCGTCGCCCTGCGGGCGCGGCTGTTGCTCTTGCCTGCGGAAGAGGTTGTAGAGACGAGGACTGAGCCTTCAGGCTGGTGGCCCCCGGCCTTCAAGCGAAGCCTTCTCAGACCCCGCAGTGTCCCGAGTAGCCCCACAGAGGACCGGCCAGTCAAGCCCACAATGGTGAGCAAGTAACGGTGGCCATTTTAAGCTAGTAAGCTCAGAGGTTAGTTGTGACTCAGTGATAGATGATTAAACACCACCCTTGATCTCCAGAACGTTTTTCCAAGACACACCTTCCTGAGCACCTGCTGTGTACCAGACTCGGTGACACTGAGCAGGGAGACCAAGATGAACATAGAATAGCTTCCGTCAAACAGCTTCCGGGAGAGAATAGATAATATCGTGGTCAGAATACCCAGGAGAGGCGCGTGCCCAAGGTGGTATCGCCTTTCTTTCTTGAATTAAATGAATACTTAATGAGCTTCTGTTGGGTGCCAGGCCCAGCAGTGAACACAGAAACTAGACTCACAGAGCTAATGGCATTCAAGATAGACAATTCTGGGGATGCCTGGGTGGCTCAGTTAAGCATCTGCCTTCAGCTCGAGTCCTGATCCCAGCGTTCTGGGATGAGCCCTGCATTGGGCTCCCTGCAGTGGGGAGTCCGCTTCTCCCTCTGCCTCTGCCATTCCCCCCTGCTTGTGCTCTCTCCCTCTCTGTCAAATAAATAAAATCTTAAAACAAACAAACAAACAAAAAACATTTCTGTTTCAATGCCTGTCTTTGTCTTGGGAGTGATACCTGCCCATCTTACCCCATCGAGTATATGGTCTACATGAGGGAGGTAGCAGAAGGAATAACATTGCTTCCATAATAAATCCTTTAATGCAAGGCAACCATATAATATTTGTATCTAGGTAGTTTTTTTTTTTTAAGGTTTATTTATCTGAGAGAGAGTGTGTGAGCAGGGGGAGGGGCAGAGGGAAATGGAGACAAGCAGACTCCCCACTGAGCCGGGAGCCCAATTTGGGGCTTGATCCCAGCACCCCAAGATCATGACCTGCACGGAAATCAAGAGTTGGACGCTTAACCGACTGAGCCACCAGGTGCCCTTGTATCCAAGTAATTTAAGCAAAGAAGTAATTTCAGCAAAGAGATAGTTAATTGAGATGTTGACAACAAAGGCTTCTCCATACCTTTCTGTGGGTTGGATGGCGGTTGTTCGGGGCAGTGGGTATCAGTGACTTGTTTTCTCCTTCTGTTCCTCTCAACCACCTGTGTATGAGCGGCTTGAAAAGGCAGGAGAAGGCACGAGTTAGGCGTGGCTTCGCGTCTCCTAGCCGCAGCTGGTGGCAGCGGGACAGCTCTTTTGAGGGCATCTACCAAGCTCTTCTGGGGAGTGGCTCCACTGCCGATGTTCTGGTTTGGAGTCTCGGGGACGCTCACTCCGAGATGGAGGTGAGCTGCTGGAAGTTTGTTAGGGAGCATTCTCAGGATTGGCACCTGGGGAAGAGAAAGGAAGGAAGCAGGACTGGGCAGAAAATGGTGGGCATTAGCCAGCTCAGTGAGGAGCTTGGAAGGTGGCCTGGCTTTTCAGAGTTCTCAGGTTGCACCGAGGGGCCAAGGCCTTTATACTCCTGAGTCAACCGCTCGCTCACTCGTTGGCTTGCGAGGAAATGGGGTTCTCTGGGACACAGTAGCAGTTTTCAGCTGATGTAATCCCTGAAGAGGGTTGACAGCTGAGGGCATCTGCTGGCAACACTGTTGGCTTCCGACAAACAAGTCCTTTATTTCTAAACAGGATCGGGGGTGCATCCCAGCGGCTCCCATGGAGAATGAGCAGGATCTGTCCTCAAGATAACAGGAACATGTGATGTCGCGGAGCTCAGCCTTCGTTCCTCTCTGGGCGCCAGTTCTTCCTAGCGAGGTAGGTAAATGGCTTCGTCTCCAAGATTGCTCTCCCATTTGGTCATTTCAGAATAGAGGGGATGGTAATGATAATGGAGGTGAGGATGATGAAGAGGAGGAGCAGGGGGAGATCTGGTCCATTTAAAAGGCTGGCCCTCTCAAAACACACATTAAGCGATGCTCGTTATATTTGCCGACCGAGAGACTGAATAGACGAACACAATTTTAGTCAATATGTTCAGGATCTGGCAGGTGCATTTTAACAGACCAGGTTTCAGACTGAGGGGTCTGCCCTGGCAGTGTGGGGTCATGCTGTCAGATAAGTGGGGTAAGGAGCCAGTCTTCCCTTGGCTCACAGAAGGCGCTGTGAGCCTCAGTGCCTCCAGGGATCGATGCAGTAGGAGCCAGGAGCTAATTTAGTTCAAAAATTTTTTCTTCATGAGAGTCGTGAAAGACATTTCTCTCTGATCTCCACAAACTGTAGCTACAGAGCAGCGTCATTCTTTTCAAGATTTTTTTTCATTTATTTATTTGAGAGAGAGAATGAGTGCAAGCGGCGGGGAGGGGAAAACCAGAGCGGGAGGGACAAGCAGACTCCGTGCCATGACCCTGAGATTGTGACCGGAGCTGAAACCAAGAGTCAGATGCTCAACCACCTCCGCCACCCAGATGCCCCAGAGCAGTGTCATTTTATACTAGGCAAAGTCATGCACTTAGTGCCTTGGTCCTGTATGGGGGCTAGCGTTCGTCTGAATTCATACACCATGCGCTAAAACGACCCCTTTCTCGCCTCAAACACAAAACAAATACAGAAAGAAAGATTTTTCAAAGTAGTCACCCTAAAGAACCCGTTAAAATAAGCGTCTCTTCATGACAGAAACCTTCTAACATGCATAAAAGTAAAAAGATTAATATAGTGAATCCCCATGTACCTAGCACCCAGCTTCAATAGATAACAATAGCTTGCAAATCTTATTTTACCTAGTCCCATATATTTTTTTTTTCTGGAGTGTTTTAAAGTAAATCCTAAACATCATGTTATTTCACTGGCAGGTAAATATTTCAGTATGCCTCTCTACCTGATAAAGATGTTTGTTTTTTTAGATAACCAAGATGGCATTATCCTTAACTTAAAATTTTGCAGCAATTCCTTGACATCATGTAATACTCAAACTTTTTGGTCTTAAAAATGTCCTTGTGAGGTTGGTTTATTCAAGTTGGCATCCAAATAAGATCCATGCATTGCATTTGATTTTTACATCTCTTAAGTCCCTTTTATTCTATTCTGTTCCACACTCTTTTTAAAGTAATGCCATTGATTTGACTTGTTCGAAAATGAGTTATTTGTTTGTAGAATGCTGCACAGGCTAGATTTGGCTGGCTGCTTCCTCAGGGTGTCATTTAACTAGTACCTCCTTGCTCTGTTTCTCATGTAAAATATATTTACATCTTGAGTTATGATTAGATTCAGGGTCAGTTATTTGAGGCAAGAATACTTCCTGGGTGGTGCTAGGTCCTACCTATTGCATCTTGTCCTGAGGGACGTTATGTCGGACAATCCCACATTTCCCGAAGCCTGTATTGTCCTAGATCAGCAGATTCAGCAGGTCTGACTGATCCCTTTGTTAGAAAGCCTTTGATCTTTATGATGTCCTTTCTTTCCTGGGCATGCCATCCCTTCCTGCCTTCAAAGGCTCCCCTGATATTCGCAGCATCCACAAGTGAGCATAGCCTCGATTCATTTCAAAGTGGCAAAATTGTAATTATTAAACTCCATTATCCTCTCTGAAGTTATTGACTGGAATTCTTCTGTTAAAAACAAACAAAAACAAAAGACCTTCCCTCATCAGTTATAGGGCAGGAACCCATTTCAATGCCATAGTTAAGTGTGTGATATTTACTGTTTGATTTATGTTTACCAAGGAATCTTTAAAGAAAAACATGGTTTAAACATCCATAACAGCAGAATTTGGGGGACAGCCTGGCTGCTGGACTGTGTGCTTGATGCCATTCTCTCCTTCCGTGCTCTTTCCAAGGTCAGCTTCTCCCCAGGTGCATTTAGTTCTATCTCATGGCACATCAGCTGGGACCTTGCTGTAGCAGTCTTCTTTTGCCTTTGTCTTTATTTTTTTTTTAAGATTTTATTTATTTATTTGACAGAGAGAGAGATCACAAGTAGGCGGAGAGGCAGTCAGAGAGAGAGGGGGAAGCAGGCTCCCCGCTGAGCAGAGAGCCCGACGTGGGGCTTGATCCCAGGACCCTGAGACCACCACCCGAGCCGAAGGCAGAGGCACTAACCCACTGAGCCACCCAGGCACCCCTTGCCTTTGTCTTTAAACTCTGTCTTCATTGTTTTTATGCTCTGCCTGAAATATATATAGTAGTTTCCCTTATTTTGGGGGAAAAAAATCCTTCTCATGCTGTAATGCCTAACGTGTGCTCTTCCTGAGCTGGGCCCGCCCAGCTTTCCAGCTTGGTTTCTGTTCATCTCTCCTGACACCTCAGGGCTTCAGCCGACCAAATCCTGCCGTTTCCCAAAGGTGGCCTGTGCCTTCCTCCCATCACTTCTTTAGTCACAGTGTTTCGTCGGCCAGAAATGTTCCTCCCAACATTTGTCAAACCTTCCTGTCCCCAAAGACTTGGTTCAAATGCAGATGTCTTCATGAAACTCCTGATTACCCCTCCAGAAGAAAAAGATCAAGACCCAATTGCCCACAGAAACGTGTACCTCTGTGGGATATAATCTACTAAATTTCGGTTGTTTGTTGTTGTTGTTGTTATTGTTGCCCCATGCTAGGCATGGAGCCTAATGCAGGACTTGGACTCATAACCCGGAGGTCAAGACGTGAGCTGAGATTAAGAGTCAGATGCTAACTGACTGAGCCACGCAGGCGCCCCTCTATTAAACTTTTGAAGAGATCCGCGAAATGAAAGAGGATGCAGAGAGACAATAACAGACATACGTAAAGTTTAGTGAAATGGAAAATCAAGAATAAGGAACAGAGAGATGCAAGTTCACTAACTCTTTGGGTCACTAGAGTTGCTGTGACTGAGCCATGGATCTGAGCTTCCCAAAAGCTTGAGAAAATGAGAGAAATGCTTAAGTTATGTGATTTTCACTATTGGAAGAAGTCCCTTCAGTTCTCTAGTGTTGTAGGAAAGTTCTCAGGGCCCCCATTTCTGAAATAAACCTTTCCATATGGGGTTGGAAATGGGTGGTACAGGGAATAACATTTTACAGCAAATGCAGAGATAAATTTTATGTGGCCATTGCTTACAGCAACATTAGATAAAAGATAATGCAATCAAAGATCATCTTATAATGAACTAATCAAATTTAGTTCAAGTATCAAGGCTTCTGGTGTTCTAATCTGATCAGAGGAAGTGCAAAATACTTCAAGATATAAATGGAATGTACTGCCTACGTAGACACTCATCTCTGTTTATCACTTTTCCAATCCAGTGATAAGAGCTGGGCAAACGATAGTTCAAATTGAATCCGTTGGTGAGAACCTACAATGCTTGACCCTGTATTGCCCACAAGGGGGGATGCATATAATTTGGAAACCAAATAAGCAGATGGTAGGGTCGATAACCTTCGATGGGAATTGAGAAGTTAATCTGTGTTCCCACTCAGATGGAAGGTCATTGTGCCTATAGTTAACTGTAGAGAAGGCTAGGAGTTCCCTAAAAACTTGTTGATTGGCTCCGGAAATTGAACACAAGGACCTCTAGAAAACATTTGAGGGCCTAGACATTTTTCAGAATGGTTTTTAAGAATTATCCTACAGTAATACTATGACTCAGTAGCTTTCTGACAGAACTAGTTCTCTGTGATATGGCTCCCGTCGGCCTGCCTGGGAACTCCCCCGTGTCGCTCGATAAGAAAGCTTTCTTCAGGGAATTGTTTCATGGCATCCAAATATTCAACACTGGGTTTGGGAGAGTGTCTGACAAAGATATTTGCTTCCTTTACTTTATTTAAGAGTTTTTTTTTTTTATTCTGGAAGATTTCAAACATACATAAAAGTAGAGCTTCAACAATTATCAACATTTTAATTTGCTTGTTTTTAATTATAACAGTAGCACACATGATAGAAGAAAAAAATCAGAGTACCAGGAGACCTTGTATAAAGTCCCCTCTACCCTCTACTCCAGCATAACCACTGTTAACAATTTCTTGAGTGTCCTTCCAGAAATGTTCTTTGCATATAGGTATGCACATTTGTCCTTTGTAAAATGTGGCCATACTGCTTTTCTTATATGTATTTTTCTTTTATATGTACTGTGTTTCACCTTACTGCTTTTTTTAAACGCAATAATGTACCTTGGAGAGATTGCCACACTTCCAAGTATAAATCCACTTAATTCTTTCATTACTCATGGGAATCACTCTTATGTACTTCTGACCATACGCGTACGGTTGTTCATCTTTCTTTTTAAATTTTTTTGGAAGATTTTATGTATTTATTTAACAGAAAAAAAGAGAGAGCACCCAGGCACCCCAGTTGTTCATCATTCTTTACATGTCCTAATCCTAATCCTCGCACCATCTATACATACTATTATCCCATTTTACAGATGGGGAAACTGAGGGATGGAACACAGAACCTTGCGTTCTTCACTACCTCACTAGCCTGCTCTGTGTAGCACAACATTGTACCGCTGCATTCTAGCCCATCGCGTGGACCGACCATGCTTTCTTTCTGGGGCTGCATGTTTAGGTTGTGCCCAACTTTGCTTGCATTATAAGCAATGCTGCTGTGACTTCCAATTAAACATGGAAATTTGAACACTTGTATTTATTGCCTCTCCCTCCTGAAATCCCACCAATGTTACAGTAAAAGTGTATGTGTATGTAACTACAGACATACACACACACACAGAGACAAGGGAAAAACCCACAAGGATAAAGATAACAAGGAAAGAAGATGAGGCATGCCTGGGTGGCTCAGTTGGTTAAGCGTCTGCCTTCGGCTCAGGTCATGACCCCAGGGTCCTGAGAGTGAGTAACACATTGGGCTCCTTGCTCAGTGGGGAGCCTGCTTCCTCCTCTACCTCCTGCCCCCCCCTTGCTCTCTCTCCCTCTCTGACAAATAAATAAAATCTTTAAAAAAAAAGAAAAGAAGATGAAAGTACCAACATTTTAGAAGCTGAAAAGTAGATGGATGACTGGTAACTCATGGCAGATGAGAGAAAGTAGAAACGTCTGTGGTAGTGGGCAAAGCCAAGGAGGCAGGTCTGTTGGCGTTTCAGGATCTCAGGAAGCTCAAGGACCTAGAGCCTCAGAAAGAAGGAAGGTGTGGCTGAAAACAAGAGAACTGGTTAAAAATGTTTGAGATGAATAAAACTTGTAAACAATCATGAAGCAGAGGAGGGAGAAATTTCCTAAAGAAGATACAACAGGCACTCGCCATAAGGAAAAGACTGGTAATTCAACCACTTAAAGAACTTCTCTTCATCAAAAGACATCAGAAAGAGAACACAGGTGAAAACCACAGAGTGGGAGAAAATGATTGAAATACAGGTAACTAACAAAGTATTCAAAATCCATAAAGGACTTCTAGCAATAAGAAAATAAGAAAAAGTGCAAATTTTAAAAATAAGCAAAACATGCTAATAGGTCTTCACAAAAAAGAAAATCCAAATAATCAATAAACATGTAAGAAGCTCTCCAATGTCATTTTTCATCAAGAAAATTCAAAGTAAAGCCATGATGATATATTCTTACATACCTGGCAGATGAGCAGGATTTGAGCAATCCTAATGGTATCAATTATCCACAAGGAAACAAAGATACAAACTCTTCTGACAGTGCTGGTGCTGACAGTGCTGGGAATGAATCAGGGACGGGCCCTTGGAGAACAGTTCGGCATTATACGACTAAGTGTAAGGTGTGTGTCCCCTATGGCCTAGACCTTCTACCCCCAGCTCTACGCCCTCCGTTCTGACACCAGTTCTGACTTGTGGGGGATTTCCCCCCACACCAGCAAATCTTCCACACCAGATCCCACAGGTTCAAGGCTCAATTCCACAAGACTGCCTGCCTCTCTTCTGACACCAACCACGAGTCCCAGTTGTCACCTGTTCTTCTGACCAATGAATGGGCTCTACATCTGAAGTTTCCATGACCCACTCCTTGGGGTCATTAATTTGCTAGAGGAGCTCACAGAGCTCAGGGAAACATTTTACTCACTAGATTACCAGTTTATTATGGAAAGATATGACTCAGGAACAGCCAGATGGAAGACATTCACAGAGCAAGGATGGCGAAGGGGAGCAGAGCGTCCATGCCCTCTGTAGGAAGCTCTCAGAACCCTCTCCTTTTGGATTTTTATGGAGGCCTCATTACATCGGTATGATTGACGAAATCATTGGTCATTTGGTGATTAAATCAACCTCCCAGAGGTGGGAAGGAGGGAAACGTGGAACTGAAAGTTCCAACCCATTGGCACTCCCTGGAGTCCCTTGGCAACCAGCCCCCATCCTTAGGTGACCTAGGGACTTCCCAAGTCACCTCATTAACATCACAAAAGACACCTTTATTGCTCCCCCCATTTAGGAAATCCCAAGGGTTTTATGAACTCTGTGCCCACAAAAGGATGAAGACTAAACCTATATTTCTTATGATAAATCACAATATCACAACCCCTTAGAGAGACCTGTGCAGACACACACCAGGGTACATGACCAGACAGGCTCAGAGCATCACTTCACTACACAGCCTCAAAGCAGAAACAACCCAGTCGTCCATTCACAATATAATAGATAAATCACTTCTGGCACAGACATTTGGTTCTGTGGGATCTTGGACCACAGTGAAAATAAATACACACATCATAAAGTAAGACATGAACTGCAAAAAAAAGTTGAATGAGAAAAGCAAGACCAAAAAATACAAAAGGTTGTCATTTATAAAATCTTTAAAAAAATATCTGAGAGCTGAAAAATGTTAATTTTAAGAATTTTATTATCTAGTCAAGCACAACACAAAATCCCAAAGTCCATCAAGGAACCGTGTGTAGCCCAAGCTGCCTCTCATGGACCATTCCCAGGGTCTCTGGGGCTCCAGGCCTCAGGAGATAGAGCCTCTGCTTCAAGGACAGCTCTTGCTAACCTGGCTGCCTCCCCACCAGGCCTGCCCCTCAGAACCCTTTTTCTCTCTTTGCTGCCCGCCCCAGCCAGGTGCCCGGTTGGCTTCCTTTGCCCGAACCCCCCGCCCCAGAGGTGTGTGAGCACAGCAGCCCTGACCTGCGGCAGCATGGCTCTGTGCTCAGGAGGGTGGGCCCCTGGCTCAGACTTGGGGTTCTCGTCGCCTAAAGGCTTTGTGATCTTTAGCAAGTTACTGAACCCTTCTGTGCTTCCCTGTCTCACTCCCCAAATGAGCATTTTAATAGAACCCGCTTCATCATGGTCATGATGAGAAATAAATGAGGTAGACCAGTGAGTGTGCCGCACACAGCCCAGGTACCTAGGAAATATTCAAGATGGTCATTGCCTGCCGAAGTACAAATGACATCAATGACGGAAATCCCCGGTGTTGGAGATTTCTCTGGGGGCAGTTTTCTCCACAGCCTCTGTGTCTTGTCCATCATGGCCACTCCCTCCCCCAGTCAGTGCTTTCCCAAGGCCATACTTCTCCGTTTCTGAACTTCCTTTGCCCCTACCCTTCAACTCCGTCCAGCACTTGCTCAAGCAGTGTAACTGTCCCCGAGGCCCTCACTCAGCCCACCCCCAACCTCCACGCAGCCAAGGGCACCCACATGCCCCCTGAGCACCAGGCCCTCCACCCCAGGTGACGACAGACCGCGGGGGCTGCAGCTCTTCGGCCTCCCCAGCTCCCCCGAGCAGGATTCGTTTTCACACGGAAATGAACGATGCCAGTGCCCTTCGAACGAGGAAGCCGCCACCGACCGGCACCTCAGGTTTCAAATAGCAAATGTTCCTTCACGCTTATGAGTAAATGCAGCCCTCTTTCCTGTTTCATCCGCATCTCTGTCTTCCCCACTGAAGGGACAGTCGTGAGACCCGGCTCCTCCCGCCATGCGTCTGGGCTCTCACCCCGACCAGTCGCTGGGTGGCGGAGGTGGACGGAGGCCAGCGTTGCTCCGGTTTGAGAACCGGCCATCCCTGTAGTGCTCCCAGCTGACCCTGAAGGCGCGCCGTGACCTCTGCTCAGGAGGGACGTTAGAATTGGGGGAAGGGCAGAGAGTTCTGATGAGTGGCCCCTGGGAGCTCTGACCTGGCCCTCTTGGCGGCCACGGAGAATAAAAGTCCAGACCCGGAGGCTTGTCTGCATGTTGTTTTGGGGGGTCGCCCATCCCCAGAAGGTAGAAAAGTAAGAGCCCTAAAGCCTTGGAGATTAGAAGACTCATTTTATAAAGAAGCAGTCCTCTTGCAACAGACAATCATGACGTGATGAGAAAGTTGACCCATCAGAATATTGCTTTAAAAGCCAATTATGCCTCATCTCCACAAACAGCCACGGTGTGGCATCGACAGCATGGCAAGTAAAATGTGTCCTGTTACCAATTTTTTCATTCAAATCAAATGCAGCTCTGAGCCTCTACGTGACAAGAGAAGCAAGAAATTCACTATCAGGTTGTGCTTATGACGGGTGCTGTGAGTCTGTCCAGAAAATTCGGGGGAAGGCCATTCTGAACGGGACTGTGGATCCTCCCACACTAACGGCGTCCGCTCCTGAGCCCGTGGAAGGAGGACGGCCATGTTCCTCTTGAGCGAGACTGGGACACAGAGATCATTAGCTTCGTGGCTTTGGGCCTGGCTGTCTGCGCATCCCATCCGAAGTTCTGCCACCGACGGGGTGCTGCAAAGGGAGTGGGGGGAGGGGAAGCCCCCCTTCAGGCCTGTGAGATCTGACCCCTGTCTCAGGGGCCACACCACTCCTCACTTCCTCAGCCCCCTCAGCCTCTTGAGAGGCTGAGACAAGGGGATTGACTACAGAAGAGGCCGAGGTAATTGGTGCAAGCAGATCGGGAGTGATGTGAGCGAGGGGACTCGGGCCGGGGACCACGGGGCAGCATCTGGAAGCAGGAAGAGGCAAGGACACATTCTCCTGGCGGCTCCAGAAGGAACCCAGCCCTGCCGACACCTTCATTTTCACCCAGCGAGACCCACTTCAGACTTCTGACCTCTAGAACTGTGAAATAAATGTGTCATTTTACATATTTATTTCTTTTATTTTTTTTTAATTTGAGCATAGTTGGCACACGAGGTTACATTAGTTTCAGGGGTACAACATAGTAATTGAACTTCTCTATACATTTTGCTGTACCCACCACATGTGTATCCCCCTTATGACCATACACGGCTATTACAGTGCTGTTGACTATATTTCTTATGCTGTACCTTTTATTCCTGTGACTTACTCCTTCCCTAACTGGAAGCCTGTGTTTCCCACTTTCCTTCACGCATTTTGCCCAACCCCCCCTCCTTCCCTCTGGCAACCATCAGCTTGTTCTCTTATTTAAACGTATGATTCTGCTTTTTGTTGGTTTACTCATTTGTGTTTTTTTTAGATTCCACTTATGAGTGGAATCATATGGTATTTGTTTTTATCAGTCTGACTTACTTCACTTAGCATAATATTCTGTGGTCCATCCGTGTTGGCACAAATGGCAAGGTCTCATTCTTTATTACAGCTGTGTAGTATTCCATTGTATGTGAGGTGTGTGTGTGTGTGTACACGTGTACATATATATACATCTTCCTTATCTGTTCATCTATCGAAAGACACTTGGGTTGCTTCCATATCTTGGCTACTGTAAATAAGGCTGCAAAGACACGGGGTGCATATAACTTTTCAGATTCATGTATTTGTTTTCTTTGGGTTAATCTGTGTCGTTTTAAGCCTCCTTGTGGTCATTTGTTACAGTGGCAACAAGAAACAAACGCAGCTCCTTTCCTCAGTGGACAATTGAGCTCTTTGGCCCAGAATTTTGAAAATTAAATTTTAACGGGATGAGAGAAACCCAGCCCTCCAGGATCCTAAGACTGGGCTGGCGGCCTGCTTAGAAAGGGGACGGGAAGATAGCTGCATTTCCTTCACGTGAGCTCACAGCAGGAAGTAAGACACAGTTGATTTCTCAGTCATGTGATCCTGTCCCTCAGGAACACTTGAAGTCTTAATCCTGGGGGTTCTCCTCCAGCAAACCTGGGACGGGCAGCGTGCAGCCTGAAGTTTGGGGCCGTGCGGGCCTGTAACCAATGCTTGAACAGCCCATCCTTGGCTGGGTGGGCCTCGCTCGCCTGGACGAGCACAAAGCCTGCTGACCAGTTCTTCCCGAAGAGGAAGATGTTGATGACCTCCCTAGAAGGGTCGCCTGAGGAGAGGCAGGGCTCACTGGAAACTCGGCAGGACGCTAAGTCTAGGCAGAGTGGAACTGAAGGTGGGGAGAGCACGGAGGAGGGGTGAGCTCCAGTCTCACCCACGAGGGGTGTTGTTTTGGCTGCTGTGTGGACAGGACAGGGCTCCCCTCCGTACTCTCAGGCTGCAAACATAGGACAATAACCGGCAAGAATTCCACTTATTTGGGGGAAATCTACATCCTAGGTATTGATCATACTTTGTTTTGCCTTCCTAAGATAATATATTATATCTCTAAGGGGAAGGAAAGAAATTTACTTTTCTCATAAAAACTTTATTTTTTTTAAAAGGTTTTATTTATTAATTTGACAGAGAGAGAGCACAAGCAGAAGGAGCAGCAGAGGGAGAAGGAGAAGCAGGCTCCCCACTTAGCAGGGAGCCAATGCGGGACTCCATCCCAGGACCCCAGGATCATGACCTGTGCTGAAGGCAGACACTTAACCAGCTGAGCCACCCAGGCATCCCTCTCATAAAAACTTTAGGGCATCTGGTTAAAGGCAGGTGTATCCATTTCTCATTGCTGCTGTAACACATGACCACAAACTTAGTGGCTTAAAACAACAGAAATGTATTATCTGACAGTTCATTCTGGAGACTTGGGGAGAACCTGTTTCTTTTACCTCTTTCCATTTCTAGAGGCTGCCCACGTTCCTTGGCTCGTGGCCCTTCCTCCATCTTCAGAGGCTGTGAGGGCATCACTCCTACCTCTGTTCTCCTGCCTCTGAATCTCTGGCTTCCCTCTTTCTCTCCTAAGGACCTTTGGGGTTGCTCTGAGCCCAACCAGATAATCCGGGATGATCTCCCCATCTCCGGATCCTTAAATTAATCACACCTACACGGTCATTTTTGCCATGAGAGGTAATATCCTCATAGATTGCAGGGGTTAGGACCTAACCATCTTTGGGGGCAATCGTTCTGGCTACCATAGCAAGCTAATTTACTAAGATTTTTAAAACCTCGCTATAAAACACCTGTTCATAGAACCTTCTTAAGGGAGGTTAGTGTTTTCTCTAGGTGCCTGACGTATAGTAGTAACTATTTGCTTCTTTCTCTCACAGCTGTCTGTGTCCATTGGTTCACTCATGAGTCCTTCCTTTCCAGTAGACAGTCCTTAGAAGCAGTTGCTGGAGATGATCGTGTGGTGAGATTTCTAACACTCCTCACAAAGGGCCTCCCAGGACCTGTGGATAAACACGTCCTTGACTGGCCTCTACCCTCCCTGCCCCTGGGTCTGAGGGCCAGCTGATCAGTGCATTACCAGAGAGAAACCATCCTTGTTTCTAGCCGGTCAAAAACACACATGCTTCCAGAAGATGGGGCCAGACATTGCTTTTCCCTCAGGGTCCCCCTATACTGAGCTTTCCTCCATGTGTTCCTGAGAGGGTCCCTGCTTTCTCTGCTCCCTCTCCCTTTCTCCTTCCTCCCCCACGATCCTGGCTCCATTCCAGCAGCAGTCCACAGAATCATGAGGAACATTCCTCTTGCACCATCCAGGAAGGCAGAGCTAGGCCCTTCCCTGATGCTCTCATTAGCACAAGTCATAAAACTTTCAGGTTCCTCAGAGCAGGGTATCAACAAGACAAGCCCTTCTCACCAGGATTAACCATGAATGTACATTATCACATTGAATATGTTTGTCTCGCTCATCTGTCTTTCCAAGACCCTCTCTCCACAGGGCAGAGGGAAGGAAGACTGTAAGGAGGATAGAAAATTTCATTCTCCCACCAACAAATAAGCAACTGAATAAATCATTGAATGGATGAATGCATGAATGAACAACTGATCCAATGTCTTTAACCTCCTCCTATCTTACACCTCTTAAAACATTGGTAACGTAGGCCTGAAGAATTTGCCATTCCTATGGAGGTCAACCAGCACCCACCTCCGCTTGCTTCTCTCTCCCACATGCAGCACATACCATCTTTCTGCTCTGACTTTGGCCTTTCAGTATACGGAGGGACACTCTTGACTCCGAGAGCCGGTAGTCTTTTCTTTGGGAATGCTGGAAAATAGGAAATTCCATAAATGTCAAGTTGGAAGGTTATTTCATAATTCATGCCCCAGACATCTGAGTATATTTTCTCAACTCTAATTGTCAAGGGCTGCCCAACTGCTTCTGTCAAGATCTCTCCATTACCACTCCAGTCATATTTCTGAATATTAATTCGGATGCATAAAGCATGCTTGCACCTTCCTGTATAAAATGATGTGCAGTAACTCTCAGCCAGGCTAGCACGTGCCATAATGTCACACCTCTGCCAGGAATAGTCTCCTGTGATCTTTCAGGGAGATTCTAGGCATCTGAGCAAAACTTTTAAAGAGTTCCCTCTTTGAGGATGAATCTCCCGGAAATATTCTCGGTGGGGGTCCTCTGGGAGTCGCTGGTGGTAACAGTGCCTCTATTTACCTAACCAAACTACATTTCAAGGAGGATTTAATTGAATATTCAAAAGTTGTGTCCTAGGAGAGCAGGGTTCATGCTCAGAAAAACACTTAGAGAAGGTGATTTCTAATCTGGACTGTTTTATTGAGGGTCTTTGGGCATAGGTAGAAACAGGAAAAAGTCCTCCCTGTGAGCATCTTCTGCGAGGACTGTGGATTTTCCACTGTAGACTGAAACCATCAGTGGGTGTGGCTTCCTCAACTACCAGTTTATTTGAGTATCCAGCTATGAAGACTTTGAGATCAATTATATTGGCCGTGGTGATTAAAGTGTGTTAAGTTGACTCTGGCATATAATGACTACTTGTAATGCTTGCTGTCACAACCCCTTTATCATCGGTGATACCCTCATTAATAATCAAATTCATATCCAGGTCGGCCTAATGGCCAGTCTGCTGAAGTCAGCCCCGTCAGCACCCACCCCTGCAGCTAATGCACCTCTCTTACAGTTCTCTCTAGTTTTCCTACATTTGTCTCCAAACCCTGACAGTTTCTCATTCATCATCATGACTTAGAAAAGGAAATGTGATGCATAAAATATAAAATTGGCAACAGCGTCAGAAAAATCACCACTTAAGAAACGAAGCATGATGTTGGCGTGGACGGCAGGCTCAAGCTTCTGACAAGGCCCAAAACAGAGGTGGTTTGCGTGACATCAACAGGATTTCAATTCTAGAGGGTCAAGAAGGAGGTCAACTCAGCTTGGGTACCTGTGAAAAATCAGAAATACTTTCAAAGGTCTTCGAAGTCACAATCTCCTCGATCGGAACTGTCCTACAGAATTTTCCGAGTTGATGGCTGTGTTCTGAACACGGCCGTCCAATATGGTAGCCACTAGCCACAGTGGCTCCGGAGCACTGGAATATGGCAAGTGCCACGGAGCAAATGAATTTTTAATTTTATTTAATTTTAAATATTTTAAATTTTTAATTGAAGCATCTTAAACATACAGTGTTACCTTAGTTTCAGGTGTACAACATAATGATTCAACAATTCTAGGCATTAACCAGTGTCATCAGCATCTGTCACCAAATGATTTAAGTAGCCACAGCCCAGATCTAATTCGGAAAGTCCTTGTAGGGGTCAAGTGTGCACATACGGTCTGAGAGAATACGAGCTACGTCACACCTTCTGGAAACTTAACCATTTATGTGTGGCCAGTCCATAGGCTGACAAAGGATAAAACAGGCTACTTGACGTATAAGCTGGATGGAGGCTGTCTTAACCCACACCACGTGACCTTGCTTCCACATTTTGGCTGAATGTAATATGTTAGGAATGTTTATATACACTTTTTTGGTGGAAACTTAGTGGAATTACTGGATTGAACCTTTTGAGGAATGAGCTCACTCAAGGGACGAATGCATCTTTGTATTCCTGGTATCAAAACTGCAGTAGGAGAAACGTGCTAAGTTATCAGCTTTTTGCTCAGAGTTGGCATCTGTCTTTTGAAAAGACTTTTCATCTCAGAGTTGGAGATTTGCTCTCAGCTGGCCCAGGCTCTTGGTGAGGCGAGCTCCCAGGCTGTGGTTGTGAGGGGATCATCCCCAATTCACATTTTTCCATCTTGCTTATGTGGTGCCATGAGAGCCTTGGCCAAAATCCACATCCACGAGCTCTCTGGATTTCCCATGACGTGCTAGTATAATTGTCATCCTATAAAATGGGGAAATGGGGTTTGTTGGTCTCCACCCACTCCTCGTGCTCAAGCTGAGGGCTGGAAACGGACTGCTTAATGACACATTGTCACCTTCAGCCAGGAGTCAATACCTATTGTCTATGCATTCCATTTCCCCCTTTCTCTTAAAGCAGGACCTCTGATTTGTCATTGGGAGTTGTTGCTTCTCTCTCGTGGATCCTGCTCTTCAGGCTGCCCCTGCAATGGCCCCCAGACCCCTAGCACACGGTTCTACTGAGCTCGGAGGCCTGTCGGCTCTCGCTCTAGCACGCGCTCTGGGTTTTGCATCTCCAGGCTTATTTTTCTTTGCCACTTCCTGGTAGAAAGATCATTTTCTACGATACAGAAACAAAAGCATTATTGACTAGTTCTGAGTAGCTCTGTATCCCTTCCAGCAGGTACCAACACCACACCTCCCCCCAGGCTCGTGAGTCATCTTCCTCGTTCCTTGGCTCTGAGAGACCCACCAAGCCCTCTCAGTTGACCACGCATTTTTCATAAGCTCCAATCACTGTAGTCTTTGGAACTTCCTGACATGGCTCTTAAGAGGTCCAGCTTCTCTTGTATGGTTGGCTATAAGGAAGTCACCCAAGGACCATTTGCCTGTGGGCGCTGTCTTAGAACTATTTCTGCGTGATGGGGATGCCCCCTTGTTTGTCTTTTCATTGGGGCCCAGACTGGCTGGTTGCTCTTTGTGGCTGCCCCATCTGATCTCAGCCAGGCTTCGTCTCTTTCTCAGGAGTTGCAGGGAGGGACGCTAATGGATATCTCTCTTGCTCTCCCCCAACTCTAAATAAGGTGAGAAGTATTTTTGAGGTCATCCAAGGCAATTTAGTGCTGGCCAGGGCAGGAAAACAGAGGAGAGGATTAAAAATAACAGAAAAATGAGAAGAAGCTTGTCACATCTGTGATTATCATCCCGGGAGCCTAGCAGGACATGATTAGCCCTGCTCTCTCTCGGTCCCTTCATGGGATTAGAAGTCAGCCCTCCCCAACACTCCAACCCCACGTTCAAGTGTGGGACACTCGTGGGCTTTCCTATCTTCCCCCTCCTTCTTATCTATACCCTCCTGCCTTAAATGAAAGATGCAAAGATCAGACTACTAGGTCTACAAAGCAGAAATCCTCTTGAAATCTAATAACTTTTCTTTTCACCTAGTGAAGTTAACTTCATCCATGGTCCTCCTCCCATCTGTGTACATGCAACTCATCTGAGAGGTGCCGAGCAGCCGTACTGATTTTTGTCGATGCTACCCTCCCCCATCAGGATCATGTGGAATTCTCTCAATACTCTATATAACTCTGTGTGTGTATACAATAAACAGTCAATTCTGATTCAGAGTAGTAAGGATTCATAAGGTCACCATGAATCCTGCACCACTGCTCCTGGGGGAAACACAGTTAGTTTTCTTGGAGTTTTTGTTTGTTTGTTTGTTTGTTTTTTCTTGGAGTTTTGATTACATTTTCTTTCATCAACTGGTCAGTACATAAGCTTGCTTGCTGTGTGTTTCCTTTGAAAGACAGCTTATTTAATATATATTGTTAATTAACTGCATTGAACTCACGCCAGTAGTGTTATAACTCATGTCTGAAGGAGGCTTTTCTAGCTCACCTGGTTTCCCCGTGAGGCGCAGCTCCGCCTTCTTGCACTTAGGGACTCCAGGCAGTGCTTCAGCTCTATACTTGGGGACATTTTAAACAGCGAAATCAACAAAAAGCACAAAAATGCAAGAAACATGACACTAGCTAGATGGCGGAAGGGACACATGTTTACAGTATGGTGGCTAGAACAAGAAGGTAGAGCGCTGCCTTGTTCACCCTGAGCTGGGAATGTGTCACATCAAGAGGTTCACATTTTTGACCACTCCACACGTCTCAGCAACTGACCACAGAAGCACAGGTATTGATTTTGGGGGTTTTAAATAAATTTTAGTGAGTGGGTGAATTCACAAATACAGAACCCATAAATAGTGAAGATCGACTCTATACACACAAGCATATGCACACATTTATACACACACACACACACACACACACACAACTCCCAGGGCAGATTCCCTCTGTCCATGTTGTAACTACCATGGCACAGGCCATGCTATGAGGCAGGAGCTATGTTATCTGGTTCACTGGTACACACCATACCTTACACAGGGCCTGGCACATTGCCCAGTAAGGTCAAGCACATACTCACAGATGCGACATCCCATCCGTCATGTACGGTGTCCATACAAAGGTACTGCCCATACATAATCTATAACAATTAGATGTGATTTCATAGAAAACTACCAGGGTCATTTTAAAGTTGCTCATCACATCTTCACCTTCATTAGATAATTTTTATTATGATTATTACATTGATGTAGCTCTTTATGGATCGAAACATACATTCATGTAGTTTCCAAGCCTATAGTGTCTATTGTATGCAAATTGATTGTTGATTTGACCACTATCTGGAATTGCTGTGGAATGTTTATCACTTTTAATAATGTGATGAATAGAGCAGTTCATTGGCCCAGTTGTATGTGTTTTGATTCACTAATAATGTGGTTCTGGCTCAATGGCCATTTGGATTTCAGGAACCCAAAGAGGGGAGATGAATTCACAAATGTATTTTTAAAGAGCTCAAGATATTTTGGAGGTGAGAAAATAGGCACATTTCTATCTAGTGGTCAAAAGTACTATGTGGGAATGTTGAAATGGGTTTGGACCATTTGGTATTTGTCTACGTACCTAAACCTGAGCTGCTCTTCTTGTGAGTCAAAGGTTGGGGCGAGGACGGGGGACAAGACTGGCCAAGGAAAATCTGCCAGGCTGACTGTGGAAGACGTTACGTGAAGGTAGACCAGTATAAGCTTTGAATCATAAACTCGAATCCGGATTCCAGCTTCACCACTAAACAGCTGGCGCGATTTGGGGCAAGATACTCAGCTGCTGAAGCTCAGCTTCCTCATCTGTGAAGTAGAAATGATACTTAGAGCATAAGCTCATTCTAAGAAGTAAATAAAATGACACGTGTAAATCAATTAGCACAGTGTCTGGCAACTCGAAGCAGTCAGTCAATGATCGGCATCGCTATTAAATGTGTTTGAAAGGAGGGATGAAGTACTTTCTGTAAGGACAGCACTTAAGTGTTGCAAACACGCATGCGTGATCAGTAATAAGGCAATAGGACTATAAAGAATACAAGGAGTAAGAGTGTTGTATGCTTTGGTGCAATAGGATCTATTGAATTATCTATCAGAGAGATAATGTAGCGGATAAGAAAGAATCCTAGAGGGGCCCCTGGGTGGCACAGTTGGTTGAGCATCTGACTCTTGGTTTCAGCTCAGGTCATGATCTCAGGGTCGTGGGATCCAGCCTCGCATCGGACTCCACACTCAATGGGGAGTCTGCTTGGAATTCTCTCTCTCCCTCTCCCCGCTGTGTGTGCTCTCTTTCTCTCTCTCTCAAATAAGTAAATAAACCTTAAAAAAAAAAAAAGAGCAAAGGAATCCTAGGTAAAATGGCTGAGAAGAAAGTTTCTGCACATTTCTGGATGACTCTTTTTCAGGGGAAATGCACAGAGAATGTTAAATGGGTCATATTTATTTCCAGTACACCCACCAAAAATAAATGGCATATGTTTAAAATATATTTCGAATCTTATTCTAATAATTGTATGTGATATTTGGGTCTTGTCTGGTTTGCATACGTAGCTTCCTGTAGTGGATATCTGGAGTGATAAGAATGTGGGAACTGAACTAAACAACCACTGGCCACCTTGGGGAGTCCCTGCTTCCATGCTCCGCCACCCTCAAAACTGGCATTGGTCTTGTGGTTTCCGCTTGCTGTTGTCCCTTCCTATTTCTCATGGGTTGAACATGTCCCCAAAAAGATATATTAAAGTCCTAAGGAGCAGTACCTGTGAGTGTAACCTTCTCTGGAAATAGGATAGTGCAAGATGGAATCAAGATGGAGGTAAAGATGAGGTCACAGTGGAGGAGGCCGAGCTCCTGAGCCAGCATGACCGGTGTCTTCGTAAGAAGAACAGAGACGCACAGAGTAGAACGTGAAGACGCAGGCGCACGCGGAGGGAAGAGGATGGGAAATCGCGGTGTAACGCCACAGGGAGAGGCTCGTGTGACACGTCTACAAGCTGAGGAAGGCCAGGGATGGCCAGAAGCTCCGGAAGCTGGGAGAGAGGCACACATTCTCTCCTGGCACCGTCAGAGAGCGTCGCGCTGCTGACACCTGGATCCTGGAGTGCCAGCCTCCAGAACCGGGAGAGGATACATGCCTGTTGCTTTAACCAGTTTGTGGTACTTTATTCAAGCAGCCTTAGAAAAGGACTACACTATTCCTCGTAGAGTTTCAGGGTGGCTGGGTGGTGGGAGTTTATCTGAGCAGTTAATTTCCTGAAATTCTAACCTTACAAAATTATAGCAAGCTGCCCCTAAAGGAGAGAGATGAAAGGACTGAAATCATTTGTGTTCAGAACACATTGGGCAACAGGCGATGTAGAAAGAATTTAAACATTTAGGACCTCCTGACCATGCCAGCCTGGCGGGGTGGGCGAGAGATGGGGTTTTCCCTCTGGATGGCTGAGAGCCAGCTTCTGAAGTCTGGGAGGCCAGCTCATCTGTCTGCCTCTGTGTTCATGAGGACAGCATTCATTTAATCTGCCCGTGCCTCATCTTAATACGGAAATTTCCAGGACATGTGCCTTGTTCTCTCTTCTCCTTCCCCACCACTACCCCAGCAGCTGAGGACTCCATCCCAGTAGAAGGGATCCACTCCGCTCTCCCAGAGTCAGGAGTAATTGGAACTCAAGCTCTTAGGCTTTGAAGTTGCCTCTCTCAATTAACATACGCCCTGCTTACATCCACGGTATGTTAACATGGCTTATTTGGATTTGGGAAATGCCCAATCATCCCGTTGACACAGAGCCTAAAATAAGAAGCCAGTGCCAGACCCCTTACGCAAAAGGGACTCCCTTGGCAGCATAAAGCTTGCAATTAAAAGCAATTCCGCTAGATGGAGCTCTGCTGAAGGTTAGGCCTTGCCTTCCCGGGCAGTACTGGCAGTTCCTGGAGCAATTCCGGAATGAATAAGGATCTCCAGAGGGCAGACCTGAACTGCTCTCGGACAGATTTAGAAGCCCACTCTACTTACCCTCAAACGTTTGACGTTATCTTCTGTTGGGACATAACCTCTGACTGCTTATCTGTGAGCAGGTTCCTCCCCCTTCTCGCCCTCCAAGGGTTCCATGACAACACAAGCAAACAGCAAGGTCGGATGGAAACAAGTGAAAGGAGGCTCTCAGGGCCCTCGGGCTTTGATACAGGAAGCAGCTCCCAACCAGCTTGGCCAGTGCCCGACAGGGAGGTGATTGGAGTGGCAGAGAAGGCATGGCCGGCATCTCATCAGCGGATGCCCTCTGGCCCTGGCTAGACGGAAGGGACACGCTGTGCCTTTAACAACCTTCTGGAACACTCAGAGTGAGCAGCCGAGAGGATGGGGTGGACCGCCCTGACAGAGTGAAGCGTGCGTCTAGTTGGCCTCGAAGCAGAACCTGAACAGGCCCCTCCCATAGAGATAGCCGCAAGCGTTTCAGCGTGGGAGTGCGGCCGGCCACCACATAAAGACAAGAGGGACGAAATAAAGAGTGATAAAACCGAGACGAGCTCTTTGGCTGCCACCACTGTATACTTCGAAAGGGGCTTCCCCTTTGCCTTGGCCGCAGAAGACTGCTTGTACTAAGTGACAAAGGTTCTTGTGAATAACACCAGCCTCACGACATCCTCTTAATCCTGTTTCCTCCACCATGAGTTGGAAAAATTAGTCCTTTCCATTGTGATATCTCACTGAGGCTTAGAAATAAAACACTAAACTTTCTAGGAAAGGGCCTGGCATATGGCAGGTCGTCGATAACTAACTTTCTTTTTCTCTTTCCACTGCTCTTCTCAGAATTTGGGAGAGAAGGGCCCTCCAAACCCAAGGGATTGACATAATCATTATACATGAATCACCAAAGCAAAGCTGCTGAATACTTTAGGAATAGATTTTTGCCACAGATGGAACTAGAGCAAATCCCATTCCCTCCCCTTTCACCAGCATCAACGTTGATTATTGGTTTATGAATGGTGGGGAAGGGGGCCCGGGGCTCCCTGCTGCCCTCCAGTTTCCCAGCTGAATGACTCTGAGGAAGGACCTAGAAAGAAAAGCCAGGTGTGCTGACTTCTCCCGAAGGATCTGGGCGCCGGAGCCTTAGAGGCAGCTACCCACTTTAAGCCTTCCCCAGGACCCTGATGTAGACAAACCTGAAGCAGGGTACCTTCCCCGTCTCCTGAATTTCCTTCTTTCCTCCCCCATCAAAGTTACAGGTCTCTGTCTTTCTTCCCTTTTTTTCCTCCACCAAAACTTAATCTTGGGAAAAAACTGATTATCAGTAATTTTAAGTCAACAGATGTTTGTAAACTGCTCTCTCTCTCTCTCTCTAGATAAGATTTTCTCATTTATTCACCACCAAGAAGGTGGTGGAAGTGTTCTGGAAGGCAGGGATCTTCTGGTGTCCCTGACATCACCCAGAACACGCCTCTGCTCTTCCCTCTATCTAGGTTGTTGGAAATGTATTTCCAAAGGCCCTCCTCAGGGGCGGGTGGAGGTTTGTAATAGTTGGGTACTTGCTACTGGAATTCCTGAAATATAGCGAATTTCCGTAAACAAAACATTAGAAGTGAAATACAAAATGCTTGGCATTTGGCATATTTTTAAAACTTTATTTACCCATTTCTTTCTTCTTTGGCCAATTGTTAGAGCTGCCAAGCGGCTCTTTAAGATTGGGCCTGGGCCCACCTCTCAGATTACGACCCTGGCTCAAGGAAAAATCCTCTGAATTCAAACAAGCCAAATGTATATTTGTGCCTGCTTAAATATCCAGACTTTGTTCTACACCTTCATCAAACACATAGCCTTAGGATGTAGGACACGCACTTGGCTTTGATGGCTGGGAGGCAAACAGAGGAATGGCAAATATGGAGCTCGGTTTGCCAGCGTTCTCGCCTCCCTCTTCCACAGCAGGGGCTGCTGCTCAAGCTCAACCTTTGTTCTTGGGGGGCAGGGACAAAGCCTCACAGTCCCTCTCACTGCAACTGTTGGAGAGTGGGCCCAGAGACGAGACTCTCATTAGGGTTTAATGTGGACGCCCAGAGCCACCTGCCAATTTTAGATTCTTTAAGACAATACAGAGTAGATGTTTCAAAAAAGGCAACTGGTTGCCCCTAAAATTCCTCCCAACTCCACTGTCAGCTGAGCCCTAAAATTCTGTCACTAGACCATCCATCCCTGGAGTCCGTATCCTTGATGCCCAGAGGGCAGACACTGCACCAAGACCCCCTGATATGCCGACTCCGTTAATTTTCATGATCTGCTGTTATCCCTATCTTATAAAACAAAACAAGACTCAGAGATTGAAATGCCCGAGATTAGACAACCAGTAAGTGGCAAAGCCAGGATTATCAAAATTAGCTCTGTTCTTCACCCCTCCCCAAGACCTTGCTTTCTGCGCTATATCACACAGGCCTCCATGGGTGAGGGCCTGAGAAGGAGCCAGGGAGACGGAACGTGGGAGGCAGAAGATTTAATTTCGGAGGCAGAAGAGAAGAGGTTTCCCAGTCCTAATGAAATTCCTCAGGCTGACCTTCGGCCGAAAGAAGAGAACCTGAGTAGAGGCTGACATTTCCCCCAGAATCAAGGTACCTGCATCCAACAGGATTCAGCAAACTCTCCCTTTGGGCAGCCACGTGAGGGAAGCAGAAGCAAGGATCTGCTGTGCGACCAAGTGGCTAAATGTTAGTATCAATGTTGGTGCTGTTGTTACTACAAAATTATGGACAGTTATGCTCTCTGAAAGAGTAAATGTTACCTTTGACGGGTGGGTGGAAACTCCTAGAATGCTATAACTTCTCCAGCAGTGGCCTGGAGCACTCCACACCCACAGTGGCTTCTTTCTAACAACTCCCCTACCATTGCATGCAGTTACAGTAATCTCATGAAATTAAAGAAAAATCAATAACGGCAGGGAAAGAAATGCAGGGAATGAATTTTTTCTCTTATTATACTTCACATACATAATCATGGCAGTTAAATATATACATGAATCAATTAATAAATAAATAGTACATTACCACAAAAGGAGGAGGGTAAATACTTTTAGTTATTTTTTGTTTTTGTTTTTGTTTTAAAGAAAAGGGAGACTCTTTTGCCTGTATGTTGGGAACAAATGGAACATTACAGTTTTTGGCTTTGAGACTTCTGCAGATATGTCAGTGATTTTGTCAAAATTGATTCTGAATAGTCACATTCAATAGGCAGCATAGCCAGATTTGTTAGTATGTCTCATAGTTCATTAAGGAACATTTTTTATTCATTTTAATTTCTAAAGTTTCCTCTCCTTTTAAAATTGAAGTATAGTTGACAGACTGTGAAGTTTACTTTTACCTGTAACAAGAGACATACAAGTAGTTAAGGAAAGCCTGAAGCATAAGGATAAATTTGACAGAGACCCATACCAATCCGACGTCACAGCAAATTCCAGAAAGGACAAGATAGTTCACATCTTTGTTTCTTCAGGACCGATTCTAGCAGCTTTCAGATGTTCTATAGGTTGAAAAATTTTTGCCAAAAACCCATTGCTGCAAATTTGTCACAGATTTCTATTGTATTTGGTTCTCAAGTTTCACATGTGCAAAAATCAGAGAGAGTGTCTGAAGGACAGCAAGTAGGGACTTATCTGAGCCCTTGTGTTCCTGTCCGGTTCCTGGAGAAATTGACTCAGGCTTCAAACACTGCCCTGTTAATTTCCCCAGGCAATGTCAGACTCTACCTTTGCTCATTTCTCCTAACGTTTCTTCCTTACATTTGATTCTTTTTTCTACTTCCTCGCTTTTCATTTTGTTTTGTTTGGGGCAGAATTCATAGTCCTCTCCTCAGTTCCTTTGCACTGATCTTGAGGAATCATTTTAAAGTGTTGTGTGCCTTGTTCAAGGTGGATCCTGCCAGTTTGCAAATATTTTTGTATGGTCCCATACAACAACAGGATTGAAGTCACTCAAGTCCGTGCCTCTGTCTACACGGGCTCCCATTGTCTACTTCTCATGCACTATTTAGAAACAAAGCCACGTGCCAAGTTAACTCCCATATAGAATACAGTATTTTTTAAAGGATAAAGAATACGGATGTGCTAATTTAGGCTTAAGATTATTCAGGGCAGAATACTGTATCACTAATGTTATTTAGAATTGCCAGCGCATGGTGAATGAAAGGCAGACCAACTTTTAGATGGTTTGACCAGGTTTTAACATTCTCTGCAGGCAGTGCTCCCCTCATCTTCTTGCACCAGGCAGAGTGCCCCCGCTGCCCCCCACCTTTTAATCCACAATCTTTACATAGAAATTTCACTGCCTCGATCTCAGGAACATCCTGTTCTGCTCTTACAGCCCCATAACTTCTTGCTGTCAAGCTCTGTTAAACAGGATTAAACATTTAAAAATTGAAATCCCACAGGTTGATTTCTCCTACTCAAGCTGCAACCCCCTTACCTGGAAGGGGCCCATGGATATCTGGGTTCAGCTTCATCCTGCTAGGGTCAAGGTCAGCTGTTCGCAGGGAATATACGGCTCCTTTGGGGCCTTCCCTCCAGCATCCTGCAAATTCTCTTCTTCTTGGCATCTGCAATGTGGGGTTCTTGTCTCTGTTCAGCCACTAATTAGCTTTGGGATCCTGGAACAAAAACTTTTCCTCCTGCTTGCTCACAGGCAAGCATTTCACTGAGTCATGTCTAAGGCTCCTTCTAATGTCCTCAGGCACTGGCTGTGAGGGCACATGACCTTGGCCACCCGTCCTGGGCTTTTGCACGTGGTGCCAATGCAGTGAAAGGTCAGCTCCTGACAGCCCCGCTCACAGACTGTTCCTTGTACGCCATCGCAGGGACACTGCTGACTGTTCAGACTGTCACGTTTCCTTGTTTGCCATCTTCAGAACCCCTGGTCTCTGGAGATTCCAGATGGCTTTATTTAACCATCAGAGCTGGATTTCCTGGCCAGTGTCCTCCTCTGCAGGCGTTCTTATTTGTCATGGCACTGACCTCAGAATGTGCAGGAATGATTTCTAAAAGATGTCGCCAGCCTGTCCTTGCTCCATCCCTGCCGCACACCAGCCTATGGGGGGAGGGAGGGGTGGACTGGCTATTCCCCTTTTATAGATGGGGACGCCAAGGTGCCGAGGCTTGAAATGCATGGCCATGGCGGTGCCTGCAGGGTCAGGACTGGGAGGAAAGCGCTAGCATTCCCAGTGTCCTATTCACTCTTCCGACCCCAACTCCAAGGTGCTGAGCTCAGGCTGGGCCCAGGCCCAGTCACCTTGGTTATACAACCACTACCCAGCATGCACTGGGCTGCAGAGGAGGAACTGACCCTGTGCCTTGCCTCTAAGAATTTAGGATTCAAAAATCACAAGATTTGTACACTGAGCATTAAGATGTCTGTAGAAATACTAAAAAAAAGTAGTGATAGCACAGTAATAGCATATTTTTATGACTTCGTATATTTTTATATCAGGACATAAAAATCTCTTCCCTATGTTTGGCAGCAACATATTTACGAATTGGTCCCCCCAAAAAGCTATAGACCAGGGATGACGAATGTGTGGCATATACCCTGACAGTCCCTGGGGATATTTGTGGTAGATGGTGACTGTATCATGGCTCTCTTCCCACTCAGCACAGATGCAGCCTCAGAATCTTTCCTAACACAGTGTGCCGCTCAGTCACATAACTCACACCAGATTTTGAATAGTGGGCCAAACTGGACTTGCCATCCCTGCTACACACCTGGGCCTGATTGTGCTAGAAAACGGAGGAAGAGTGAAATTTCGGTGGTTTGCCCTTTCAGGGGGCTGCTCCTTTGGTGTATCTTTTCTTTTCTCCCTCCACACCTTCCCCCAGTCCCCAAACCAGTGCTAAGGTCAACTGATGACCAGGAAGTGGATAACCCTGGTTGGAAACAGAAGTTACACACCTGAGATAGAGAAAATGTTTGCAGAGTGACGACAGTTTACTATGTGAGTGTCTCCTTTGCAACGCACACCTTCCCGCCCACCTCTTGCAGAATTCCCAGAGCAAGTGTTCTTTGTAAGACACCCCCGCCAGCCAGATGATTCTAATGTTTCCCACCCACCCTTCCCCCAAGAATCATGGCTTGAGAAATTATCTCTCAGAGATATTTGCCATTTCTCAGAGGATTGAGTCTTGGAGATTTAGTCAAATGGCTTAGAAATTATTTATGGGGAAACTCAGCCATAGGCGTAAGTGGCAAGGGGGGTATTTTGAGGACCAGCAATGCTCTTTATCCCTTCTCAGGGCATCCACTCCCCCAATGTCAGCATTAGATAAGTCCAGAACTAAGAAAGAACCTGAAAGGAGCCTGGAGCCCTGAGCTGGGTTGAATAATATTTCCCTAAAATTTCATGTCCACTTGGAACGTCAGAATGTAATTAAGATAAGGATTGAGATGAGAACGTACAGAGTTCAGGTGGGCCCTAAATCGAACAAGAGTGTCCTTAGGAGAGACAGAAGAGGATGTGCAGAGACACACAGAAGGCCATTTGACGACAGAAGGAAAGATTGCGGTGATGAGTTACAAGCCAGAAATTGCCACGGATGGTGAGCAACCACCAGAAGCCAGGAAGAGGCACAGAAGGATTCTCCTCCGGAACTTTCAGAAGAAGCGTGGTCCTTCCGACAGCTAGGTTTGGACTTCCGGCCTCTAAAACTGGGAGAAAATATATCTCTGTTACTGTAAGCCATCAGTTTGCCGTCCTTTGTTTCAGCAGCCCTAGGAAGTGAGTCTGCTTTCCAAAGAATAAATCTGCTTCTAATTCTTCACTCAGGCTCTGCTCTCAGAAGAAAGGAAATCCAAACAAGGTGGAAATATCCTCATTCTGCAGATGAGGAACCTGAGGCAGTGTTGCTCACAGAGCGGCTGAGGGAGGAAGCACTGATCAGCGAGGTGTGGCCTGCAGGGGGGCAGAGGCACCCCCTCTGCGGTGCGCCGTGCACAGGAGTTGAAAGCCCACAGCAGCTCCGTGAGCTCTGGGGCCCGGCAAATGGCCTGGAAGAGGTGGGGGCCACTGGGTGCCAGAAATGTTGTCATAAAATGTAAAACGTGAGATCTTTGTAAGCAGCGGTCCGTGGGCGATGGGGAAGCAATCTCTTCCCCTGCACCTTGGCTAAATGGATCTCTGACAGGCACTTCCCTCGCTTGTGTAGTCCCGGGTTGGGAGGACACAGTGAACTAGGGCATTTTGCCCGAGAAAGCTGCTTTAACAATTAGCAGCTCAGAAGATAATACAAAAGTATATCTCTTTCTCTTGTTTGATATGTTTTTCAAGGAAATATTTACTATTTTTTGAGAGCTCCTGGACGCTATCCATATTTCGTTTTCAGGGAGAAAAATCCTCAAGTCTTCTTCCCTTTTCCTTAATTTACAGTTATCACTGAAAAATAATAGAAAAGCATTAGCAACCTATGTTGTATATTTTCATAAGCTTAAATAACCAGTTGGTCTGTAATCTTTTATCCCCTTTGGAAATGAAGGCCTTTCCCAATAAAGAAATCATCTTTACCGATGATTTAAATCTCCATGGCATGTTTGTTCCCCATTGGCGGACTGGAAAGGGGCTGTTTTCAGAGCACTGGTAGAATCTAGGCAGAACACACCACAATCTCCTTGCGCTCCCGGCTCGCAGGGCCTGGGGTCTGCAAACCTCAGGAATGGAAGGCTCAACAGAAGCAGATGAAAAGGACAATACCTGCCCGCAGCGTCTTTGCGCCCTGGGGTCCTCTGGTGGGCCGCATTGCCCTCCATATCCTTCCCCGGACAAAGCCCACTTGTGCCCTGCTCATCTGCCTCTTTGCTCCTCTAATCTCTCTAAGGATGACTCAGAGGCGCTGCTGAGCAAAGGGTTTTCTGCGGCCTGGCATAGCAGCCATTCGGTCGGATCTCCGCAGCAATAAAATACAGATGGAGAAAAGGCATTGAGGCTTTGGCTCTGGATTTCCAACAAAGGCAGCAGCTACATACGTCATGCCGCACAAAGAGCTGGCTGGCCCAGATAGATTGAAATCTTGGGACTGCTCGCATCTCCTTCCTGGTAGCCTCCGGGGCCTGTCCCATGAGTGGGAGGAGCCACACAGAAGCACCGAACATGGCTGAAATGTTGCTACCTTAACATAGGTTCTAAGAAGGGCACCAAACACAGGCTTTATTTTCACGATACCTGAACCATATTTTGGTACATCAGAATGGTTTGGGGGGTATTCTAAATCGAGGTTCATTCCTCCCCCCTCCCCACCCCTTCCTGGGCATCACATTTCCCAGAATGCTGTAGAAAGTCAGTCCCTGCAGAAGGATGGTACCTTTCAAAAGTCAGAAGAGACCCGCAGAGGTGCCCAAGAAACGGCCATACTGCAGGGTGGGGAGAAGGGTAGTTGCCTCCACAGTGGGGGGTGCGAGGGGAGCGATCATGATCTGGTCTAGACGTAGACCCAGCTCTTCTACTAACAAGCTATTAACTAGTAACTAGCTCTCAGCTGGAGGATCACTGGGCTCTAGTTAGCTCGCCTGCAGCCGAGGCAGGTGTCCCCTGTGATCACCCAGGTCCCATCTATTCCTAATATTTCCTGATCTCGAAACCCATTTAGTGCCCAGGTTACCCTCAGACCGCTGGACAGATGCCCAGTGGTTTTCTGGGATGGCTCAAACTCCTCTTAGCCCTGAAAAGCAGAGAACATCTAGCTCACGGATCGCCCCTTCCCAAAGAGTAAGCTTGAAAAGCAGCTCCCTTTCCTGAGGAGTGGAGAAAATAAATCAGTTAGAAATAAGAGGGTGACGGTTCAGGTCAGGCAAGAATTTACAAGGGGCTGTTTCAGGAGGGCTGTTAAAGAGGAGGAAGCCTGTAGATTTCCTCCCCATAAATTGTCACAAAGGTCTAGAAGCAAACTAATAATCATGTTGTCTACTATGTGACTATGTCAACTGCAGCTGGGAAGGGGCGGGGAGAGGAAAAGACTACCCTCAGCTTCCAATTATGCTATGATAACTGTTTAAATTTTATTGAGTTAATAATTATCTTTGTGAATTGAACAAGGAACAAAACACAGCCCAATTCCCATTAGTCATCTGTTGGAGGTAAGACTTAAGTATATATTTCACACATGTGTTGGTTTTTTTTTTTTTATTCAGCGCCCTGATTCAGCAGAAGGCGTGAGCTATTCATACCTCCAGGGGGTAAAGGACTTGTTCTTTTGGTAAATTAGGTATTTGTTTTCATTTCTTCTTAAAATCTCTGTTTTGGGTTTTTAATTTCTTTTGAACCAAAGGCAAGAAGGGAGGAGAATATGCAGGTGTTTCAGGGGGACCTATGTGAGAATGGGTATGGTTGGGGGGGAGAGAGTCCAGTGGGGTTTCCGTGGGTCCGGGTCACCAGAGAGGGACATAAATGTTGCTTTGAACCAGAAGGAAGGCATACAGCAGAGCTTTGGACAGACGGATTTGTCTCTTAAAAGGTGTAGTTAGTGAGCCCTTTTACAGTGTCTGTGCTGGGCTGGAAACAAAGGCTTTGTGGCCGAGAATAGCAGACATGATGCTGAGATAAAGTGAGGAGGTGGGCAGTGTTTTCCCTTTTGATTGTAAGCAGTCACATCAAACCCTTGTGTGTGTGGCTGGTGGTGATTCTGCTGTGGGTTCAGATGAGAGCTCTCTCTAATTAAGAAATGAAGGAATGGGTCAGCTTCTGGGGTGCTGACTGCTGAAGGACGGTTTCCTGCTCTTGTTCGTGATTACATCTGGATCTTCTTCCCACCCAGTCCATGTTTAGGGAGTTGAAATCGCGATGGCCAGAAATGTGGGTGATTACGGTGACTTGGGGCTAAATAGTAGAGCTGTGCCCTGTGCCGTGTGGTAGGGCGTGGGCTGCGGAGACTCTGGAGGGAGATGCCGGAGAACTCAGAGATGGGATCCCTTGGTGAAGATGGAAAACCATATATTGTCATGCTTTGAACAAGTTTAGGTAAAGCTGAGCCATTTGGTAGTGAAAATGTTGGGCTACGTTATGGATTTCCTCATCCTAGGACACCACTCTCTAAAAAACCCTTTTGTCTTGGTTTATAACTAAGCCCAGTGCATCTTGGGAAGAGAAGAAAAAAATAGGTAGATTCTGTGCTTCCCTTCATCTTTGCAGGTCAAGCCCTCTTGTTCTAGTTTGAATCTCCTGGGAGTGTGAACTGATTGGCCTGGGTGCCAATCCAGGTGCCCCTTACCTGGCCAGGGCTCCTTCCCCCAGCTGCTTAGAGCTGCCCGCCTGGAGAGCTGGTTGGCACATGGGACCTCCTCGCCCCGGGGCCGGGGGGCAGCCCCCGCTCCCATAAGCACCCCTCCCTGCGGCCAGCAGGCTGGGACTGGTGAGCCACCGGGGGATGGACGATGACACGATGGGAAAACTCTGCCTTACAGCTTGTGTTCCAGAGCTTTCTTCAGGTTGAGTGATCTTAGGCCTCAGTAATTCCTCAGACAGTTTTGTGCAAGAGATCATGGTGGCCTTCTGGCTAGAATCTTGCATTTAGGAGCAGAGGCCTGATCTTCTCATCACGAGCATGGTACTTAAGATGTGTTCCAGCTGTGTCGGGAAAGTAGGATCTGTCCTTCTTTTAAAAATTCATTCATTCATTTGAGAAAGAGAGAGAGCACTTGCGAGAGAGTAGGAGAGGGGCAGGGAGGACAAGCAGATTCCCCATTGAGCCCAGAGCCCCATGTGAGGCCTGATCCCATGGCTCTGAGATCATGACCTGCGCCAAAATCAAGAATTGAACGCTTACCCGACTGAGCCACTCAGGCGTCCCAGGACCTGGCCTCCTTAACTGCTACCCCAGCACGCTGCTCTGTAAGGGGCTGGTGTGGGAGCCAACCGAGGCAGCTGCCACCAGGAAAACAGCACAGGCTCCAAGGAAAGACTTGTTACCCAAGCCAAAGCTTAAGGCAGTAATAACAGCTCTGATTTATAACGAGAACTATTTGTACATAATTATTAAAATTTTGATTGCACATTCAGCAGTGTGCTTAAACTAAAGACAAACCAAATCTGGTAATGGAGCCAAAACTCTTCTTGCAAACAATCACTATTTAGCCCTTTCGTGCAATAATCTGGCGGGATTTTACAGAGCGTGGTCCAGTGTATGTGCTGCCGAAGCGGGCGCGGGCACAGTTCAATTTATTGAGCATTGCATTCATTGATTACGGCTCCTCGTGGCCCTTAAAGAGTTCCCGGTTAAAGGCATAAAACAGTAACCATGATACAATGTCGGCTCTGTGTAGCACAGAGTAACATCGGAATGGGGATGAGGGTGCAAATAAATCTGGCAGAAGGGGTCAGGGAAAATACTGAAGACGGAAGAGAGGGAGGAGCAGACTCCAGACACAGGAGGAGAAACGCCAGACAAGCCGGGATCGCTTCTTGCAATGTTTGCAAGTTACATTTTACAGCTAAATTCAAATTTAAATTCATAACCACTAACTTCATACGGGCCTTTAGAGTGTGATCGCAGCCTTGTACATCCTCTCTTACTCTGTACGGCTCCCGGGACCTGCCTCCCATTACCTCTCAGAGCCCCCAGCCCACTTTTCCACCCACACGGACCTCCTTGCCAGGAAGTCACATAGGTCAAGTGGATCCCTACCTCGAGGCCACTGTACTTGTTGTTCCCTTTGCCCTCAGTGCTTTTCCCCGCAATATGCCCCTGTATTGTTCCTTCATCTCTTTCAAGCCTTCACTCACATGTCCGCTTCTTGGCGAGCTGTTTTTCTGTCCTTTCTAGTTGGAACACAGCCCTACTCACCCGCACTGCCGTCTGTCCTCCTTCCCTGAGTTAGGTTTCTGGATATTACGCTATTTTACTTACTCATTATGATCTATCTTGTAACCTATGTGTGGGCAGGGACTTTTGTCTGCCCGGTGCGTTGCTACGTTCTCCCAGCTAGAATGGTAGTTGACTCGCGGCGAATATTAAGTACCTATTTCTTCAAGGAAAAAGTGACTTCCTCAGCTATGTCTGATTGGCTGTCTCACCCGCTCATCGAGGGACATTGTTTTTAACGTTCACGATTCTAGTTTTCATTTTTTTGCATTGACTTTTTAATTTTTTTTTTTTCAAAACCTTCCTGGTCATTTTTATGGTCTCTTACTGCTTGCCTACCTTCATGATCTTTTTTTTCCCCCCAGACGTTATACATTGGATCCATGGTTACTTTATATATATTTGTGTCTGATAATTTCATTACCTAAAGGATGGAGGTTTAATTCTGGGATTCATAGTTTCTGCTGATTCTCACTCACGGTGGTCTGTTTGCGTGTAGGTTTCGTGTTCTTTAATTCTGGCCTCATTGGTTGATCTTCATTGGGTGGAATCCTGAGGGCCTACGATGGGGATGCTTGCCTCCAGAGAGGCCTCGAGTTTGCTTCTGCTGAGGGTGGGATAAGCATCCTGGCGTGATGCAAGAGTGTCCGTTTTTGCTCTTCATCCCCTCTGGCTGCTGGTGTGTCCTGAGACTCACCATTACCGTGCTGACTCTGACGTCAGAGCTCAAAGCGACTCCGCCTCCCATGCTTGCTTGTCCCCTGACGTTCTCACTCTGGGTTCATCTCACTCTCCTCCCTCCCTTACTTCACATGCTGGAGTCTATTTTACACAGGACTTAGTTGTATAGTATCTACTACTGCTGGGCTAAACCCAGGGTCTCCTTCTGCTCCCAGGACTGTCCACCGAGTTGTCAGCTCTGCTGGCCGCTGGTGGTGTTGAGCTGTCTCCCAAGCAGGGTGCTTGCAACGCCGTCCAGCATGCAACTCCTGCTTCGTTGGTGAATGTGTAAGCACCCAATCGGGCGAGTGAACAGGCTTCACAGCTGTGGCCCTTTAAGTGAATGCTCTAGATCTGTGTGATTTATGCTCACATTCTTTTCAGGAGCTGCCCTCCCTTCGCCGCAGGATTACGGCAGTGTTGCCGGGACGGTTCGCCCACCACCCCCTCCAAGCCTGTTGCCCCCCCGTGGTGTGGAGTGGCTGGGCCGGCATCCCGGAGGCCTGTTTGTTTGTCCTCGTATTCATTACTCCTTGGCTCTCGTCCCATCTGCTACCAGTGCAGAGTTATTTATGTCAAACCAGAGAAGCCCCGGTGAGCTTCCCTGTGCGAACTCACATCCTCAGAAAGCCTTGCATCCCCAAGGACTTTACCCGTGGTATCCTCACAGGAAACCCTTCCCTGCTGACCTGGGGGAAACTCCTGGTTTTCCTGGGAAGTGGCAGCTGCTCCATCCATCTGCTCGCCTGGTAAGGCCTTTGCATTTAGATGAGTAGCGCTGGCCCAGAGAACCTGCCGTGGAACCTGCCCAGAGGTCATGACAGCTGAGTCAGAGAGAAGAGCGTTTACACCGCAGTCCTAGGGAGTGGAGAGCACGCGCCCGGAGTGGGTCCAGAGTGCTGAGTCATGCCCCTCAGCCCGGCATTACGTCGTGGTGTGTCTCAGAAGAAGGGGACACCGCTCGAAAGTCACCAGCCCTCCCACTCCCGGGCCTGTCCTGTGTGTTCTGCAGTTCTGAGACACGGCAGCGCGTCCCCCTTGGAATGACCGCGTCAGTGTCACATGCGGGTGGCAATTCCTCAGCTCTCCTGTGTTCAACCCATAAAACTTCATCGCAGTCAGGGTTTCACTGTTAGACACAGGACAGAGCCAAGTGAAGGTCTTCTGATGGCCTGGCGGTGCCCTAACTCAATTAACAAATTAACGTGAGTCCACAGGCACAGATCTCCGCAGAAATTAGATCAGCTCTGAAAGATAGCAGGCCGGGGGTGGAAAAGGTCAGTAGTCATTTTAACTGAAATTGAACAAATCATTGGTAGTCAAATCCATACTTCTGTTGGGTGTTTGTAGCAAGCAGCATCGGAGACAGGATGTGGGGGAAGGAGCCAAAGAGAAAATGTATGGCCTGGCCAAATTTTGTGCTGAAAATAAATTTTCAGATAAAATGCATTTCTAAGTCTGCCACACACTATCAAATCACAGTGTGGGGGAAGCTGCTAGTAGGAAGCCTGCCCCATCCTATAGCCTCTGGGGAAGGAGTTTCTGCCAGGGAATATCAACATTGCACCACCAGGCCAGTGTTGAAATTCAGCGGGTGCCGGGAGGTGGCGAGTGTGGGCGGTCAGTTTCAAAACAGTTTTGAAACACCCACTGCGCTTGGTACCCTGGGTTCTGTGGTGGGCAGAATCATTGGTACACGTCCATGGAAGGTTATTCTGATTCTCCTGTTATAAAAAGACCAGGTCCGGTTCCAAAAGAGCAAAACGAGCAGGATTGTATTCTTCTAGTTTCATCTCTTTTTCTCTTAAATGCGGCACTTGCCACAGAGTGCGGTCATTGGTTAAAATTTTCCCTTTGCTCTAAAGAATTCCTTTGTCACTCTCTGAAGGTTAGTCAGAATAAATATTACAACTTGGACTTTAAGCTTAGGACAAGCAGATGTTAACTATTCCGTCACTTTTGTTTCTGGAGAGAGGTAAACAGAGCGCGGTTTGTAGAAATCCTCCAGAACTTGATAGTGTTCTTTGCTAGAGAAACTGTTCTTAGGGGTTAGTAGCTTATTCCAAAAAGAAAACAATGTATGTAATTAACATCCCACTTTTGTTCATTAGAGAACATTTGAAGTTTTTTTTTTTTTTTTTCCATTTGGTTTTTATCATGGGACATAAAAATTTCAGGAATAAAAACAAAAACCTCTGAAAGCTTAGAAATATTATAGCTGTTTCTCTCCTTTTCTCAAGCCTTCAACATCCTGCTCCTGCTCTTAATTCACACAGAGTATAGAAGAACTTAGCAAAGAACTCCCGAGGCACCACCTCCCTTGGTCTACTCATCTCTCTGCCTCTGTCCTCATTTTCTTCACCTTCCCTCCCCCGTTCCTCCTCCCAGTACAAAATAGCCCTCCACCCGCCCCCACTACTCAAAACTGCTCCTATGACTCTTTGCTCTCTGTTTGGCTCACCTTCCTGTGAGCATACAAATTTGTGTCTTATTTCCCATCTTCAGAAAAGAAACCCCACTTAGCCCACTTGCCCCTCTAGCCATAGTCTCATTTCTCTGTCTCCCTTTACAGGCGCTTCTCTGTACAGACCTGTTTCCACCTCCTTTTCTTATGTTCTTCTCCCAGACCTTCTCCAATTGGACTGTTGTTCTCACTACAGCCATGAGACCTCCATCGTTAAAGTCACCTCTACGGTTCCCAGGGCCAGTCAGTGGGGGTGTCCGGGCTGAGGAAGGTGCCTTCATCAGGCCAGTCCTGTGAAATACTCTGGGGCATCCTTCCTACTTCAGGAGCCCTCATCCAAGCTTCGTTCTCCAGCTCCTTCAGCATGGCTGGCACCCTTTCAGTAAACCCCATTTCAGGTTAAATGAGCTAAGAGCTGGTTTTTGATGCTTCTAATCAAGGCTGCTGAATTGGTTCATCGGAGGCGCTAGACTGACTTTGTTCTCCCGAGTCATTGCTAGGATACAACAGTCTGGGAGATTTGCCTGGGCCCCTCACTCCCAGAAGGAGCGGGGGGTGTCGTAGTTCATGTGCTGGTGGCGAAAGAAAGGCCTGTCAGGGGCGCCTGGGTGGTTCAGTGGGTTAAGCATCTGCTTTCGACTTAGGTCATGATCTCAAGGTTCTGGGATCGAGCCCCACATCAGGCTCCCTGCTCATCAGGGAGCCTGCGTTTCCCTCTCCCTCTGCCCTTCCCCACCTGCTGGTGAACTCGCTCTCGATCTCTCACTCTATCTCAAATAACTAAAATCTTTGAGAAGAAAAAAGGCAGGCCTGTCATCACCATGCAGACAAACCAGCCTCTTCTCCCAACGCTGCCCCTGGGTGGTGGCTTTCCACCTCTTAGGGTTGATCACCGTACTCTGTTCAAATTTGTCCATGCAAAAATGAGGCAAACAACCTAAAAAGAAAAATGAGGAAACAATACGAACATGCAGAGCTTCACAGGAAGTAGTGCCAGTGGCCAATAAACACACTCTGAAATGCTAAAATTAGTAACCATGCAAGTTAAAACCCATCACACTGGGGGGCACCTGGGGGGCTCAGTCAGTTGGGCAGCTGCCTTCAGCTCAGGTCGTGATCCCACGGTCCTGGGATTGAGCCCCGTGTCGGACTCCCTGCTCAGCAGAGAGCCTGCTTCTTCCTCTCCCTCTGCCTACTGCTTTGCCTACTTGTGCTCTCTCTCTATCTCTCTGTCAAAAAAATAAAATCTTTTTAAAAAATAAATAAATAAAATAAAACCCATCAGACTAACAAAACTTTTCAGTCTGTCCTACTGAATGATGAGGCTATAGGCAGGGGCACTTGGAGACACAGACTCCTCCTCCTCCTCCACTTCCTCTTCCTCCTCCTCCTTTTGATTTATTTATTTATTTGACAGAGAGAGAGAGAGAGATCACAAGTAGGCAAAGAGAGAGGGGGGAGCAGGCTCCCTGCTGAGCAGAGAGCCCGATTCGGGGCTCCATCCCAGAACCCTAAGACCATGACCTGAGCCGAAGGCAGAGGCTTTAACCCACTGAGCCACCCAGGCACCCCAAAGACACAGCCTTCTTGAAGAGCAAATGGGCAGTATCTGGCAAAGTTACTGCTGTGCAGGCATTTTGACCACAGCTGTAGAGAAACCCATGTGAACTTGCCCAAGAGTGTGTACAAGAATATATACAGCACTGCTGTCTTTAATAAGGAAAGACTCAAAACCATCTAAATATTCGTCATTAGAGTTTAGATAAAGAAATGGCATATACATACGAAGGAGTATTAAATAGCAAAAATGAATGAACCCAAATTACTTATTCATCTAGAGTAAGTTTCACAGACAGTATGTGAAACAAAAAAGCAAGTTGGAGTAAGAAGCATTCAGTATCCTTATAAAAGTTAAAAGAAATAAGGGAAGCAATGCTACATTTTGCCTAGGGGTACATACATATGTAGCAAAGTTTAAAGAAATACATGGGAATGATAAACACCAAATTATGAGTAATTATTATTTCCGGGAGTAGGGGTGGGAAGGTGGAGAGAGGAGAATGTAATAATGAATGAGCAAAAGGCTCACCCTATTTCTTATGCTTTAGTTATTAAGCTGGGTTGTGGGTATACCTTTTTACAATATCTAAACTATTTCATAGTTTGAACTTAACGAAACAAAGGGATTAGGAAAGAGGGTGAACCAGAAAAAGGTTTCCTCAGGTCACTCAGGGGCATTAGTGGGTCCTACGGAGACTGATTTTTTTTTCCTAGAAGTGGCCTCAGGATCAGTCTGGGCACTGATTCAGCCAATATTTCTGCCAACATCACCCAGTTTTCCTGGTTCTGAAATAATGATTCTGTTGATATGAAGTATCTGCCTCTTGCAACTTTTGTCACATGATCTGTTAATAGGAAATGTGAGCTGCTAACAGTCACTTTGGCTCATTTCATCTCCTCCTTTCCCATCTCCTCCTTGTTATGGATTGAGTTTATTTAGGAAAAGAAAAACCAATAATAGGTAACTGATTTCAGGCAAGGCTTTCTTCCTTCTGAGTTCTTGGTATTGTGCTCACTAGTCCCTCCAGAAGTGGGGGGAAAAATAAAGCATTTGAGTAAAAGAGAAGGGGCACTGCCATTCTAGGTTTATTGACATTGTGTCATAACCAAAATGATGGGCATGTTTATTCCATGTCCCCTCCACACCAGGACAATAGCCTTTTATTCCACGAAGAACTACCCACCCATATTTGGGCAGTTGTAACACAAGTGTAAGGTAGTACTAAGTATGCAGGGACAAAATCCCTGGAAATAAATTAGCGTTTATCAAGACCCTTTCAAATACGTGGGGTTGGCTTGATTTGTTGTTGATTTTCCAGTTCTTTAAGGTGTAAGGAGAGCTGGTGTATTTGGTATTTTTCAATGTTTTTGAGTGAGGCTTGGATGGCTATGTATTTCCCCCTAAGGACCGCCTTTGCCGTA
>CM052808.1:68090701-68124155 GCA_028533885.1 Nasua narica
ATCTAATTTATCTGATATGAGAATTGCTATCCCAGCTTTCTTTTGAGGTCCATTGGCATGAAAGATGGTTCTCCATCCTTTCACTTTCAGTCTGGATGTATCTTTTGGTTCCAAATGTGTCTCTTGTAGACAGCATATGCTCATACCCTTTAACTCAGACATTCCACTTTTGGAATACTAAACAAAGGAAATCATCAAATGTTACCAAATACTTATGCCCCCGAATTACTAAACCTAAAGTTCCCAAGCAAGGGACAGTTAATAAAATTGTAGGAAATCTTAACAATGTACAATAAGCAGCCATTGAATATGTTGGACATAAGAGATTTTCATAATAACATTTTAATTGGAAGAAGTAGGATATGAAAATGTAATCTACAGCATTAACTCTAGTCTATGAATTTATCCACCATTTATCTGTCTATACAGATACATAGGAGAAAATAAAAAATAAAATATACAGGAATATTAGCACTAGTGCTCTCTGGATAAACCAAAAATCATAGCTATTAAAGAACACACTTCTCTGATTTTTCCAAAGTTTTATACAATGACTGTGTATTACTTTAAAAATGAGGGGATTGATCATTAAAAGAAAAGCACACAGGATTGAGAAATAGGTATACTAAGCGGAATAGAGAATATTCTTCCACAATTCTCCTCTGGGTCTCCTTGTCACTGGCTATAAGCACGGCCATTAATATCCTCTCCTTGGGAGAAGGAAACCCTGAGCTGTAATTGAGCAGTTGCTATGGGCTGAGTGTGGACAACTCAGAGTAAAAACTCCAGGGGAACTGAGTCATACAATTGTGAGATTTACCTCCACCAGGTTCCCACGGTAAATACCAGGGAAAAGTCTTCTCCTGCTTCTGGCAGTGGGGAGGAAAGGAACCATTTTGAAATATCCCAGAGCACTCTGTCCTTACAAGTCCTGCCCTCAGGAAAGGCTGGTTACCAGAGCCTAACTTGCTGGGGTATTCTCAGAGCCTGGCTGACCTGGGGAAGGGAAATAACCAAACCTCACATTCATACTGCCCTGTCCCACCTAAGGGGGAGAGAAAAACTGAGAAATGCTTCTGTAGTTCACAGTCCAGAGACAGAGGCTCCCTCGAACACTGACACCTATCACAGAAGTATGGGATACTTCCCCTCCCCCACACTCTGCCGCCATGTTGCTAAAGGCCTGTTTATATCCATTTCTCTTACCCAATACACCATTCCCGGCTAACTAGAAAAAAATTATAAGGCATACCAAAATGTGAAAACATACAATTTGGAGAGACAGAACAAGTATTAGAACCAGTCCTGGCAGGGATGTTGGAATTATCAGACTGGGAATGTTAAATGACTGTGGTGAATGTGCTATGGATAAAGTTAACAGCATGCAAGAACAGATGCAATGTGCGCAGAGAGGTGGACATCCTAAGAAAGAACCAGAAAGAAATGCTAGAGATAAAAAACATCATGACACAAGTGAAGACCACTTTCAATGGTCTTATTAGTAGACCAGACTAGGCTGAGGAAAGAATCTCTGAGCTGGAAGAACTATCAATAGAATGCTCTAAAACTGGAAAGCAAAGAAAGGGACTGAAAAAAACCCAGAATATTCAAAGACTGTGGGACAAGGACAAAAGGTATAACATCTGCATAATGGGAATAGCAGAAGGAAAAGAAAGACATAAAAGAATAGAAGAAATATTTGAAATAATAATGACTGCGGATTTCCCCAACTGAATGTCAAACACCAAACCACAGATTCAGGAAGCTCAGAGAACACCAAGCTGGATAAATATCAAAAAAACAAAACCAAAAGCCCTACAGCTTGGCATATCGTTGTCAAATTGCAGAAAGCCCAAATTTAAAACAAAAAAATCCCAACAGAAGGCAGAGGAAAAAAATACCTATAGAGGAACAAAATAAGAATTACATCCAACTTCTATTCAGAAATCATGCGAGCAAGAAGAAAGTGAAGTGAAATATTTAAATCATTGAAAGAAACCACCAGCCTAGGGGCACCTGGGTGGCTCAGTCGGTTAAGCATCTGCCTTCGGCTCAGATCATGATCACAGGGTTCGGGAATCAAGACCCACGTCAGGCTCCCTGCTCAGTGGAGAGCCTGCTTCTCCCCCTGCCTGTTGCTCCCCTGCTTGTGTTTTCTCCCTTTCTCTTTCTGACAAATAACTGAGTAAAACCTTAAAAGAAAAGAAACTACCTGCCTAGACCTCTGTAGCTTGTGAGATTAGCTGTCAAATGCGAAGGAGAAAGGAGAAACAAAGACTTTCTCAAAAAAGTTGAGGTAATGTGTTACCCATAGACTGGCTTTGAAAGAAATTTTTTTTTTTAAGATTTTATTTATTTACTTAGAGAGTGTGTGTATGCACACACATGAGTAGGGGTAGATAGAGGCAGAGGAAGAGAGAATCCTTAGCAGATTCCCCACTGAGTTTGGGGCTGGATCTCACAAGCCTGAGATCATGACTTGAACCAAAATCAAGAGTCAGACGCCCAACCAACTGAGCTACCCAGGTGCCCATCAAAGAAGTTCTTTAGAGAGAAGGAAAATAATCCAGGTTAAAAGCCTGGACCTACATAAAGAAAGGAAGAACATCAGAGAAGGAATAAGTTAAGATAACGGACTTTTATTTTTCTTATTTTTAACTGATCTAACAGATAACATTTTGCTCCAAATAATAATGGCAACAATGTTTTCAACTATGTATACTTAGATGTAAGTGAAATGAGTGATTGCAAGGGACAGGCAGAAGGAATTCGGATGAGGAAGCCTCTCACACCACCGATGAAGTGGAATAGTGATACTTGAACTTGAACCTGGATTTGTTGTAAAATATATTGCAAATTCTAGGGCAACCACTTAAAAAGTTTAAAAAAGAAATAGAACTGATTTGCTAAGAGAGAAAATGAAATCATATGGAATGTTCAATTAAAACGACAAAAAGGAGGAAAAAAGTGGAAGACAAAAGTAGGAACAAAGAACAAGAGCAGCAAATAGAAAACAGTAACAAATAATGGCAGCAATGAACTCAACTATTTCACTGTATTCACTTAGACTATGTCTTCCTGATGGAGGTGGAGGAGGAGCTAAGCGTCGAAAGCATTCTGAGCTCCCTGAGCAGGATTTCAATGTACATCCCCCTGCAGCACAACTGAGGGCTCAGATAGACTTGTTCACCTCAAGGGCAGAGTGTGTCAGAGTGATGATGGAAGGGAGTCGTCCCATGTCAGCCTTCCAAGTAATTCTGGGATGTTCACCCCTTCCCGCCTACCTGCCCTCCTTCTTTGGAATCCCAGCCTCCAAGGAAGATGCTGCTTGAATGTAAGGCATGAAAACCCACATACGATCACCAGAGCTGGATGAGTTGACCTCAGGGGTATGACCTCAGAACCCTCATGATCAGCCCTTCCTGCCCTGGCAAAAATAAACAAACAAAAAACAAAAACTGTCCCTCTTTGTCACCAGGGCCCAGAATTCCACAATGAACATCATTCATTGGGCTTGAGGCTTTGGTATCAGATGTGTCAAGGTCATTTGCGGAAGGGCCTTGGACAGGTGAACTGGGAGCTCTAACACTGAGATTCCACAGTCATGTACTGCCTTCCCTCAGGGTGAGGAAATTCCAGACTGTGACTTGAAAGGAGACTTGGAGAGAGGATTGTAATTTGAGGAAATGGGAATGAGAACAGGGAGGACACGAAGCAAGTTCGGGGTTCCTCACCTATGTGTGGGCTTTCCCACAAGCTAGCTTGTCTCTTTTTTTTTTTTTTTTAAGATTTTATTTTATTTATTTTAACAGAGAGAGAACACAAGCAGGCAGAGAGGCAGGCAGAGGCAGAGAGAGGAGCAGGCTCCCTGCCGAGCAAGGAGCCCGATGTGGGACTCGATCCCAGGACGCTGGGATCATGACCTGAGCCGAAGGCAGCCGCCCAACCAACTGAGCCATCCAGGCGTCCCTAGCTTGTCTCTTGAAAGAGCATGGGGGCGGGGGAGGAGATAGGGTCTCAGGATATGAACTGACAAGATGGACTGGCAGCTTTCCGGCAGCTTCGGGGTGGAGGGTCTGAAGCTGCAAGAGATGTCAGGGAAAAGCCCACCTAGATGAGTGCCAAGTGCTGAGTCTCTAGTGTCTCCAGAACTCATCTGTTTCAGTCTGAGCCTCTGGCCCCTCAGGATGGTAACCTGACCTAGACATCGTGTCGTGGAGGATGGAAATTAGTTATGATGGGTCCTGCGTGAGGGTGGGCCCCTGATCTAATCTGATTCATGTCCTTAGAAAGGGGGACATTTAGAGTCCAATATGCACAGAAAGAGAACACCATGTGAAGACTGGAGTCATTCTGCCAGAAGCCAAGGGACCTCCTTGGCGGGAAGAGAGAGTTGGAGTGGTTCCCATCTAGAACCTTCGGAGGGAGCATGGCCCTGCAGATATCCGGACTGCAGACTTCGGGCCCCCAGAACCGTGAAAGAATACATTTCTGTTGTTCTAAACCTCCTCGTTGGTGGGGTTTCCTATGGCAGCCCTAGGAAACCAGTGCAAGGAGCTTGTGGGAGATCTGGCCTGGTCTCCGGAAAGGCCATCAAGCCCTATACCCAACAGGGGTGCTGGATTGCTTCCTCAGCGGCCGGAGACCCCCGGACACTGGAATTCTGATCCCAGTGTAGCCCCTGGGGGGTCCCTGTTTCAGATGAAAGCCTCCTTCCTAGGACACCTCCCTCCTTGGACCCCCTCTGCCTCCCGCAGGACAGCCCCTCCCCCAGGGGACCGGAAGCATTAACAGAAATTCCCATCACACAGAACCCTGCGGCTGGCACATGGTTTATTTAACTATTTGGCCCATTTTTATTACTGCTGCTACACCCCTGTACAAGTGACTCATAAAATTGGATATAAAAGGAGGGTAGTATTATTCCTAATCCCTTTAATGTAATATAATGGGTAAATTAATCATTTATTACAGCAGACAATTGAAAACCACTCAGAATGTTCTCTCCTGCCTGCAACTTGGCAGTAAGGTTCATTCCCCACAGTTTTCTGAAATCTTTGCATCTTTTAAATCTTTGGCAAAAGGAACATCAGATAATTTAAATAAAGGGGGTTTTGTTGTTGTTGCTGTTTTTGAAAGCTGCTTCTTTCAAGAAAACCCTGAGAAGCAAAGTAAAAGCGGGGACCCCAGCCTTCTGGGGCTTCGCCGAGGTGGGACAGGGAAGGACTCATCCACCGCCTCCCCAGAAGGGAAGGCCCACATCTAATCCATTAGCAATTGCTCTCTCATCTCTACTGAGGACCTCAAAATATTTTGCAAAGGGAATTGAAACTTTATAATCACCCAAGGGATAGATGGTGGTCAGCTCAGTTTGCAACAAAGTAGCGTAAACGAACATCTGGAGACAGAACCAGTGGAGCCAGTCGTGCGCCCAGACTGTGCCTTCTCCAGCTGGCCCGACCCGAGCACCCCCCGCCGTCGCTCAGTGCAGGTGCACCGAGTCTCTACCCTGAGCAGAGGCCAACTGGCTCTTTAAGGCGCCTCCAGCCTAAGGACCAGCCACGCTGGTCCCCTCCCTGTTCAGCTTCAGTGCAGAGAAGCAGCCCAGCGGATGCCACTGACAACAGTCCCCACACTGTCTGCAGGAGCGCAGCCAAGGTGACATCGCGGCACACAGCCGCTGGCTGCCCAGACGGAGGCCATGGTATGATTTAGAAGGCTCCAGCTGCCATCATGTGCCCGTCGCCCAGCTGACCGAGTGAGGAAACTGGATCTGCTCCAGGCAAGCCCCAAACACCAAAAACAAACAAACCCACAGCAACACGGGGGAGTTGTTAAAACTACTTAAAAAAAAAAATCTCTGGCCTTGTTGGCGTATCATGGATTCAAATGGCAAAGCACGGGAATGTTTCCAAAGAATTTTTGACTCAAGGATACATAGTGGTTCCAAGAGTCTATCCCTGCGGCAGCAGGGCTGGAAAGAGCTTCCAATAAGGAATGTCGTAGCAACTGCCATGAGTTACATGAGCCCGGCAGCTCTTTGGTGGCCTTCATTAGCCACCTCCTGCCACCTCTCATCAACAGGGGTGTGAAAATCGTGGGAAGACCCCAGAGCAGCACTCTTCGCCTCCCTGGGCCGGTGCTGGGGCACCCTGGCTCTGGAAGATCCCCCCGGGGGGTCGGCTGCGATGGGGCGCGCTGTCCCCACGAGATCCTGGGCCAGGGCCCATTGTCCCTCCTGCCTCCCTCTACGAGACACCTGTTGCTCAGGAGGACACAGCCCCTCCGTCCCTCGGGTTTCGGGTGAGCAATATAATTTCTTCTCCTTCGCAATTCATCAGGGATTTGTTGGGCGTCTGCTGGGTGCCTAATCCATAGCGAAAACGAAAGACTCGGGTGTAGTTGGTTCTGGAAAATGTCTCGTGTTACTCAGACACGTATTTTGCATAGAAGCATGCCCTCGGATTCAAATCTATTCACTTCCAAAGTTTTAGAAAGCCATAGCAAGATTGGATACCAAGGGCTCCTCTTTCTCCAAACTGCTCTATTTCAAAAAAATTTATCTAAATAATTCAGCTCCTGAGTAATGAATAATAAGAGCACAGCAAACAAAGGAGGGACTGATGCTTCCAAGAGAGCTAACAGACTAGCTTCCCAGCACAATATTAGTTATTTACTTCAGGCTTTATTTCCAACTTTAAAAAGGGACCCAGTATCCCTCTCAGGAATGGACTTGACTGTATTTTTTTTAAAAAATGCTTAATTATTTCAAGTGTTAACACAAAAACAACAGGGATATTAAATCTTTTAAAATAATACAAAATTCCCATGCCCTCACAAACCAGCCTTTCCATTTGCCATATTTCCTTCTAGTCATTTTTATTTTTTGTTTTAAAATTTAAATGCGTTTTTAATTTAAGTTCAATTAATTAACATATAATGTATTATTGGTTTCAGAGGTAGAGGTCAGTCATTCATCAGTCTTATATAATACCCAGTGCTCATTGCAACATGTCTACTAGTCCTTTTTAAAGTGTCTTAACATTTTATACATAATTGTAGAACATAAATGGAAATGTATTATCCCTTCCTCCCTGTTTTTACCTGACATCATAAGCATCTATGAAAATTTCATACTTGCAAATACTTACTGATTCATGATACTCAGTCTCGTAAATATCCTACAATTTGCCTACCATCATTTGCTGTTACAAACATCTATAACAAAGATCTTTGTGTGTCTATCGTTTTTTTTTTTCCTTTGGTGGACTTTCCTTCGGAAAATTCCTCGCACTGGGAATATTTGCCCAAAGGGCATTTTTATGTTATTTTATTGTTTTTGGTAAATTGAAATGTGTTTTGTTTGGAAAATTTCACAACAGCTCTCGAGGTCATGGGAGCACAAGGGTGTTGCAAAATCAAGGCTGGTGATCCTAGCGCCTGGTACCGCGTCTGCTCAGGCTGCAGCACCGGCAGAGAGACCTGCCAGGCTGACCTTGATGCACAAAGGAGGGTTCTTAAAAGCGGACAGGAAAAAGAGACAAGTAAAACAATACAGACATGGCATACGAATGACTCAACTAGAAAAATGATCTTTTGCCTTCATTGATTTTTCTTCCTGCCCTTGTACAGCATGTTATGAAAATGTCGTTGCCAGTTTTCATTTATCTGTGACTCATCAGAAAATCTTTTCAGCACATTCAGGGCTAGCAGGGAGCCCTATGACAAATACTCGGCAACGCTTCCTTGAATCGGAGGGAACTTGAGTTTTAGAAGACTTCATTCCATTTTCCCCTTTCTGCAGTGGACATACAGCATGGCTCAGGCGGTTAAGCAGCTGCCTTCAGCTCAGGTCATGATCTTGGAGTCTTAGGACCAAGCCCCGCATCGGGCTCTCTGCCCAGTGGGGAGTCTGCCTCTCCCTCTGCTCCTCACCCTGCTCATGCTCTCTCTCTTAAATCAATAAATAAAATCTTAAAAAAATTAAAAAAAAACAATGATAGCTTTCAAGTTGAGAGAGTTGTTGCTCCTTATTTCTCCTTTTCTTAATTTCTAAGTGTTTTTAAGAGTGTGCAGTCTTCTCATATTTTGCAGAAGACCACTCTGCCTAGGGACCAGTTTTTTCTCTTGCGGTCATTCATTCAACAAATATTTATCCTTGAGCTCCTCCTTTGTGCTTCTCACAGTTCCGTGTGCTGGCATGTGGTCACAAACAATGCAGACAGTGCTCTTCTTGTTCTCACAGAGTTGTCATGTTAATGGAAAATTAAAAGCAGAAAATTTCCATAATAATTATTTATTTAAATTACTTGGAGACTTTTTGGAAGGAAAGGAGAGAGTTGTCTACTGGGAAATTTGACCTTTTTTTAAATGAGATGTTTAAAGATTTAATAAAAGTCATCAGCTAGCACTTAAAAAAATCTTCAATCACTGTTAGATTTGTATCTGTTTTGCAGTTTTAGTTAACATTAATGATTGTTATTAAAATATAGACGATATTACTCAGCGGTTTCCTCATAAAGACAGCGATCGTGGACATGTACAGTATGGGACAGGTACACAATTACTGGACTCCCAAGTTCCATGAAAATGTTCAGCTTCATCCTCTGAATTCAGACTCAAAAGCCAGACTCGTCAAAGAGCAGAAAGGCATAGTCCCACTGGAGCAGGAAGTGGGGGGAACAGGATTTCCTCTGGCTCTCAGGGCTCTTACGACGTTCTCCAAACCAGCCCAGAAAATTGCTCTGCTTAACAAATTTTTTTCCTGAAAGAAGTATAAAATACTTACAAATAAAGAACTAAAAAGAATGAGTGGGACACCCGCTCTGATTTTCAATAACTTGTATTGTTTTACGGATTATAAAAATAATATACGTTCTTTGGAGAAAGTATGAATAATGCAGAAAATTAAGAAGAATATAAGGCTCATCTGTAATCCTGCCACACAGATAACTGCTGTTATTATGGCAAAGCTCCATGCAGTCTTTCTTCCAGAGCAGGGCTTGGCAAACTCTTCGGTCCTAGCACCAGGCAGTACATATTTTCAGCTTTGTGGGGTGCAAGTCCCCACCTCTGGCAGAGCAAGGGAGCGCCCCTCCACCACACCTCAATGAATGGGCGTGGCTCTCTTTTAACAAAACTGCATTTACGGAAACAGCAGGCCTGATTGCGTTCCATCCACAGTCCTTTCCCTGCTTATTCTAGAGCATTCCATTTGGAGAGGGACAAGTATGGACTTACAGATTCACATTTGCCCTCTCTTCTCCATCATGCCCGCCGCCGCCATCCCACTGGAGGGATCTCAATTACTGTTCACCGTAGGAAGCAGTCAACAAGAATTGACCGCTGGTCTACTGCCCCGCGTTTGCAGCAGGTGAGCGTGTATGAGCCACTGCGTCCCAGCCCTCCTCGGGGTAGAGGCAGTAGGAGACCCATTACAAGCATGTAAATAATAACGGATGTGCCCAGGAGAACTTACTGGGGCTCCAGGAGCGGAAACCTCTAGGCCTAACTTGATGGGAGGCTCGGCGACAGCTTTCAGGGGAGGGTCCATGAAGCTGCGATCCAAAGGATGAGCGGGGGCTGCCCGGGCCACGTGCTGGGGAGTGTCAGGGAAAGGGATCAGCCAACGTGAAGGCTGAAACGTGGGACGGCCTGGCCAGCTGGAGGGTCTGAAGGGAGGCCCATGTGGCCAGAGCACGGAGATCGCACACAGCCCTCGAGAGGCGCCGGCGGAAGCCAGGACGGGGTGGGGCTATGCCACCGCTTAAGGCACCACCTAAGGCATTTTGGACTTGACCCTGAGTGAGAAGCCACTGGAGAGTTTTAACCCGGGGAATCATGAGATCAGCATTATTTCAGTGGATCCTGAACGCAACACCCATACCCCTGGCCACTAGGAAATGTCCCTTTCCATCCTCTCTGTGCGTTGTTCCGGAATGACCTCTTGAGTAGCCCGCTCTTGTCCTGGCTCTGCTAACGCATCGGTCCCGACACGGCGGCGGGCGCGTCATGACGGTCAGACCCCTGGGGCAGGCGTTATGGCCACCAGACCTCTTGACCTTTGTCCTCACTCTTCCTTCTCCTCGAACGAAATCATTTACTCGTTTCTGTCCATGCCCCCTCCTTTCCCTGCTCTGTGTTTTGGTTCAGGCCGTTTTCCCCATCTAGAATGGTCTTACTCCAAATTCTGCAATCTAGTCCCATTTCATCTGTAGCCTCCCAGGTCCCTGGTTCATGTTCAGGTGTTGTGTGAACATCTGATCTCAAGAACAGAGGTAGCCCTCTCTCCTCCAACTTCTGAAACACGGTGCCTTCCCTCTTTCCACCCACATCATCGTGTGTCTCGTATTAGAGTCACTTGTGCCTTTGTCTTAAGTCCTTTCCTTGGTGGTGTGAAGGTAAGAGAGAGACATGGTCTTTTTCAAAAATAACAAGAGCAGCTATTTGTAGAGAATTTTATGGTGGGTGCTGAGCTAAGTAATTTACAAATATTATTTTATTTCATGTTTTCAATAACATAGAAGTAGTGGAATTACTGTTTTATAGATGAATACCGAGGGACTTGTCCAATGTTATCAAGCAAATAAAAGACGGCGCTGGGATTTGAACCCAAGTGAACCCGACTCCCAAGACTGCTCTTTTCTCCAGAAGTCTGCATCACTGCTCGGCACTTACAGAGTTCTGGCTGGAGAGCAGCGCCATAAGAGAGAGAATCACTAGAAAGGCCTAAAGAACATTTCTGCCTAAAGCTTGACATTCCCTCACAATCTCTGCCTGCCTATTTCATACTTAGCAGGGGTAGTGAACCTCTTTTTTTACGAGGGTGGTGACTCACAGAAATAGATCCATTAATGTTAAGGTTGCTAGGTTTAGCAAATAAAAATACAAAACAATGAATAATTTTTTCATGTATGCCCAAGATTTATTGCTTATCTGAACTTCAACTATAACTGGGCCTCCTGTATTTTACCTGGCAACCCCGATCAACAACTCAAGAAAAAGCAAAAAGAACCCCACCATGATGTTCCCTAACATCATTAGTAGAAATAGAACTGGTTAAAATTTGTATCGCTCCTACAACATTTAATTTTCAAAACTTACAAAATTTAAAGACTAACAGAGTTGATGTGCTGAGTTGTTACTAACATTTTAATGAAAATAATCCTTTGCAGAGAATGTAGAAACATTTAAATCACAGAAATGTATACATACTTAAAAAAAAAAAAAAAACAACCCTGAGAATAAAAATCACCTAAGATCTTGCACCCAGAGGCGATCATTTATAATAGATGGGACATTTTTTTATGATTGGTGTTTTAGCAGCATTCCACTGGGAAGGCTAAAACGGGAACAACCTGAAGGCAATAGTGCTTCTTAGGGTGAGTATTTTCAATCTATCTGCTTTTCAGCAGGGCAGTGAAGAACGTAAAATCTTATTCAACGGAAACAACTTGCTTGCTCTCTGCCCTGCACATAGCTCTTTCAGGGAGGGAGTAAAGACAAGAAAAGGAAAACAATGACAGAGAAGAGGAGGAAAGGGGGCAGAGGTGGAACGGGAGACGAAAAGGAAGGGGAGAGTAGTGTGTGACCAGTAGTGTCTTCTCCAAGACACGGAGAAGAGAAACAAGCACATCAAGAGTTTGGAGAAAAGAAAAGCAAGGGGAATATGGGGAATGAGAAGCTTCCAATACATTCTGAAGCGAGGGCTTGATTATTTGTCTGTCATCGGCCTCCGGGGCAAAGGACAGCAAAGTGGAAACAGACGAAGAGAGACCTATGTCAGATAACAGCCCCTTTGCCGGGCTCAGGTCCTGGGAGCCAAAGTACAGAGGGCCAAAATGAGGTTTTGTTCCTATGTTTGCTTGGTTGGGGTTTTTTAGAGGGGGGAGGGGCAGAGAGAGAGAGAATCCTAAGCAGACTCCGCACCCAGCACGTGAGCCCATGTGGGGCTCGATCTCACGACCCCGAGATCATGACCTGAGCTGAAATCAAGAGTCGGATGCTCAGCTGACTGAGCCACTCAGGAGCCCTGTTGGTGGTTTTTTAAATATTTTTTTAGTGGAAGCACAGCATAAAGAAAAGTACACAACTTACAAATGTACCACTTGTTGAGTTTCCCAAAGCACACACAGTAGTGGAACCGCTTCCCAGAAGAGGAAAGGACATTCTCAGCACCCCCAAACCATCCAGTGCATTTCCTATCCTCCCAGTACTGACCCCTCACAGGTAATCACTGTCCAGGCTTCTACAGAGTGGATTAGTTTGCCGGTATGTTTTCATCTTTAGATATACATTTATATGTAAATTAAATAAGATTTCACCATAAATACCCTTGAAGACCTGGCTTTTTTGCTCAGTGTTATACTTCTGAGATACATCAATGCTGCTGTTGGTGGCAATATTTTCCTTTTCGTTGCTATCACAATATTCCTTTGCATGAGGATATCACAAAGTTCATTTACCGCTCTAACTGTTCATGGATATTTGGGGTTGTTTCAATTTATGGCAATTATGAAGAATGCTGCCGTGACCGGAACATGTCTTTTTTAGTACACACACATATGCATTTCTGTTGGGAACGTACCAAGGAGTGAAAATGCTGGATCATAGGGTCTGCATGTTTTCAACTTTAGCATAAACTGCCAAACGTAGTTTTACTGATTTGTGCTCTTACAGCATATGAGAGTTCTGATTGTTTGACATCTTCACCAATTTGTAGTATTATATTATCAATTATTTGGTTTTATTTCTGTTTAGTCGTTTTGATGAGTATGATGTGGTATCACATGATGGGGTTTTTTTTAAAGTTTTTTTAAAGATTGTATTTATTTGACAGAGAGAGAGAGAGAGATCGTGCGAAGAGCACAGCAGGGGGAGTGGCAGACAGAGGGAGAGGGAGAAGCAGACTCCGTGCTGAGCAGAGAGCCTAATGTGAGGCTCGATCCCAGGACCCTGGGATCATGACCTGAGCCTAAGGCAGACACTTAACCAACTGAGCCAAGCAGGCGTCCCTATGATGGTTTTAATTAGCAATACCATGATGACTAATGAAGTTAATCATCTATTTATACGCTTATCAGTGCTTTACTCATTTTTAAATTGTTTTCTATACTTCTAAAAATTGATCTGTAGTTCTTTTGTATTTCGAATATCATCTCTGGCCATGTAGCTTGCCTTTTCCTTCAATGGTTTCTTGGGTTGAACAGAAATTCTTAACTATGATATGGTCTTTTCTTTGTTATTAGTGTCTTTTGTTTCCTACTTAAGAAATCTTTGTCTATACTTAGGGCATTTGGCTGGCTCAGTAGGTAGAGCATGCAACTCTTGATTTCGGGGTTGTGAGTTCAAGCCTCATGTTGGGTGTGTCGCCTACCTAAAATAAGAAGGAGAGGGAGGAGTGGAAGAGGAAGAAATCCTTGTCTACTCCAAGGTCATGAGGTTTTGTGCTACAGTAGCCTTTAGACGTCTTATTATTTTACCTTTTATATTCATCCACCCATTATCTTTTTTTTCCAGTTAGGTGTATTTCACTACTTCTTTCTTAAATATATGAAAGACTTTACCAGTGAAGCCATCTAATCCTAGAATTTTCTTTGAATCAAAGTTTAAATTCAGTTTCCTGGGTAGACATCAGATTCAGATTTATTCTTTCATCCTGTATAAGTTTGGGTAAGTTATGTTTGCCTAGAAATTTGTCCATTTGATCTAAATTTTCTTATTTATTGGTACAAAGGTATTCATGATCTTTTATATTACCCTTTTCAAGTCTATAAGATATTTAGCAGTGTTCTCTACTCAGTCCTAATATAAGTGATTTGTGCCTATCCCTTTTTTCTTTTTCAGTTTTTCTAGGGATCTATCCCATTTATTTGTCTGGACAAAGAGCCAGCTTTCGGTGTTGTTGTTTTTCTCTGTCGTACATTTGTTTTTTATTTTGTTTATTTGTACTCTTTATTTTTTTCTTCTTTTCTACTTTCTTAGGGTTTAATTTGATGTTCTTTTTGAAATTCTTGAGATACTTAGGGCATTGATTTTCAGCCTTGCTTTTCTTTTTTTCCTAATACATGCATTTAAGGCTATAAATTTCTAAGTACATCTTTGACTATATCTCATACATTTGTTTCCATTCAATTCAAACTTTTTTTTTCAATTTCATGGGTTTTTTAAAATATTTTATTTATTTATTTGACAGAGAGAGATCACAAGCAGGCAGAGAGACAGGCAGAGAGAGAGAGAGAGAGAGAGGAGGAAACAGGCTCCCCGCTGAGCAGAGAGCCCGATGCGGGGCTCGATCCCAAGACGCTGAGACCATGACCTGAACTGAAGGCAGAGGCCCAACCCACTGAGCCACCCAGGCACCCCTTTTTATTCAATTTCATTAAGATTCCTTTTTCTTTCTGTAGTTCTTAAAAATATTATCTGTGTTGAGGCAGAAGATGAAACGAGACAGACCACAAGTTAATCATTTTTGATACTTTTGGCATGGCTAAATGAGAAAAACCTCTCAACTGAGAATTCAAGATCTGGCAAAACTTTCCTTCACAAATGAGAGAGAAATAAGATATTTCCAGATAAACAAAAACTGAGAGAGATTATTGCTAGTAGGCCTGCCTGTCAAGAAATGCTAAAGGGAGTCCTTCAGGCTCTAATAAGAGGACCCTAGGCAATACCTCAAAGCCATATGAAGAAACAAAGAATACTTGTAAAAGTAACTACATAGCTACTATTATATTATTGTATTTTTGGTTTGTAACGTTTCATTACTTTTGCACAAGGATAGATGTTATAGATCAATAATAGACTAGAATTGAGAGTATAGAAATAAATCCATACATTTGTGGTCAATTAATTTTTATTTAAGATGCTGAGATTATTCAGTCTTTTTACCAGGTGGTGCTAGAACAACTGAATTTCAGCATGTGAAAGAATACAATCAGATCCTACCTCATACCATAGGAAAAAATAACTCAAAATGGATCAAAGACTTAAATGTAAGCACTAATAGCATAAAAATCTTAGAAGAAAACAAAGGTAAATCTTCCTGACCTCTGATTTGCCACTGAATTCTTAGAAATGACACCAAAAACAGAAGCAACAATTAGACTCCATCAAAATGAAAAACTTTGTGCTCTAAAGGATACTATCAAGAAAATGAAAAGGCAACCCATAGAATGGAGAAAACACTTGTAAATAATAGACTTTATAAAGGCTTAGAATCTGGACTATATAAAGAGCTCTTACAACTTAACAACTAAAAGACAAGACTACTCAACTTAAAAATGGGCACTGGACTTGAATAGATACTTCTCCAAAGATCATATACGAATGGCCAAAAAGGACTTGAAAAGATGTTAAACATCATTAGTTATGGAAATACAAATCAAAACCACAATGAGATAGCACTTTCTACCAACTAGGATGACTATTATAAAACAAAACAAAATAGAAAATAACACGTGTCAGTGGGGATGTGGAGAAATTGGAACCCTCATCATCACTGGGGAAAACGTAAAATAGTGCAGCCAGGGATGCCTGGGGGGCTCAGTAGGTTGAACAGCCAACTCTTGATTTTGGCTCGGGTCATGGTGTCAGGGGTTGTGGGATTGAACCCTGTGTAGGGCTCCATGTGGAGTCGGCTTAAGAGATTCTCTCTACGTCTCCCTCCCCCCCCCCCACTCCCCCGACTTGTGCAAGCACACACGCATGCATGCTCTCTCTCTCTAAAAAAAAATAAATGAAATCTTTAAAATAAAACAAAATTAAATTAAATAGTGCAGCCACTCTGGAAGACAGTTTGACAGTTCCTCAAAAAGGTGAACAGAATGACTGCATGGTCCTGCAAGTCCACTCCTGATGTACACTCACAAGAACTGAAAACAAGTATTCAGACAAATACTGGTGCATGAGTGTTCATAGCAGCCGTATTCACAGTAGGCAGAAACAACACGAATGTCTGCCAGTGGATGAGCGGATGGACAACAAAGGTGATATCTCTATACAGTGGAATATAATTAAGCCATAAGAAGAGCTATAGTTGTACCAAATCTGTGAATGTATTAAAAACACTAAACCCTTAAAAAATTTATATTCAGGACCCAAACTGAAGCTTGTTCACTAATCTCTAAGTGATGGGTCTACAGCTTATTCTGACCGGTACCTCTGGGAGAGCGTGAAGGAAAAAGTAGTGTGTAGGGAGGGTGTGTTTTCACAGGGAGCGCAGCCTTAAATCAAAGCACTAAAGCTCTGGGTACATTTTCAGCGTCAGCCCACAGGTCTGAAGTGAGCTTTGGGGTCTCCTGGAACAACAAGCAGCTGGCTGTCTCTGAAGGGAAGGCACGTCAGCTTTGCCTTAAAACCATTATAATCTCCTTTCAAAGCTGTTCCACTTCGAATCTGCAAGGAAAGTCTTGCAGTTAACAAGCCTGATTGTGAAATATTTATAAGCCCTAATATAGCATTTACTCTGCTGTTAAGATATGTTGATAGTGTTAAGATTAGCTCAGGGCAACGCTGCGTCACAAGGATTGTGGCAGACTTAATACATATAAGGTTTTCTCATCTCACCCTCAAACGTTCCTTCTGCCTTTTAAAGTAAATATTCCTCCCTTGGCATTCTTCGATACTCTTCCCTTCCTTCCATTCCACAGCTTCTGTACTTAATGCTGCTTCCCTTCCGCCAGCTCAGATCATTCCAACGCATCTGACGAGATCTCAGACTTGTAGAAAAGCGATTCTTGGAATGCCATCTGGCTAACCATTAGATGTGTCCAGACAGACACTTTGCGGATTATCTCCAGGAAGGAAGAAAAATAGAAGAGAGTCTCAGAACTATTTATACAATTATACTGCAGGGTTTGGCCTGGAAAATAAGAAACTAGGACTTTAAGGTTTTTTGACTGAGTTTCTTCCTTCTTGTATTTCCTGAAGTTTAAATTATAACCATCTGTTTCAGAAGATATATAAATCCTGAAATCCATCCTCTTCCACATGAACAGAATACTAACCCTTTGGGGAATCTTCTATTAATGGAGGTGCTCAATAATGACGATACTAAAATCACATTACCTATTTACTTCATTTGCCTCTTGAATCTAATGATGAAAGGGGCATCTGTCTCCAAGGTGTGTCTTCTGATGTGAATGTTTGCCTGTGTGCTGCCACTGACAGGTTTTCTGCTCCTCTGATGGCGGTGTTGAGGATGGTGATGATGGTAATGTTGGTAGAAGCTCTCTTAACTCGAGTTCTTATTAGAGGCCATCACCCATTTGGGCATACTCTTTTACTCATCCTTAATTCTCAAAATATCCCCAAATCATTCCTGGTAGCTTCAGAGGCATTTCACACTTGGTGATTAATTTATTTTGCTTTCATTTTTACAGCCTATCAGACACTATCTGTGTGAAAAACACCTCTTTTAAATTCACCATCTGCAATGAATCGCATCCTGTTCCCCACTCTGTCACCCCCCCAGCCCCAATTTCGTAGGTAATTCTCAGTAACTTTCCAATAAGCTAGAGGGAAAACATGACATTATGGCTGCATAAAATAACCTTATCTATGGCACAGAGACTCACTGTGTTCCTTTTAGTTAATGTGCTAGACTCCAATTTTCTCTCTCAATAGGCTTTCTCTATTCTTCTCTCAGAAACATTTTCCCTCCTCCTTCCCATTAATAAACCTTCATAGAACATTTACTGTTTTCTAAACACTGTACTGGGGACTGAGATGTAGAGGTAAGCAAAATCTGGTTTTTATCCTAGAGTAACCAAAATCCAATGTTAATGGGCCATGTGAACAAATACCCACAACACAATGAAACAGGAGCTTTAGGAGAGAAGAGTTGAGTGGCAGGGAGGAGGAACAGCCCCCAGAGAACGTAATCTACCGTGGGTGATTTCCTAGTGTTTGCTGATGAATTTTTTCTCTTACATTTCATATACCTTTCAAATCTCTATATTGTCAGTACTTACTTTTTTCAACTTTGATTATCACACCACCTTTTGTGAGTCTCACAGATAAATATAACCTTTTATTGCATCAGTTGGATCTTTGGGATCTGGAGCGAAGTAAAGAGAAGGCTTTGGAGTGTGTGGTAATGCGGCATCTTGTTGGGGAAAACTCTTGCAGACGTTGCTGGGAGTGGAGGCGGCCCTGCGGTGTCGCACAGCCTCATGGGAAATGTGCCTCAGTGAGTCAGAAGGCATAAGGAGAGGAATGTCTTCCCTCCAGCTACAAAGAGAAAAGAGAAAGAGAATGTTTGGAAGGCTAGAGAGGTTATATTCATGTGTCCTTCCAGAGAATCACAGAACACACCCTGATATAAATTAATGACTGTGTTACTGCGAAGGGGATGCGGTTTTTAAGGAGTTGAACTAAAAGCAAGTGATAGCTCCTCAGCGTGGTGTTCCTTTCTATCGGGACCCCAAGGCCAAGTATGAGGCCAAAATGAGTTGTCTCAGAAGTAAAAGCAAACAAATGCTCTAAAGGGGTTGTCTGCGGGCTGGGAGGCGGAGCGTGGCAAGAAAATAGAGAGGTGTATCAACTCAAGAAAGATCAGAGAATGGGAAATCTCTTTTTATCTTGAAAAGGTAATCACGTTCTTGCCTAAGAGGAGTAGTCAACAGCTCATTTTGAGGGAAACTGAATTGATGGAATACTAGAAAGAATTTTCTGGAAAGTGTTTAAGGCTTGAGCAGCATGATCCATCCTTGGAGTGACATGTAGTTCCTCGGTGCTTACCTGTGGGTACCTGAGAGGTTTCAGCTTGAAAAGGATTCTTTGCATCAACTGGGTGTTTCGGGTAATCTGGTGGGAAGCCTCTGGGAAAGAGCCAGTACGCATAACTAATTTTTAAAAGCATCAGAAGCGATGGGTGTGTCTAGACACAGCCAGCTGTCTGTCCCGTGAGGCCAACTGCCAGAGCGCTAGTGTACTTGCAGTGAGAAGCCAAAAGGGAGGCTTCACTGCAACCAGGAGCACAAGCAGCTAGCTGGTGAGGTTCCCTGGAGGTTGAAAAGGACAAGATGTTTGGCCTCTGCACTTGGCAGCTGGAAGCTCGTGGACTTCAGCTGTGGGGCCAGCCCGGCCTGGGCGCTTGGCAGTCTCCCCTCCACAGCTCCTGGGCGTGCTACATGGGTGGCACATGGCCCTGTGAGACAGGAGGATACAAGAGCCAGCAGGCTTTGGGAAGCACCAGGAAGTCCTTGAATGCGACAGCCCATGAGACCTGAGAGCAGAACTCCCAAGGAGGGACTTCCCATAACGACACCAAAGAGAGCACCAGGCCCTAACGACCATCGACCACATTTCCCCACTGCACTCTCTACCTCATACTCTTCCAAGGCAGGAAAGCCAGAGTGGTCTTGCTGCTCAGGCACCCATAGGATTTAGTTCACCCTGTGTTGGTGAGATATTTCTACCCTGGCTGTCCAGAATGGTGTCCCCAAGCTTGTCTGATTATGTGTGCCATCAATAAGACATTTGAGCATGCATCCTGGTGTGCATTTCTTTACTTCTAAATTATAGACATAAACTCCTGTATGGTATGCATGTTATGAAGCATACACAAAAATAGAAATTACAGAAGAATGAGATAAAAATTAAGGTATAGTAGAAATTCTATTACTTCCTTCCAGCGGAGATCCTTCTGCATTGTACAGGGTACAAGGCCCCAGGGGGTGGTAGGAATTACCTGGTAGTGACTCGCTGGACAATCCATTATCAAACCACTCTTCTGTCATCAGCAGATGGGACATCAGGTGCTTAGGTGGTATTGGCTCAATTCTCACTCAAAAGTGTCATAGGAAAGTCACCAATCACCAAGGGAGTGAAGTGGTCTTACTACAGTGGTGTTATGATTTAAACTTACCCCCATGCCCAGGAGATTAGCTCTTGTTTTCATATACAAATAAGCTCAATTCTGGCCGACAGACAAAGGAAACGAATGGAAAAAGTTGGGGTAATAGCTGTGAACTCATTGCAAGAAATAAGGTCGAGAGAGTCATTATATATAATTTCTCAGGTTCTCTTTTCTCTTTCCATTACTCCTGAAAGGCACTTTAATGACACTAATCACATTTGTCTATTAAGCATTTTATCTGGTCCTCTATAATTAAATTGTGATTATTAGGGACAGATCTAAGAAGGCTGATTTTCCTCTGGTAGTTATTTCCAGAAGATTTGTTCAGTTTAAAAATTGCTCCCTTTAAAATTACTATGTCTAGTTTTGGAGTGTCCCACGAAATAGAAACATTGACATCTTTTGAGAATATCTCAAATCATTATGATTCTTGGTTATCATGTTGAGTTCTGGAGAATGGTGTGCAATTACACATGAACTTTGCCTATGTTGCCCAGCCTGTTATTTCTCAAAGTAGTAGTGGGATTTTAGAATGATTAAATTACTGTTAAGCTGTGACCTCATAGTTTTCTTATGGGCACAATATGTAATGGTGGCATCCTTGGCATCTATATAAGATAACACCAAGATGTTATCTGTGCCAGCAACATGTTTACTGCTAAAGATTCAGGGAGAAGTTTTTAAAACACAGTCAAGAGACAAAAGACCATTGAAATTTATTACAAATTAGTTTGAGAAATCACCATTCATTTCCTAGATCATAAGCTCCCCCCTGGTACAGGTTTTGTTTAGTTCATTGCTATATCCCTAGTGCCTAAAATTGTTCCTGGCACAGAGGAGGCGCTTAGTGAATATTTGTGGAATGAATGAATGAATTTATAGAAGACACAAAGCCAAAATATTATCATCAATAGAAAACTATAAACTTGCCTAAGGAACAAAGAACAGCTGCCTTTGGGGGGGAGGATGTAAGTGAGATCATTATAATTTTTTTTAAATGAATGAACAAAACAGAAACATTAATGAGAAATGACACTTTAAAATTTCCTTTCAAACTATGCCCAAGGAAAGCTTGATTGTGACCCAATGTTTAATATACTATATGTTGGAAAGAATAACACGTTCTTTTTTTTTTAAGATTTTATTTATTTATTTGACAGAAAGAGAGAGCACATACAGGGGAGTGGCAGAGGCAAAGGGAGAGGGAGAATCAGACTCAGGTTTCTGAGATCATGACCTGAGCCAAAGACAGACGCTTAACTGCCTGAGCCACCCAGGCGTCCCGAAAGAGTAATACATTCTTATGATATAATACTTTTTAAAAATTTGCTAAAAATGCACCCAAACTAAGATTATGCAAATTGTGGCTATGGGTCAGGAGATCCTGGAGTAAAACTATCAGAGAAGAGTGATTTGCCTCTGAGAGCTCCTGGACACAAGGAAAGGAGGAATGGCAGCCCCTCCTTGATAGATGTACATTGAGCAGTGCACAGGGCCCTGAGGCTACAGAGCAGACATTGATTTGGTCCACAAACTCAAAGATCTTGTAATTAAGCGAAACAGCAGGTGGGGGAGAGGGGGCGGGAGGAGATGCTTAGGCTAGCATGAAAATGTGGACCAGTGCAGAGAGCTGGCGGGCTCTGGTGCAGGAGCCCAGGACACATGCACCCATGCATCTGAGCACACCTGCCACACAAGGAAGGAGGGGAATGGCTTTCAAGGGGCGGTTGTTCTTGAGGCCATCTGACAGAGAGGATGGGCATGAGAAAGGCTGCGTTAGTCCTCAGGCTGCCATAACAGAAAAGAGGCTGAGTGGCTTAGACAGCAGAAATTTACTTTCTCACAGTCTGGAGGCTGAACGTCGGTGACCCAGCTCCCAGCAGGGTTGGTTTCCTCTGAGGCCTCTCTCCATGGCTGGCAGATGGCCACCCTCTTGCGGCCTCTTCACGTGGTGGTCCCTCTGGGCACGTACACCCCTGCTGGCTGTCAGTGCGTCCTGATCTCTTCTTCTTATGAGGACTCCAGTCAAATGGAATTAGGGCCACCCTCAGGGTCTCATTTGAACTTAATCACCTCTTTTTAAAGGTCCCGTCTCCAAACATGGTCGCAGTCTGAGGTACTGGGATTAGGACTTCAGCATATGGATTTTATGGGGAAGACAATTTCAGCTCATCACAGAATGTAAAGCAGCAGTTCTCAAGTTGTGATGACATGGGCCCCTCGGGGCCTCCAAGGCCCTCTCAGGAGATTTGCAACGTCAAAATTATTATTATGATAGGACTAAATGTTAGGTGCCGTTTTCACTGTGTTGCCACTTGCTCTGATGCTACACAAGCTGCGAGTTGTAGGGGCGTGGAGAGCGTGGGTAAAACTGCGCCTTAATCGAAAGCATGGCACTGGCCCAGGCTGCACCCCCAGTCATAGCTTCTTTACTGCTGTCCATGATGAGTTTAAAAAAAAAAAAAAGACCAGTTTTTCCATGAGAATGTCCTTGATAAAACAGTATAAACCACTAATTTTATTAAATCTTGACTATTCTGTGTGATGAAGCAAAAAGTGCAGACAAAGCACTCCAGCTGCCATCCAACCACCATGGTGACGTCAAGGAAGAGCACTTGTACAGTTGTTTGAGTTGTGGGCTGAACTAACTGCTTTCTTCATGGAACACTCTTTGTACTTGGAAGAACAACTAACTGGCAACTATGGTTATTCAGAATTGATGGCTTGGCAGACATTTTCTTGAAAATAACTTGTCACACCAAATGAACCAAATGAACTTGTCACACCAAGGAAGAGCAACCAACGATATTTGTTTCCTTTGAGCTTTTATAAGCAAAAATTAGATTAAAAAAAAATCTTGTATCAAGCATCATAAGTTGGACAACTTCCTGGTACTTAAAGACTTTTCAGATGAGATTGGTGCTGAAATTGTATAACGAAATGGGTCAATATTTGGAAGATCTTCACAACTCAATGAACCAATATTTTCCAAATAGTTAGTGCATGATGTTATAAAATTATGCATGGGCAGGAGTGAAAGATCCATCCAAAGTGCAAGATGGACCAATGTACTAGTGCAGCTGACTGGGGAAATTTCACTGATACGGTTTCAGATTCCACATCTAACCTTAAGAAACTGTTCTTGTCTACTTTTGGTGAGGTTTCAAAAAAGAATATCCACAATTGTATGAAAAACCTATGAAAACTCTCCTCTTTTTTCCAAGCACCTATCTGTACGAGGCCAGACTATTCCCCCTACATATGTTAACTAAAACAACATATTACAGGAGAGTGAACGTAGTAGTGGTGAGAAGCTAGCTGTCTGATATTGAAGAGGTGTTAAGTCTGATATTGAAGAGATTTGCAGAAATGTGAAACAATGCCACTCTTCTCACCAACTATTTTTGGTTTTTGAAAATACAGCTGTTCTTTATAAACATCTGTCATTCATGTTAACAAATGATGGCTTTATTATTGTTTTTAAATGATTTCATCATATTAAAAGTTATAATACAGTAAATAACTATGGGGCTATAAATCACATAAGCCAGAGCCCTTTGGAGTTTCAACAAATTTTAAGAATATAAAGAGGTTGGGGCACCTAGGTGGCTCAGTCAACTAAGTGTCTGCCTTCAGCTCAGGTCATGATCCCAGCATCCTAGGATCAAGCTCCGTGTGGGCCTCCCTGCTCAGCGAAGTCTGCTTCTCCCTCTCCCTCTGCCCCTCCCCCCAACCTATGGGTTCTCTCTTTCTCAATAAATAAAATCTTTAAAAAAATAAAAATAAAAAGGTTATATCAACACGTGCTGATATGATCCATGACCGGGGTTTGGGGCTACGATGAGAAAAGAAAGCAAAGAGAGACCCAAAATCTACATACTAAGAAGTGGAAGATACTTTTGATTAGAAACAATACGATCAAACTATGAAAGACCTGGAAAATTAAGGGACCAAACCGAAAATAATCTTAAAATTTGAGCTGGAAGAGAACTTAAACATTATTCAGTCTCATGGTGCTATTTTAGGATGAGGAATTTAGATGAGGAATCTCAGGCCCAGGGATAAGGCAACTTGCCCAAGGACAACATATCAATTTGTGGTAGATGGGACTGTCCATTCCCAGCAAAGACAGTCATTCATTCTTACCACATCGCAGAGATCAATCAGGATCTGTTGCAAGACAGAACACAAGCCATTATAGACCCTGGATGTGAAGAGTGACATTCATTCCATTCTGTTCCTGGGGGAACGTGAAAGTATTGTTTGAGAAACATTCACCTGGGAGAAGATTGCAGAAGGACCTTTGAACTAGGTGTCTCAGTCCATTGAGGCTCCAATAACAAAGTACCATAGATTGGGTGACTTATAAACAACAGATGTTTATCTCTTATAGTTCTGGAAGCTAGAAGTCCATGATCAAGGCGCTGGCAACTTCCATGTCTGGAGAGGGTCTGGTTCTGGGTTCATAGACAGCCGTCTCCTCCCTGTGTCCTGACATGGCAGAAGGAGGGAGGGAGCTCTCTGGGTCTCACAAAAGAGCGCTAGGCCAATTCATGAAGCTCCATCCTGGGAACCTAATCACCTACCAAAGGCCCACCTCCTTTTTTTCCTTCCAAATTTGTATTTAGATTCTAATTAGTTAACATCTTGTGTAATATTGGTTTCAGTAGAATTTGGTGAGTCACCACTTACACATGACACCCAGTACTCATGATGACAAGTGCCCTCCTTTATGCCCATCACCCCGTTAGCCCATCCCCCACGCTACTTTCTCTGTCAACCCTCAGTTTGTTCACTATCGTGAAGAGTCTGTTATGGTTTGCTTCCCTGTCTCTCTCTCTCTCTCCTTTTTTGCCGGCCTGCCCTATGTTCATCGGTTTTGTTGCTTAAAGTGTGCCTGCGCGTGAAATCATATGGTGTTTGTCTTTCTCTGACTTATTTCGCTTAGCATCATACACTGGCTCCATCTGTGCCATCGCAAATGACAAGATTTCTTCTTTCTGATGGCTGAGTAATATTCCATTGTACATATACTCCATATCTTCTTTATCCATTCGTTAGTCCATGGACATGGGCTCTTTCTATAGTTCGGGTATTGTTGATAATGCTGCTATAATCATTGGGGTGCATGTTCCTCTTTGAATCTGTATTTTTGAGCTAATCATGTCCCAAAGGTCCCACCTCCTAATGCCATCCCATTGGGGATTAAGATTTCAACCTACGAATTTGGGGGGAGACCAACATTTGGTCTCTGGTGCTGGGGTTGAACAGATGGTTGAAGTCCTCAACTCTGATGCTGGCAATGGGACTGCAGAGGAAGAGTTCAATGTGAGACACAGGAATTAGTGATAGGTTGGAAATTGAGATATAGCATCAGAAGCACTCAGAAATGACCTCCAAGGCTTCTAGTCTCCCATGTTTGAAGCTTTGCTGTTTTCTGATTGCACCTCACTCAGCAACGGGTTATAATTCTTCATAAACCTCACAACAGTTTTTTCCAGTTAAATCCCACAAATATATGCTGTTTAACTGCCTTCTCTCCGTTTTTGCTTTTCTCTTAAATTGCTTCCTGTTCCCTGACCTACGGTACCATCCATATCACTATGAATGTCCATAGGAGAGTTACGCATCAATGAGATGAAGAATTAAGATAAAATAGTCCATTAACTTAAAGAAGAACACTTTGCATGAATGTTTCATGAAGGCTTCTGGGGAAGGCAGTGGGCTGGCCCTTCTGAGTGGTTGCCTCACCCAATCCCTGGACGCTGAGGTCTGCTTTGGAGATAACGTCACGAGGATCCTTAAGTGAATACAAAATCCTGTATTTATATCTACCACCACCAAAATCCTATTGCTCAGTAGTCAACAAGTGAAAAGGGCGCTCTAGAATCAGAGCTAGGATCCACTTCATGCAAACCACTACACTTTTTATTCGAATGCTGACAGCATGCACTGCACACATCATCACTTTACATTTCATAAGTTTTATAAACCTTATTTTGGATACAAATAAACGTATGGAATGTCCAGAATGTTGCGGTACTACTGGAGGTTTGGAAAGCTGTGTGGTAAAGAACTTTTTTAAATCTATGCAAAATGCTCGTCCATCATGCACGCTGGTTTCCTGCGTTTATCTCTCAGGAGAAGATGTGATGTAGTTTGCAGTAATGTGTTGTGCTTTTAGACAGCAGCTTGGTAACGCAAGGTATTTCCCTTGTCACCGGCACTGAGATCAGAAGTTTGGTCTTGAATTCACTGTTCAGTATAGTGGCCACCAACTCTCTGTGCCTATTCAGATTTCAACTTGTATCAGATAGAATTAAATAAGATTTAAAATTCAGTGCCTCCTTCTCAACCAGCTGCTTTTCACAAGCTCAGCACCTCACATGGCTAATGACCACCATATTTGAGAGAGTGCCGATATAGAATATTCCTCTTGTTGTCGAAAGCTCTATTGAGTAGTAGTGATCTAGAACTTGATCTGTGGTTTTCAGTTTTTAAATATATGGCAGTAGAAAGAGCATACCTCACTTTTAAAGAAGGTTAGTAATTTGAAAAATTGATTGCATAAAAAAATGACTTTTTGTTTTGGAATTCTGTTTACCAATTCATGTTTTTAAAGTAATTAAAATGAATACAGCCCAAAGCATATAGTTGCAGAGCAGCTTTCTTCCAAGTTGCTTATTCTCCCCTGCCAATATTCATTTATTCATTCACAAAATATTTACCGAGTGCCTTCTGTGTGCCAGGCACTCTCCTGGGCTCTAGAACAACATAATAAATGCCTGGCCTCATGGAGCTTACGTTGTGCCCAGTGGGATGAGAGGCAAATGTTATTTCTGTTTTCAGGGCCAGACGCAAAGGTATTATGTGCCAAATTAGTGAACAAAATGAGAATATTCCAGTTCCTATTTTGTTGCTCATTGAGAAGTCTTAGAAAAAGGCAAATATATTAAGAATATAACTTCTGGGGCACCTGGGTGGCTCAGTCAGTTAAGCGTCTAACGCTTGATTTCAACTGAGGTCATGATCTCAGATCTTGTGAGATTGAGTCCCACGTTGAGCTCTGCTGGGTATGGAGTCTCCTTGGGGATTCTCTCTCTCCCTCTCCCTTTGCCCTCCCCTGATCTCTTCCTCACTAAAATAAATAAATAAATAAATAAACAAACAAATAAATAAATAAATAAAATAAAAATCACTGAATTCCTGATCTCTCTTTCCTCTGCTAAGGAAAGTATGTAAAACTTGTATATAAAGGGTTTGCTCTGTTTAGAAAACAAAGAATATAGCTTCTGATTTTAAATGATATTCTCACCATCAAAAATAAGCCTTGCAAAAGATTTTTAAATATTATTTCTGAAAAACCTTGTCTGCCTGACAAAGCACGAGAAGAACTTATACACAGTTTCCAATGTCACCATTTTCCTTCATGAAATCAGAGTATCTACAGTTAGAAGTGGTTTAGCTTCTTCTGTTCCAGCTTTCCTCCTACAACATCCGGCCATGAAACCATTTCCTCTCTAGCTGAGCACTTCGGGTAACAGAAAGCTCACTAACTTAATGGACAGCAGGGGCATGTTTTCATCAGCCACAAATTTCTTTAGAATTAGTATTAGAGTTCATATTAGTATTACAGTATCACATATCCATGGTTCAAAGTTTAGAAATAACAGACAAAACCAAAAATGTTAGATTAGTTGTATTCCTGCCACCCAGAGAGATAACTGCCATCAACACTTTGATATATATTCTTCATGAATTTCTGTCTCTGTTTCTATTTCTCTACCAACTACATATATATATTTCTATTAAATTAAAATCATGCCATTTGTATCTTGCTTTTTCTATTAAGCCATATGGTACATATTTTCATTCAAATAAGCGTAACTCTACAGCACCATTTTAACCACTGTATAATATTCCATTCAGTGAAAACAGATATACATGAATATCTAGAGATATCATGATTTATGTAGAAAGTTCATGTTATTCAAAATGTGTCATTATTATAACCAATACTGTGTTGAACATCCATGTACACATATCTTTGTGATGCTGATAAATTTCAGAGAACAAAATCTAGGAATAAAAGACTCTAGATTCTAGAGTCAAAGGTTCTACACATATTCAAGACTTTCATACATATTACCAAATTCTCTCCCAGAAAAATTGTGCCTGTACCCTCATTCCAGCAGCAGCGAGAACGCCCAGCTCCCCAAGCCCTAGCCCACGATACTGTTCTTGAGAGACTTCACCTTTCCTCTATTTTTCATTCATTGGTTCCCAGCTTGCTCCTGGGACAAACTTTCTAGTGTTTGAATAAAACTGTCCTGTCCTACAAAGTCTCCTCCTTTTTAAACTTAGTATCTCCCCAATATGGATTAATAAATTATTGTCAACTTGACACCTGCAGCATCAATGGTTCTGTCCTTGATCTTTTAGGGCTCAAGATTCTAATAGATGACTTAGAGGAATCTATAAAAAGCACACTTGCAGATTCTGCTCACCATTTATTTAGTGCCTACCAGATGCCAGGCGTGATGCCTTGTTCTTAAGACATAAATACAGATGAGCTCTCTTCCCAGCCCTGGAGGAGCTCTTGGAGCCATCCAGGTGGAGAAGCGTATGATGCAGCTTGACCTCGTGATTTCCAACATGGCACGTGTGGTAAATCATATTTGTGACAGAGGGCACCGGGCATCCCTGCCCCTTTCACGGGGCTGCCGCACACCGACTGGGAGACTCTGCTCTAGTCAGCAGTGTGTCAGGCCCTGTTCTCCAGAACAATGCCATAGAAATCACTTTTTGAAGCATCACCGCCCTTTCCCTCAGTACGGCCACAGCAGAAGCGTGTTTCCAATACACTGGGACACAAGTGTCCTCTAGCTCAACTCTGGCTCTCCATCCTTGATTATTTATTTTCTCTGACGATCTCCCAAGAGACATTTTGCTTGGCGAATACAAAACCAAATGCATTTTGAAGAGTTGTAGGACCCAAACACATTAACCTTAAAGGAGATAAGCTGCTCCAAATCCTTTTGGGAGGGGAACTAAGTAGGGCATAAATACGCAAGATGGTAATTCCAAAAGTCTGCTGTGAAATAAAAATTAGGCTGGGAATAAAGAAGGAAGTGCTCCAAACTCTAAAACATCCAGCACTTCGTGACTGATGGATGATTCTGTTACTGAGAATTACGAATCCTAATCCAGAACTTTCTTCCACTGCGATTAGCTCTCCCCTGTGCCCTACTTCCTCCTGTGCCCTAACAGCCTCGTTCACTTTCTCCTTAGAGAAGGGCTCGTGACTCGTCAGGAAGCCCTCAGGTCTGACAGGACTTGACACAAGAGGCAGCCCCTCCCTGCTGTGGGCCTCCTGGGCAGACGACCCGGTGGAGCCAGAAGGACCTAGAAAATGTTGCTGTACTTTGAACTGTGGGGCGTTAGATGCCAAAATCAATAGCCCTTCTTCCCAGAGAAGTAAAATCAACCTGCGATTTGAAGAGTGAAGTGACAACGCCTGCCTTGTTCGAATGCAGATTGATGTGCTTTCATCTTTGGATTGGTGCCTGACGTTTGACCTGGAGGCTAGCGAGTGATAGAGCAGAGCAGCGGATCTGGCTCCTCGGGTGTCCTCTGAACCCTGTCCCACTTACAGGAGCTCAAGGAGTGGACCAGACTGGCGCTGCCTTCTTGCTCTCCTTTCCAGAATTCCATGGCTCCGAGAGGAGAAACAGCGCGCCTGCCCTCATTCCGCACTAGGTCACCACCATGCGGGGTTACCAGCATTCTAGCTCTTCATTTGCCAAATCACATTCTGTTTATAGTCCTTACAATCAGCCACCCCTTGGCCCACCCATGGCCCTAGAGGTGTCCACACCGGCAGCGGGTCAAGACCCACTCAGAGTGACAGCAAGAGGGAAAGGCTGTGCAGGCCCCAGAAACGGGCTGTAGGCTGTTTCGGCCAGGAATTCCAAGGCCCTGGCTACCTGGAATGGTTTGGAAAGGGGGAGCTCGGAACAAGGAGTAGGCAAGCCCCTTAGCCTGTGGGCTCCTTGTCCTATGAGGAGGGGCTCCTGTGAAGCAGACAGGCCTGGCGCAGGGGCGCCCCTCACTTGGGTCTGGGAGCCACACTGCACACATACCCGCCCACACAGACTTTCTCTCTCTCTCCATTTCTTCCTCCTCCTCTTTTTTTTTTATTTTAATTTTTATTGAGATAACTATTGAGATATGTAGATTGTTACCATGAAATGATTACAGTTACAAATACAACCAAAGGTAGTAAGAAATACGCAGAACATGGACGTGTTGGCTGGAGTCGTCTGCATATGTATATGAAAGATCACTTATGGAGCAAACCAAGAAGAGAAATAGGGGTAGGCCATGGTCAAGGGTAAAATAGGAACCTGTCGTCCTTGTCATGATGAAGTTACATCTCTGTCAAGGAAGGAGGACGTGTCATTTGACAGTTTCCTAGCTTGATTTATGACTTTTAAATATGCAGACAGACGGCCTGTGACCTCCCACTGCACCTCTGCCTCCCAGCCCTGCCAAGGTTAGGGGCGGGCATTGGACTGCAGAGAGGTTCATTCCTAAGTTAACGAGCCCTAGAGAAAGCCTGAAGATTCTGTAACCTCACTAGGATAGCCTGTGAGGCCCCAGGAAGGGTCCTTTCCTCCCTTGGGGCACCTGTAAGACTGAGGCAGCCAAGGGCAGGAGCGTGGTAGGTAGGGGGTGGTGTGTAGAAAACAGGGCTTTGGGAGAAGATCCTTTTAGTGAGACTGAAATCAAGAACTCTGTTCCCTTGGGACAAATGATCCATGTTCCGTAAACTTGTCCCTTTCTCTGCTTGGTGGTTTGCTTCTTTGTTCTCATTCTTTTGAGATTTCCCTTAGCATCCCAGCAAAATTCCACAGGAGAAGCTCCTGTGTGTCTTGGCTGAGCTGAGAGGCTAGGGGGTCCCACGCCTGTAGGCTTGACCGGCTGGGAGGCTCAGAGCCCTGGGGCAAGACGCAGCTGGTGAGGCCCTGGAAAGGCTTGTCATTTCTGCTTCGTTGCCCTTTGTAGGACCAACCGAGGACCCAGCAGCTATAGGACTATTCCTGTCCCACCGTAGCGACCAGACTGTGTGCGTGTGTGCTCAGTGTTTCTGCAAACACATAACACAAACAAATAAACAAATGTCCTCACCCACCATGGTACACAAGGGAAACCCTCGATAAACTGTTGAGCTAACGAGTCATTTTTAAGCATTTTCATGAATGAGGGATTACTAATAATTAACAAGGAAATAGAAATAACACAATGTATTATAATTAGATAAATATATAAACATACTAGTAATAACATTAAAGCATAATTAATACTTATTAACTTAGTTCAAATTTAAATATTAAATCACAAGTTATTTGGACAACCTGATTGAATGTATTTGAACTAAATTTACTCCTAGAAAGTTTGATCATTTTGTCTAAAGGGAGAGAGAGAAAAAATTATTATATTACTGAATGGAAAACGGGGATGATTTAAAATAGCTTCAAGTCCATGCATCCTAATTTCCTCCTAGTTTTAGCCCACAGAGCACCATATTCTGAATTGTTTGCAGCGTCCCTGATAGATCTACCCTTCCTTAAGAAGTTTACTTGTATTTGTAGAACAAGTTCATCCACCAATATAAGAAACATTGCTCCTAGGGCAGGTGTGCCAAGTAAGGCCGCTCAGCTTGTCTCTATTTAGATATTTTTATTCCAAGTTCTTGAACAAGTCCCTAGATTGCGGTCTCAGCATATGCGTTTGCAGTATTTATGATTCATGTTAAAAGCTCTACTCTTTCTCAAATTTATCAAGCGCTATGTGTCTCACCTTTGGCCAAGATTATTGACGTGTTACCAAGACTCTGTGTGAGGCAGACCCCAACCCATTCTGACACATTCTTACCCACACCAGTTCAAACTATGACATATAGGTGAATGGAATAGAATCAAGGGTCCAGACATAAATGTGTATGTCTATGGCTAACTGACCAGGGTTCCAAGCCAATAAAATGGGACTTTGGTAAATGGCACTGGGACAACCGGATATCCGTAAGCAAAACAATGAGGTTGGACCTCTATTTTACAGTGTATACAAAAAAATCACATCAAATGGTCAAAGACCTAAATTTAGAAACTAAAACTGTAGAACTCTTAGAGGAAAACGGGAGTAAATCTTCCTGACCTTAGGTTTGGCAATGGATTCCTTAAAATGATGAAAAAAGTACAAGCAACAAAAGAAAAAATAAATTGGATTTCATAAAAATTGAAAGTCCATTAGTGGACTAATCATGAAAGTGAAAAGGCAAACTACAGAGTGGGAGAAAATATTTGCAAATCATATATTCAGTGAGGGACTTTTATCAAGCATATAAGGAACTCTTAGAATTTGATGACAAAAAGACAAACAACCAAATTCAAAAGTGGGCAAAGGACGGGCATAGACATTTCTCCAAGAAGATGTATAAATGACCAACAAGCACATGGAAAGATGTTCAACATCATTAGTCACTAGGAAAATGTAAATCAAAACCACAGTGAAATACTACTTCCCATCCGTGAGGATGGCTACAATTAGAAAGAAAGTTAACCAAAATGCCCTTCAACAGATGAGTGGATAAGGAAGATGTGGTACATCTATACAATGGAATATTATACCTCCATCAGAAAGGATGAATATCCAACTTTTGTATCAACATGGACGGGACTAGGAGAGATTATGCAGAGTGAAATAAGTCAAGCGGAGAGAGTCAATTATCTTATGGTCTCACTTACGTGTGGAGTATAAAGAAAATCATGGAGTGCATCGTGAGAAGGAAGGGAAGGCTGAATGGGGGGAAATCGGAGGGAGTGATGAACCAGGAGAGACTGTGGACTCTGAGCAACAAACTGAGGGTTTTGGAGGGGAGGGGGGGTAGGCGAGCCTGGTGGTGGGTATTGAGAAGGGCACGTATTGCATGGAGCACTGGGTGTGGTGCATGAACAATCAATCTTGTAACACTGAAAAAATAAAATAAACGTATTTGGGGAGAAAATAAATAAATAAAATCTTTATAAACAAACAAACAAATAAATAAATTAAGAAAGAAAGAAAGACAGTTAACAGAAAACAACCAGTGTTGGCAAGTACGTGGAGAAACTAGAACTCTCCTACATTGCTGGTGGGAATGTAAAATGGTGCAGCCACTGTGGTAACAGTTTTGTGGTTCCTCGAAAAGTTAAACGGAATGACCACATGACCCAGCATCCCATATCGGCACACAGATGCTCATTGCAGCACTATTCACAACAGCCAAAAGATGGCAACAACCCACGGGTCCGTCAGTGGCTGATGTGGATGAACAAAGTGTGGTGATTTGATACAATGCAATATAATTAGCCCACGATACTCCGGTGCTACAGACTACATTCTACAATGTGGGTGAACCTCAAAAACATGACGGTAAGTGAAAGAAGCCAGACACAAAAGGCCACATCGCGTATGTTTCCATTTATATGGTATGTCCAGAATCGGTCAATCGATAGACACGGAAAGCAAATTAGTGGTTGCCAGGGGTTGAGG
>CM052808.1:68124655-68150675 GCA_028533885.1 Nasua narica
TTCTCTTACTTTTGGTAATACTGGCTCATATCTAGTTACCTGCTTCAACTCTGTTAAGATCAGACCTTTTTTTTTCTAACAGCTTTGCTGGCTAGGTTTCAGTTTCGTTTCATTTTCTATCACTTTGGTTTCAGTTCTCTTTCTCAGGATACTCTCTTTCCCTTTCCAGTGGTAGTATCTGATCCTGTTAGAATCGTTCCTTTGTGATCCTTCTGATTAAAATACACGAATTATTCTAAGGCAGATATTCCTAAACAGGCAGGACGTTTAAGCAGATTTAAAACTTAGTGCCAGGAGAATTCAGTACAGCATTAAGCATACGTATATGAAAGATCGTTTATGGAGCTTTATTAGTATCATAAATTTGCCTAATAGCTGCCTCAGTGTATATGTCCCATGGCTGGACTTATTGTGTGTGTGGTTCTTTTGTGTGTGTGTGTGTGTGTGTGTGTGTGTGTGTGTGTGTGTGTATGTGGTTCTTGATGTGAAAAGATCACCAAGAATCTCTGTCACTCTCACCAGTCAAATGTAAAGAACCATTGCCTGTTCGGGGGAAAAGAACTGACTGAAAACTCCCTGACCGAGCTAGGATCTTGACCATAAATTGGAGGAAGGGAGGTGTGAGTCTCTTTCTTCAAAGCTTATTCTCAGTGGAAGTGCAAACAGCCCAAGGACTCCATAGGACAGCACGAACAGAAAGTTCCAGGAAGGGACTCAGAGTGACAGAGTGGTTGGATCACTCTTAAGACTTGACAACGCTGAGAGGGCGACAGCAAAGATGAAACTTCTATTTAGACAACCACACCTTCTTTAGACACTGAATCACTAAGATATTTGAGTTTAAAAAAAAAAATGCCTGCTTGAAACTTAAAGCCTTAATGTCCTTGTATTTGAAATTATATTGTTTTCCATTCCAAAATGAATATATGCTCAATTTTGACAATGTGGAAAACAAAACAAAGCAAAAAAGTACAAAGAGAAAGAAAAAATTCAAATTGTAATTTTGTCAAAAAAAAGATAACGCCTTTTAGCATTTTAGTATACTCTCCTCCGTTTCTTTTTTCTACTCTATTTTTGCATATTTTGTTTTGTTTTGTTTTGTTTTGTACAGAAAGAGCATGAGCCAGGGTGGGAAGGGGCAGAAGGAGAGGGAGAAAGAGAATCCCAGGGAGGCTCCATGCCCAGCACTGAGCCCAACACGGGGCTCGATCTCAGGAACCTGAGATCATGACCTGAGCCAAAATCAAGAGTCAGATGCTAAGCGGCCTGAGCCACCCAGGTGCCCCTTTGCATATTGTTTTGACCTTGCTATTTGTAAACTTTTATATCCTGATGTTTTTTGCTCAACATTATGTTGGAGCATTTCCCTACGTTGGTATACATTTACCAACTACATTTGTAATGGTTACATAATATCGTCTCGTGTATGTGATGTATTTGCCCATTCTCTTATTTTGGGTTAGTAATATTGCAGATTAAGCTATTATGCGCATGTTTGAATTAAAGCCTTTTTTTTTTTCCTTTTTCTGATTTAGGATTTCCTTAGACTACATTCCTTAGTAGTAGACTACTACTAAGACTACATTTCCTTAGACTACATTCCCAGAAATAAGTATATTAAAAGGTACAAAAATGTTTAAGATTCTTGATACATATTGTCACATTGCTTTACAAATTGGTTGTAGCAGTTTACACCCCAAAGTAGCCTATTTAATATAAATATTACTGGTAAAATCAGCTATAAAGCTTCAATTATATGAAGCAAATATTCCATTAAAACAGATTGCTACACATCTAATTTATGTAAAAATGTCCTTCATTTTACCTATGCCTCTGAAAGGATTTTGGCCATTTACTAATGTGAATATTTGAATTTAAAAATCAAGCTTTAATCAGTTTATTTATTCGACACAGAGTCATAAAAAGAAATGTAACATATGGTCCATGTCCCATAGGATAGGCAAGAATTACACATAGAAATAACTGGGGAGAAAAGAGGGCTGGGAGGTAAGGGACGTGGTATCTCAGAGGGAGATGAAGCTCAGGGGGACCAGATGGTTGGAGAAGACAGGTCCTTTCCTCTGGGAGTGGTAGAATCTGACACTGAAGCATGCTAAGACTTACATACACACAGACAGGGTGAGAAGGGCCTTCTCGACTGGGAAAACAGGATTCACAAAGATGGTTCATCATAAACATTAGAAAATGAGACAGCAGGCTAAAATTTGCAAGTGATGTAGACTATATTTGTACAGCAAATTCTGATGTTCCACTTCCTGATTTTTATTCAAAGAATCAGTCTGCAGAAGCTCATATAATTTTAGAACTCTAAGAGATTGTAGCAATCACTCAGCCCAATACCTCCCATATCCTATATTTTGCAAAGGAGGAGGTGTACATTACTGAGGGATTATAAGCTTTATGTCCTAACTTCCAGGACGATGCTCTTTCTACTGGGCCCTATACTCTCAGGCATACTATCTGGGAATCTTACACAGGCTGGGATTACTTAATGCTCTATATGGTATTATATTTATATAGTTACACACACACACACACACACACACACACACACACACACACACACACCAGTCTTACAGGATCTGGAAAAATGGGATGTGGGGAGCCAGGTAGGACTCATTATGTATATGTGACAAAGTGACAGACTTTTGAATAGCTTCAAAATTTATTTCCATAACTGTATTGAGATATTTTGGGTGGAATGATTAAATGATGTTAAGTATTAGAACTATTTGTGTCTTGCAAACTTCAGTATTTCTAAAGAAAGTCTACAAACGTAGTCATCATATAAATTAAACTTCCTAAATAGAAGCCACCCTACTGAATTTTATAAGGAATGTAATAAATAAAATGGAGGTTATAGCCCAAAGCAACTCACAATTTAACTGAGAAAATAAGATGTGGACACATATATCTACAAGTGCGAAATGATTCGATACAACTTTAATATAACTTCTATTGCCTAATCGATGTCTTACAAAGAGTGAACCTTCAATACATATTTGAGGAAGGAAGGAAGGAAGGAAGGAAGGAAGGAAGGAAGGAAGGAAGGAAAGAAGGAAGGAAAGAAGGAAGGAAAGAAGGAAGGAAGGAGAAAAAGGCCATTTCCAGGGGGGATGGTCATGGAAGAGTTCCTGAAAGAGGAGATGTGAGCTCAATCCCTGAGGACGGTTGAGATTTAGAGGAATGAGGAGAAGATAAGCAACATTCCAGACAAGGAAAAAGCACCAATTTAACATGCCTCTTCATCGTGGCAAGTTAGATAAACATGTTCCCTCTTTGCTAAAAATTAACTTTCCACAATAGATAAATGCGATATAACCAGACATGTGAACATACACATAGCAGAAAATTAACAGCATACCTCTCCAAGAGGTAATTTTGGGGCAAGAGAAAAAAATATATGCTAAGAGACAGCATTGAAAAGTAAATAAACTACTCATTCTCCAAAAAGAAATACAACTAAAACAAAGACCATACCCTAAAAACTTTGCCTCAATTATATTGCTATAAACAAGAACAATCAGGAGTGGAAAATATACCATTTCCTGAAATGTCAAAGAGATATTAATGATTAGTGATCACATAGTCACAAGATACTGGTGGATGCTGATTCTCTCCTGGTGTAAAAGGTATGTAAGTTCAGTTCTGTGTGATCTCATGGGGGCAAAGGTGTTCCAAGTCCACACAGATCACTCATGCTGCACATAATACCTTTGCCCCAAATAACCCTCTGTACCTTTTATACAGTGAAAGAATGACAACTATCATTCAAGGCACTAGTCCCTAAAATACAAAGGCTGTCTTGCCCCTTTCAAGAATTTTAAACTTAAGGAAAGGCATGTGTTATTCACAGATGCATAACATATGTAAAGAGTTTTTGTTATAATTTTCTTTCTTCAGTAAAAGCATTTGTGTTTTCTAAATGAAAAGGGGCATTGTGATTATTCAATCTAAACCCTAAAAATTTTTTGCAGATACCCATAGATGTAGGATAGGACGGGAGATGGGCTGAGTGTTTACATATGCTCCTTAGGAATGGTAAATGAACCTATTTATTACGAGGTAAATGAACTCACATATAAGCCTAACACCAGTCAATGAACCTACACCTCACAAGGTTTCTACATTTTGCATAAAGTGGAAACAACATGAACTAAAGTAGACTGGGAAAAGTTAGGGATGCAAAGCACCTCCCTACAGAAACCACTGGGGTGCGGGGGCGGGGAAGGCAGAGGTAGGGGTGCCTGAATGACTGAGGGAGAAGCATGCCAAATCCTTTTCCCAAAAAGCTCTGATGAAATTGGCAACACTTTCAAAAACAGCCATTGCGCTACTCTGTAAATTGACCTAACTCCTACAACAAATTGAGAAGAATTTGCTTGGCAATAAACTATTGAACTTAAGTAAGATCAGTGAAGTCTGTGGCATTTTATCCTGGGGCTGTTCCCCTCCACCCCTTCCCCCAGCTCCACAGTAACTTAGCTCTACTCAGGCAGCCTAGGTGATGAGAGGCGGCCACCAGAGAGAGCTGCAATCAGCAACATCTAACAAAAATGACACATTACGACCATGTGGGATTTATCCCAGGCATGCAAGATTGGTTCAATATCTAAATATCATTTAATATAATACACCATATATAAAGTACAAAAACCACATGATCATCTGCAAGAACCAGAAAAAGTGTGTGACAAAATCCAATACCTATTTATGATTAAAACAAAAAACAACCTTCAACATACTACGAATGGAAAGAAACTTCCACAATCTAATAAAGGGCACTTATGAAAAAGGTATAGCTAACATCATACTCAATAGTGAAAGATGGAATTTTTTTCTCCACTGAGATTGAAAATAAGGTAAGGATTTTCACTCTTACCTCTTCAACATTGCACTAGAAATTCTAGCCAGTGCAAATAGAGAATTTAAGAAGGCACACTAGTAAGAAAGGAAAAAGTGAAACTTGTCTTTATTCACAGACTCATGATCCTATATACAGAAAATCTTAAAGCACACACACACATACGCACACACTACTAAAATGAATAAGTCAGTGAAGTGTGGAATACAAGATTAACATACAAAAATGAATTATATTTCTATATACTAGCAATGAACAACACCCAAATTAGGAAATCTATAGTATAGTCTTAAGATAAAAATGTAGCACCCCCCAAATTACAGTTTATAGTATGTATATACTCTGCACAAATATACACACATATATGCATGCATACTTACACACATACAACCACAGAAAAATACTGGAAATAAGACGTATAGTAGCTACCTGTAGGCAGTGAGATGGTGGCTAATTTAAAATTCTTAACATTAATCAAATTTTTTTTATTAATGAGATTTTTAATAGCAAACAACTGTGGCTTTTATTGTGAGGAAACTAGTGGTAAATGTTATTTTAAATTCTTTCACTCCTCGAATTAAAAGTATTTCACATTCTCTAGATGGTACCGTGGTTGGAAATGTAGTTTTGGGTGGCCAACCAGGGTTTGAATCAGGCCTCAGTCACTTTCTGGCATGACATCTTGGAAAACGGCTTGCCCCCTCAGTCCCAGTTTATAAAATCATCTATAAAATGGCATTTACCTGGGGCGCCTGGGTGGCTCAGTTGGTTGAGCAACTGCCTTCCGCTCAGGTCGTGATCCTTGAGTTCCGGGATCAAGTCCCACATCGGGCTCCCAGCTCCACTGGGAGTCTGCTTCTTCTACTGGCCTTCTCTCCTCTCATGCTCTCTCTCACTTTCTCTGTCTCTCAAATAAATAAATAAAATCTTTTAAAAAAATGGCATTTATCTGAAGGACGTTATGAAGATTAAGAGAGATTATGTCTAAAGTGCTTAGTTCAACAGCACACAGCTCAATACCAACAAACGGTCTTTATTACCGTTGCTGTTTAGAAAGACTTGGGCTTTGCTGTGGCGAAATGATTCTTCTCTCCTGCCATTTCTTTGCTCTGACTGCTTCACGTCGCTAGAATTGGGACTACACTGGCCAATCAGGGTGACGTGGAGAGGGAGGGAACCACAGCCGCTCTGCAAGATTGGAGCCATGGACCCGCTCCAGACCTCAGGTTTTCTGGTTCCTCCATAAGTTCTCGGGCAGGAGGTGTAGAGAGGGGAGTTGTGGGGCAGCTCTCACCAGAGCCGTCCCCAATGGGAGCAGAAGCTGAGGATGAATTCACAGAAGGGCTTCCCTCCTGGCCTTTGGACGATGAAAGCTAGTGAGGCCTTGAGGTCAGAGTTGGAGGCGTGGGAGGAGAAGGGGGGTGAGAACCCGGGGTGCCTGTGAGTCTTAATTTAACCCCAGGCAGCCATCTCCTCCGTGGTCTGACTGCTTGAGTCGCCAGTTGAAGCCCAAGGCTCTTCCTCAGAGGTTAGAAGTCAGGAAAGGACAATTTAGCCAAAGTTCTTCTATCATTTCCACCCCTTCTGACATCAGCAACCTTCTGATAGAATTGAAATGGTTCTGTGCGCCATCCAAATTTCAACAGCAACGATGACGTTGGCCACGAGTTTGCCAATCTTACACGAGCACAGTTCAGTCTGGAAAACAGATCTGTGTAGATAAATTTTAAGGTCTGGACTTAGCTTACATTTCTGTGAAATAAAACTATTCTCCCCGTGCCTGGGTGGCTCAGGAGGCTAAGTGCCTGCCTTTGACTCAGGTCCTGATCCCAGGGTCTTGGAATCAAGCCCCACTCCCAGCTGGGCAGGGAGTCTGCTTGTCCCTCTCCCTCCTCCTGCTCTGCTCTCGGCCTCTCTCTCAGATAAATAGATAAAATCGTTTTAACACATGCCTTTTGTTTTAGAGGGAGAAAGTGAATTCAGGTGAGTGGGTGGGGGCACAGAGGGTGGCAAAGAGAGAATCTTAAGCAAGCTCCACACCCAGCCCTGGCCCAGCCCAGAGCCTTAGGGTCTCAGGACCCTAAGATCATGACCTGAGCAGAAATCAGAACTCTGAGGCTTAACGGACTGAGCCACCTAGGTGCCCCTCTCATGCCTTAAAATAGCAAAATATTTGAGAATTATGAAGAAAAACTTTTAGAACCTTAAAGTTGTAAATGTTGATGGAACATTTTAAGTACGAATATTGAATGCAAGAAAAATAAATATTGATGTTTAAAAGCAAAATAAATATTTTAAAAAATATTTCAACTGTAGTCTACCTACAACACCAGCATTCTGATGTGAGATGTGCCCTGAGATAAATGTGACAAGAGGACTGTTTAATATAGGTTATATTTGCTTAACTTGTATCCACATAGTTCCATCAAAATCAGTTGAAAAAGTGAAAAATAAATATTTTTCTACACCAGAAATTGGTGGGTTTTAATTGAATAGTTTTTAATGAACTAAAAAAAATAGCCACTTATTTGTATATATAATATATATAATTTAAACGTAATTTTTAAAAAATTAATTAAATCTTATACAGCATTAGTTGTTTACAGGATTTAAGTAATAGTCTTTAGCATTTTCCTCTTCAATAAAGATTTGTCATTTGTCCTCCAAAGCTGCTAAGTAACATTTTTTAAATTTTAGAGTTTTAAGAAATTCTTTCAAGTAGTTTTTTTTTTTTTTTTTTCCCAAGAGAAAGATAGTATTCTTTAAATGGTATTATTTGGACCTAAATGTGTAGAAGTTAAAATTATCTCAGACAAGAACAGCAGGCTGCTCAAGGTAGTGTATGTAAGCCAAGATCCAAGAAGGTGATCTTGTCTACTCAGAATTGACAAGATTCAAGGGGAGTGACCCCTCTAACTAAACCTACAAGGGACCAGTAAGCAGAATGTCAATGTATTTATTTCAGTGTGGAATGGCCCTTCCTTGGGAGTGGATTATATATCTCCATTCTCTAGGGGTATCCTGTTTCCCAGCATGAAGTCAATGGGAGTTGCTGATTGAAATTACTGAATTGCTGACTGAATTGCTAATTGAAAGGTTATTGGGTTCGGAATCAGAATCCTAGGGTGAAAACTACATGGTCTTAGAGACAGACTTTCCACGAGAGTGAGGGAAGAGCCCAAAGAACTGTCTTCTCCTGCCAAAGTCTGTCATTCGGGTGATGGCCAAGTCGTATCCATCAGATGCAATGATGTTTTACACTGGAAAGTCCCACATTAACCTGAACAAATGCATTGACTCTCCATTTTCCCTCGTTAGATTACAAGCAATCTCCTTAAATTGCTTTTGGTAGAAGGCAGATAAGAAAAATGAAGGTAATTCAATTATAACATGCTCCGCATGGAACACCGTCCTCCTGCTACTTCACCAAGATTTCTCTATTTTGGTTCCAGCAGATTATTTTGCACCCTTCTTTAGAAATGTTTCTGCTTGAGGATGACCTTGCTTGCATTTGGCTGGATCCCAGGTTTGTTTTGGAACACGTTGACAGACTGACTCGGGACGCTTTCTGATCTGCAAGCCATTACAGGTTGATCCTAACCAGCTTCACTCTTTAATTTTTTGGAAGGTCAATACATGCAGGTAACAAATTCAGAAAACTAGTTCTCCGTTAGTTCCCTGTTCCTCTCACAGATCTTCACTATTCCATTTTGTGTATAGTTTTAAAGAGGACTTTGATCAGTGTTTTGTCCCATTTATAAAACCAGTTAAACAATTTGAAATGGGATAAACTACATTCATCAATTTAATATACTTTTATCTTTTACTCATACCATAGATCCGTATTTGTAATCTCCACTTTCTCACTTTGAGAAGAAAATCACGCCTACAGAAAGAGGAAATGGTTCGACACTCATAAATACACCCTGCACCTAGATTTGCCTATTGGCAATGTTTTGCCACATTTGCTTTATTCCTCTATAATTTTTAAATAAAAAATAAGTTGTAGATACCATGATGTTTAAACCTTCAGTGCTACAGCAAATACAAACTGAAAACAAGGACTTTCTTCTATATAACCACAAGGTCATTATGTCACCCAAGAAAGCGAGCATTGATAAAGCAACCATGTCTAACAAGAAGTCCGTATTCAAGGGGCCCCTGAGTGGCTCAGGTGAGTACGTGTCCAACTCTCGATTTTGGCTCAGGCAGTGATCTCTGGGGTCCTGGGATTGAGCCTGCATGGAGCCCCACATCTGGCTCCGTGCTCAGCGTGGAGTCTGAGATTCCCTCTCTCCCTCCTTCTGCCCCTCCCCCCACTCACCCGCTCTCTAATATAAAATTTTTTAAGTCTCTTTTCAAACTTACGTAATAATCCCCAAAATGTGTTTTAGAGGGTTTTGTGGTTTTTTTAAGATTTATTTATTTTAGAGAGAGAGAGATAGAGCATGAGCAGGAGGGCCGGATGGAGAGGGAGACAGAATCTCAATGAGGGGCTCCACGCAGGGCTCGATCTCATGACCCTGAGATCACCACCTGAGCTAAAACCAAGAGTCTGATGCTTAACCAACTATGCCACCCAGGTGCCCCTAGGGGTGTTTTGTTTTGTTTTGTTTTGTTTTGTTTAAACCCAGGATCCAATCACAGATCATTAATTTGGTCATCATGCCCCTTGACATGCCTCTTTGGTCATTTAGTCATCATGCCTCTTTAGTTTACTTTAGGACAATGTAGTCCCCTGCCTCTGTTTGCTTTCATGACATTGATATTTTTTTTAAGATTCAGGCCAGTTGTCTTGTATCATGTCCCACAATCTGACTTGTCTTGTTTCACCATAATTAGATTCAGAATAAACATTTTGGCAAGAAAGCTACAAGTAGTATGTTCTTCCAGTGACATCCATGACATGAGGAAGAATGTGGTAGTAGATTATCCCATTACTGGTAATGCTCATTGTGACCACGTGGTTAAGGTGGTGTCCATCAGATTTAGCCATGAAAAAGTACCTTTCTGAAGCCTTTTAATTGAGGTGTCGAGAGAACACATGAATGTTCTGCTTCCTAGCAACCTTATACCCAGCAGTTTTCACTGCATTTTCATGCCTAAATTGGTTATTATATTGGTGGTTGCAAAATGATAGTTTCCTCATCATACTTTCCTTCTAATTTTTTTTTTTATAAAGAAGAGCTTTCCCTGCACTCTTCTCCACCCCTTTTTCTTTGAACATTCTTATGGACTTGGTTTCTTTTTTTTAGTGACGGGGTACCATGCTATTCTTTTTGATACTCAAATTCTGCTAGATTTGCTGAGTAGGAGCCTCTTTGTGTGCCAAATTTACAGAGTTTATTGACTTTGGTGTCCTTTTGACATATCCCAATATTTCGGGATTTCTGAACCAACTGACAAGAAATCTGGGCTATCCTGATTGGGTTACTGCCGAAGATCTATTTATGGAGTTGGCAAAGGTATTCCTCAAATGACATAGGATCTTTGGGAGAAGGCTGGATGCTTGGAAAAAATTAGGCTTCTTTTATGAGCAAAAAGATAAGAGCGGGTTTGACCTGGGTTGAGAACAGCTCACCAGTAATTTGATGTAACCACATTTAAAGAAGTATATGAATTCAGCAAAGTCCATTCCAGAGAACACTACTGGAACAGTGATTTTTCTATCTAGCAAGCCAGACTTCTGACACTTCAACTCTACCTCTCCATGGGTCCCTAGGGAGCAGTGTTGTCTTTTTGGGGGACATAGCCTTTACCTTTCTGAACAGTTGGGCACAAAGTCTATTTGCAGACATCTCACAGAACCAGGCAAGTATCTAATGTCATCAAATACCTGAATTTTTTTTTTTTAAAGATTGATTTATTTGAGAGAGAGAGAGAGAGGTGGGGAGGGGCAGAAGCAGAGGGAGGGAGAATCCCAAGCAGACTCTGAACGGAGCCCAACTCAGGGCTTGATCTCACAGCCCTGAGATCAGGACCTGATCTGAAACCAAGTCAGACGCTCAACGAACTTCGCCACTTAGGTGCCCCTAATTCCTGAATTTCTAACATGAGCCAGTAGCCTGAGGATTTTCCAAATCAACTCACTTTAGAATCAAGTTTATTTCTGGACAGGCTTTAAAGCTTTGTGGATTCCAGGGCTTCTCCACGTTTCAGTGTACAAATGGGAGAACTTGGGCCATCTGGTCCATCCAAGTCCCTAACAGTGTCTCTGACAAATGAAACCACAGCTCCAGGGAGCCTCTGAATATAACCAAACACTAGTCTCCCAGGAAAGGTGCCATACATTAGTGTTGGGTATGGATTCCCAGCTTACCAATACTGTCATTGCATCAATACTGATAATTTCTATGTCAAATATGTCTTATACGATGCTTTTGTAAGCCCTGACAAAACTTATCTTTTTAATTTTAAATACATACTTAGTTTTTCCTTAAGTTATATATCAGTGAATAATTTATGTGTTGTTTGCAGGAACTTAAGACCAGCTTTTTTTTTTTAATTTTTTTTAAAAGATTTTATTTTATTTATTTATTAGGAAAGAGGGAGAGAGAGAATGAGAAGGGAGAAGGTCAGAGTGAGAAGCGGACTCCCCACAGAGCCGGGAGCCCGATGCGGGACTCGATCCTGGGACCCCGGGATCATGACCTGAGCCGAAGGCAGTCGCTCAACCAACTGCGCCACCTAGGCGCCCAAGACCAGCTTTTTAACTGTAATCTTTCACAACAATATTTAATAGCTCTTAAATGCATGATCTAACTAAACAAAAATTTATTTTTGAGGTACCTTAAATTCATGACAATTTGTGATCAAAAGTATAGACTGTAAGAACAATGGCACTGGACACACATTAGTTGCTTCCCCAGCCATCCCTCTTTCCCTTGCTTCCTTCCAACAGCCCTGGATATTTTGAGGGGGACCCACATAGTTCTGAGGAAACTGACTCCACTTCTGTGGCTCCAGTAAATAATCAGTAATGGGCATGTAATCTAAGCCAGTTCATTCAGAAAGAATCTCAGGACTGGTCTGGAAATATTGGGACACAGGTGTTTTCTTTTCCCTTCTAGATATGAACAAAGATTCAGGTGACCCCAGGAGTAGTTGGCAGTTACTTTTGGTTCCTAGAGCATTATGCATTCGTTTATTCAGCAAACATTTATTAACATCAACTGCGTTCTAGATATCAAGATATAAAACTAAGGACAAAGCACATTAAGATTTATTTTCTAATGGAAGAAACAGGTATAATGGGAGAGGGAGCAAATAAGTCAACATTCACAAAGACTGAAAGAACAAATTCTTGGTATGGATCAGATTAGTTGCTTCATCTGAACTAGACGTAGCTGTATCTGGGCATCCTCATAGAGTTGATATCATAATTAGTCTGCTCTGAACCATCCAATTAACTGTACTTTTACTGAAATTCCTTACAGTAACCTGATTACAAAAGGCAGGATTGCAAAGTCTCCTCAACCCTTAATCACTGGCTAGTATCTTAATCCAAAGAAGAATATTAACTTGAAACCAGTCTTCTGCTTACATATATTTAGAAAGTAATGTCAATAATGTTTCATAGCTAAAGAGACAAGTAAGACACATTGAATGTGTATTAAATGGTATATTGTATATGCCTTAAATCTTTATCTGGAGACGAGACAATAGCACTTTGTGTCCTTAAAGACATCTTTTATGGTATATATCCCTCTGTGAACAACTTAGATACAAATGCACCCACCATTACTATAGTACCAATATCTGGCCCATCTGAATAATTACCCAGGGAATATGTAAAATATCAGAGAATCTAGAGCATCTCTATAGGTAGAATAGACAATCTCAATAGGTAGGCCTGGTGGGAGGAATATCTTCCTGGGGCGTCTTATTAGAATCATCCAGGTAGTTTTTCCCAACTAAACACACCTACACCTCACCCTGGGCCACTCCCAGAAAGGCACTGCAGTAATACCTCCCTCTTCCCCAATCAATGTATTCTCTCTCTCACTTATAAAGGGTGGAAAAAAAGTTGAGGCTTGATCTAGTGAGTGGCAGTATAGAGACAGGTCTGAAACAATGCACTGGGAGATAAATAGCAAATTGTCCAGCTGATGGAAGACAACCAGAATCATTAAATCATTGTAAGTATGTCGTATATACACAAAAGCTTTGATCACTGTATTTTCTAATATTGGCCGAAGATAGAAAGACAAAAGTCACTTTATTTTACAGATCTAAATTCAAATATAAAATTTATGGGTCAAGAGCTCCTACCAAACGGCTTCTTGTTGCCAAGGAAAATGTAAAGACCTTTCGCCTGGGTCACATGTAAAAATCACCTTCCAATGTATATTATCTTACTACATGAGATACCTGGATCGAGACAGGTGACTCAATAGGAACTTGTGAGTATCTAGCTAGACTAATATAATTATTGGTTGCCTAAAGTGTTTCAGCCTAAGCTTTAGAAATGCTTTAGAGGTAGATGAGATAGGGTGAAGATTCCAGGGAAGTTGAAGAGGACAGCAAAAGGGAGCAAGGATTGTTAAAATCTTTACAAAGGTTTCTCCTGATTGTAGTGATTTCTCCATTACACCCAAAGAATACAAGGAAATGGTAAATTACATGGAAGAATGTTTCATATATTTTGCCAATCTCAAATGTATTGAAAATAATTCCCTCTCCTTGTTTTACTGCTAAAACTGATTTGGGTTTCAGTTCAGTCTTTTACTCAATTATAAATTAGCTTCTTAGGGTATAAAATTGTGAGATAAAGGGTTCAGTGTATGCTCTCCCACAGATGTCCCAATATTTCAGAGTTACAATGTCATTCTTATTTTTTACATACTCCTGCTATATAGGTGAGCTGGAGTAGGACTTAAAACATTAAGGATTTAAAATCAAACCCACCTTTTAAAAATTAACCCTCAGAATATCCAGATGGGTATTAAAAATTGGGGCTATGTTGAAAAAAAAAGCTACCATGTGCGAGAAACATTTTAAAGGTTCTCAAACTTTAAAAATGTAACAAAACTAAAAAAAAAAAAAAAAGAAAAGAAAAGAAAAAAAGAAAGGCTGAAACCCCGTCAAAGTGGTAGCTTATTAAGTTCCTCGAAATTACAGGGAATTTACACCGGCACAAGGATCCAGAATGTTAATGTTAGGCACAGATATGTTACTTAGCAAATAAAAAGATGGAGGCTGGGGGGGAGGGTGCGGAGAGGGACTTTTGCTAAACTGCTGTGGAAAAATTTTCCAAAAAGCGTTACAGATCAGAGGCAACCGTTAGGCCAGGGGCGTCCACATCAGCGCGTCCCCCCTCGGCCCAGATGCCGCGGAAGTCCCTCGGGTCGGGTCTCCTTTGCGCCCCCGGGGCCGCGCGTCCCCACCTTCGCTCTGTGCAGCCAGCACCTGGCGTGGGCGCTTGCTCGGGATCGAGGCGTCCGGGCTCCCCAACCACAGCCACAACCCTGCCTCCCGAGCCAGCTCCCCGATTCGCAACTCAGAGGGCCAACGCAACCGATCCTTGTGGAGTTGTGCTGGGAATTATGCCTCTGCTGACTCCCCGAAAGTCGGCTGGGCTGCGGAGGACTGAAAGATTTCTGTCTTGGGGTAAGCGCGCTCACTTCAGAGGAACCTCAGCTCCCGGGACACGCTGGATGCGGCCGCGGAGGAAACCCCGCGGCGCTGGCCGAGCTGGGGCGGCGGCCCACGCGAGGAGACACAGCAGGGAAGTCAGTAGTCCAAAGTCGGCCTACGGCCCTGGGAAAAGATGAAATTACCCCCTCAGTCCTCTCACGTGGGCCTGGTACGCCCCTCGTCGCGCTCGGGCGCACCTAGCCACCACCCCAAGGTCCCACCCACGTCTTGCCCTAAACTGGTAAAGACCCGCTATTAGGACCGCGCGGAAGCGGCCGAGAGAGAGAGAGAGGGTGAGAGAGAGAGAGAGAGAGAGAGTGACGGTCGGGTAGCAGTTGGGCGTGGCTTCTGAGAGGCGACCCCTGGGGGCGGGGAGAGCTACGCAACCGTCGAATCTGGCCGCTGATTGGCTGAAGTGCCTGCGCGGAGCCCGCAAGCGTCTCCGCCCGTCCAGGGCGCTCCTCCTCCTCTCCCAGCCGCTGGGTCCACACCGGCTCGCGAGGGAACCGCTCAGGCGCCGCCGCCCCAGCCCAGTGCGGACGACGGGAGAGAGGGAGGAGGAAGGACAACACACTCGCTTGCTTGCTCCCACCCGCACTCGGGCTCCCAGAGCCGGCGCGGAGCCCAGGGGGAGGAGCCGCCGTGGGCACGCCCCGCCTCCGGCCCGGGAAGACGACGCCGGCGACCCCGCCGGCCGGCCACCGCCCCCCTCGCCGGCCGAGACCCGCCCCCGGCCCCGGCCCTGGCCCTCCCCCGGCGGCATGGAGGGGCCCAGCTCCTGACGGCCGCGCCGCCGCCTCGGCCCCCGCCCCCCCTCCCGGCCCCGCCCGCCTGCCCGCCCCCGCTCGCATGTCCGCGCCGCCTTAGCCGAGGATGCTGAGGATGAAGCTGCCGCTGAAACCGACGCACCCCGTGGAGCCGCCGCCCGAGCTGGAGGAGCCCGAGGCAGACGCACGGCCGGGCGCAAAAGCGCCGCCGCGCCGCCGCCGAGACTGCCGTCCGCCGCCGCAGCCGCCCGCGGGCCCGCCGCGGGGCCCCCCGCCGCCGCCGCCGCCGCCGCCTCCGCCGCCGCCCCGGGGGCTAGGGCCGCCTGTTGCTGGCGGAGCAGCGGCGGGGGCGGGCATGCCGGGCGGCGGAGGCGGCGGGCCCGCGGCGGCGCTGCGCGAGCAGGAACGAGTATATGAGTGGTTTGGGCTGGTGCTGGGCTCGGCGCAGCGGCTGGAGTTCATGTGCGGGCTGCTGGACCTGTGCAACCCGCTGGAGCTGCGCTTCCTCGGCTCGTGCCTGGAGGACCTGGCACGCAAGGACTACCACTACCTGCGCGACTCAGAGGCCAAGGCCAACGGCCTCTCGGACCCGGGGCCGCTGGCCGATTTCCGAGAGCCGGCCGTGCGCTCGCGCCTCATCGTCTACCTGGCGCTGCTGGGCTCGGAGAACCGTGAGGCCGCCGGCCGCCTGCACCGCCTCCTGCCCCAGGTGGACTCGGTGCTTAAGAGCCTACGCGCGGTTCGGGGTGAGGGTTCGCGGGGAGGCGTGGAGGACGAGCCCGGCGAGCGCCGGGAGGACGCTGAAGGCGAGGAGGACACGGAGAAGGACGGTTCCGGCCCGGAAGGCAGCGGCGCCGAGCCCCGGCCCGGCGGCGGGCTGGGCTTCAGGGCCCAGGAGGAACTGCTGCTGCTCTTCACCATGGCTTCGCTGCACCCGGCGTTCTCCTTCCACCAGCGGGTCACCCTGAGGGAGCACCTGGAGAGGCTCCGCACTGCGCTCCGCGGGGGCCCCGAGGACGCGGAGGTGGAGGTGGAGCCATGCAACTTTGCCAGCCCTCGGGCCCAGGTAAGGCGCGCTAGCCGCCCAGCACCCGCCTTGCGGTCACCGCCCCGGCGGCCTCCCGGGCCGGCCTGGCTTTCGGACGCCGCCTGGCCGAGCCTCAGCCCAGCGCAGGTGTCTTGGAATCCCCATCCCACGGCTCGCAGCCCCGTAATACCAATTATCGTTCTGCTGGGCGGTTCAGTTCCACTCTCCCCCCCCACCCCCACCCATGCACACTCAGACACCCGCCATAACAGAATGCTCTAGAAGTCTCTTCCGTGCCGGAGTTGCCACGGAAAACATGGAGCTCTCAGCCTGGTCTCCCTCTCGGAGGAAGGGTCTCAGGACATTTTTGGCTTGGAGCATCTCTCGCTCTAGGTAGTGGGAAAGGCGAAGCGCTGGAGGTGACTGTGTTAGCCTCAGTCTATCCCCGGGCAGCGCCTTCTCTTTCTCGCCATCTGGCGCTCTGGTTGCAGTTTCAAAGCTCTGCCTTATCCCCTCGCTGAGGTGTTCCAAAGGTGCGCTCTCGGCGTGCTGTCCTTGTCTTTGGCACGAAGGGGCTCTTTTTGCTTCGTGAATGCCTGAGTTTTATTAAAAGGGGTCGTGCTTTTAGCATCTTGTTGCTAACTTGATGTTCTAGAAAAAACCTGATGTGGAGAGCTGCGAATTGACCCAAAACTAGATGAGCCGTAGCGCAGGTTGTCTGGGTCAAGAAACCTCTAGAGCGGGCTGCTTACACTTTTTACCTCTGGCGTAACTTACTTTCTATCGGACTTGAGTCTTGCCTACAGATTTGAGTCTGGGGGTATTTGTTGGGCTTTTAATGTAGGCATACATGTTGTTTTCTAGAAGTCGTTAAACACGAAAATATAGTAGACAAGAATTCAGATGAGTCACTTGTCTCAAACATTAAGGTGAAATTTTACAGAGCCGTGAAAGCAATTTAATAATAATCTAGGCCCAATATAAAGTCCTTGATCATAATAATTTAATGGAAGAGAGGAGCGTAGGTTTCAGTTAGAGTAAAAACCAGGTACAGTAAGTTTATTTTCGTGGTTTACAGTCATTTAAAAGGTAGTAATTTGGTTCCCATACTTTTCAATTTAGGTGATCTCCAGGAATGATATACTGGAAAGGAGAATTTTTTTTTCTCCTTCCTTTTATGTAAGTTAATTCAACTTATGTATCTGCTGTCATTCAGTACTCTGGAACTAAAACTGGGCATTATATTTTTCTAACGGCTGTGTGGACCCAATACCATTGAATCAAGGAATTTGAGGGCTGGAAGGGATTTAGCGATAATCTAGGCTGAGCCCCTTCTTTTTAAAACGAGGCTTCTGTGACGTGACTAACTCACATCTGAGGACATATTGTATCAGACTCCAGTGTAGTAATGCTAGTAGTATCCAGTATTTTTTTGGTGAGCTTCAAATTTTGTCTTCCAGTGTCTATTTACTACTAATATGCAGCTATGTATACTGTTGGTAAAAGCCCTTTTCCACTCTTAGCCTAGTCACCGAAATAATTCCAAAAAGTCCTATAAGCACTTATATTTGGAGAAGAAAGCCTGAAATCAGGAGCAATACTTGTATCTTGTTTGTTTTTTTTTTTAATTACATAGTGTAAAGGTGATCTTAGATTGTAGGTCTATAAAAATGTCACAGTGGAACTCCTTTCATATCATTCCAACAAGGGTAACCGATTTCTGATGTTAACTGTTAGGCGTCTTCCCCCCCCCCCCATTAAATTTTGCTTGTAATGAGAGGGTCGGAAGGCGACTAGAGAATGGGAGATCTGCGTGCAAACTAGAGTAATGAGATTACCATCTTGACTGCAGTGTGTGGCCGCCTCTGGCTACCGGAGAGTGCTGGGAGGAGTGGGCAAAGTGAGGTTGGGCATCCTGCCATCAGTTTCAGCACATCGTTACTTCTCAGGCAGTGCCCTGTGCTGGGGCCATCAGTTGAAGTGGGAGAATAAATCATATGGGATACACGTACTACAGGTGACGCTGACGGCTATTTTTAGACACTGGTGGCGTGATGAACTTTTTCCTCCGGTAGCTTAGGGTTACCGTAACAAATCATTCACGTCTTATTAAATTGTTCTGACCCCGCACTTTCTGCTTGTTAGCCTGGACTCCGAGGCTCTCAGCTGTGGCTAGTTCTAGCCTTAAAGACATTTCCGCCGATCTCGTTGCTCCCAAGCTGTCACTCCAAAGGCAGCTGATGGGGGTGGATGGATTTGCATCTCGATTCGCTGCAGTCCAGACCAGCTGATGCTCGGCCTTGCGCTGCCGGGACGCTCCCGGTGGGGCAGGGCCGACCTCCGAGTCCTCAGGGAAGTGCCCGAGTCTGGCACGTCCCTCGCGTGGACGCGCCGCGGCGTGTCGTAGCTCCCCCCCCCCCCCGGTCACGCGCCGCCGCGGACAGGCCAACGCCTTTGGGGACCCGTCCCTCGGGGCTCCTCCCCTCCCTGCAAGATGGCGGCTGCGGCCGCCCACGTGACTGGCGCTCCGGCCCCGCCCATCGGAGGGCGGGCTAAGGCGGGGCCGCGCCTCCCGGGGGCTCCCTTTGGCGTAGGCGGTCTAGGCCCTGGCGCGGGCCGAGCGGAGAACCACGTGGATGGTGCGCTTGGTGCATGGGGTGGGGGCGGTGGTGTGCTCGTCGGGCAGCCTTTTATTGCCCCGGAAGTAACCGTTTAGACACGTGTGTGTAACTTTCGGCCAGGAATCATTCTATTTCTCACTACTGTCATCCATACTAGATGCATAAAGTGGAACTAATTTCTTTTTCCATTAGAATAAAAGTATACTAGCCCGGAATAGTGTTTCTAGCTCTTTTCAATACCTACTTTGCAGCAGCTTCTCTTTTAAAGTTTTCTGTAAAAAACCAGTAACGTTTACAGATAGAACATGTGTTTTAACACGAATCTTATGTTAGTTATATGCTTTCAAGTTGACCAGTCCCAGCAACTATTTAGTGACCTACCACGGTTACGATGCTAACTAATAGTTGAGGAGGCAAGTCCACAAACTTACCACTAGAATATACTAATTAGGTCATTGTAGAAAACTGAAGGAAGAGTCAAGTAGATTTGTACATTTAAAAGTAATATTTCTCAAAAAAAAATTAAAAAAAATAAAAAATAGTAGTATTTCTTGAGTAATTTCTTTTAATGTGATTTGGAAAATGTTATGTGATTTAGAGTAAATGTTACATTGGATTATAACTTAAATATTGCCTTTAGGAGACTTGTGCATAAAGTTCACCTTCTTCAACTCCTGTGGACTGCCAGTCATTTTTATAAAATTCAACATACAATATGCATTAACAGTGTCCTGGGAAATGGGTGTGATTGATGTAGTTTTCTGTGTTAATAAAGTTACAGACTGCCTGTATAGCATAGCTGGGAAAAAAAATGGTTTTAGAAAGGGGTCCCTTACTAGGAAGCCAAACTGTAACTGGTCTGTTAGCAATAGTGACGGAAAACTGCCTAAGTTTTTAAAAAGATGCTAGTTTTTTTGCCGTTTCATTAAAGAGTAAGACAGTCAAGCTTCCTATCTTTGCATGCTTAAAGACTCTCCTAACTGCTCAGGAAAATGGATATTCTAATTTGGGGGACTTAACCTCCAATTAGCAACACAAAGGCCGGGGGAAAAAAAGCAAAAAATGCATAGACTCTCATAGCAGTGGTTAGTAGTTAACATTCTGTGGTGGTGTTTCTCTGGAGATTGTGTTTTCAGTATCCTCAAAACATAGTTGCTTAGCAAATATCTTGAATAAAACAGAAACTGAAAACTTTAGATAGTATTTAGTATGGTAGATAGTATTTAGTGTTATTTGAATTCACAAGAAACATACCTGAACTCAAAAAAAATTTAAGTGGCCATGGGTCTTACAAAAACCAATGAAGAGAACTCAAAAAAGTGTTGCTTTCTCATAGCATAGGTTGATTAATACGGTACTTGACAGAGTAAGTATCACAACTCATTCTGATAGTACAGATAATGTACTGGTAGTGTTGGGGCCTGGAAAAAAAAGAGTGTTAACACAAATGCTCCTTCTCTAAGATATCTCGAATGTGTATGAGGCAACACTAATCCTAGCCGGAGCACTGACGAAAATGAGAGGGAAGAGGTCAGTAGTTAGGATTCCTGCTATTAGGCACTAAAAAAATGCTTTCTAAGAGTGATTTTTAAGAAGAATGACTCTAAACTCCCAGACAAGAAATACCTTTCTTTAACTGTTGGCCACCACTGGGAGATTTTACACTATTTGAATAGCATCACTGGAGCGGTGGGTGAGGAGAAGGCTTTCCTCCCTCCTATGGTGGGGATAATAACAGTGCTTACGTGAGATTGTTAGGATCAAATGAAGGAGTACTTGTAGAATAATGTCTGGTACATGATCTTCGCTAAATGGTAGCAATTATAAGTAAAAGTTAAGTCTTGTTTGGAAGGTGGTGGTAAGAGGAATGGGAATAGCATCTCACAAATTACCAGTGGGGCACAGAACCGGCCATATCTTTTGTGGGAAATTTTAGGTTGGTTTGGCTGCAGCAAAGTATAAGAGCAGTTCAGTTAATAAAGGCCATTTTCCTGGAAGAGGTTTTTAGAATATGAGAGTTAGTGATTATTCTAGTTGCAAATGGGAGCTATCTTCTCCAGGGTATCCTTCTCCAGTTACTTCTGTTTTTCTGTGTAGTGATTTTTCTCAGGTAAGGACTCAAGGAAAGTCTTAGAACCACAGTAGGAGGAGAGGGTGGGAGAGATGGAGAGGAAGAAACTACTTTTCCTCACGCTAACTAGTGTGATACATCTACACACACACACACACACACACACACACACACCTTTTGTTTGTAATACCTTTTATGATTTTTTGGGTGGGGGGGACAGGAAGTATGCTGTAGAGGTGACCAAAGGCCTAGAAGAGTGACACCTGTTTAGCAGTGGACTCGGCTTACATTCCTGCTCTGCCATTCACTTTGTGACATTAACCACGCTATTTAAGTTCCTGAGCCTCAATCTTACCTGCGAAATGGGGATAATAACTTTCTTTTGAGGTTGTGGTGATTGAATTAATGAGATAACATGTAAAACAATTCACATACTGTCTTGAGTAGGAATTTCTGTTGAGAATGATGCTCAGTGCATTTTTCTTTTCCACTATATGTAGCCACCCACATTGTTTATATAGGTTGTATTCAGGAATGGGCTTTGGTTTTTTCCTTCCCTCTTATGTAGTATTCTCCGTATTGTTCTTTATAACCATACCTCTGAATTGATTGGTATTCAGGAAGGTTGGGTAATTGGAAAGGTAGTGTTTAAGACATTTATTTGGGGCAGTTACTTTTAATTTTTTTTAATTTATTTATTTGAGAGAGAGCGCGGGAAGCGGAGGGAGAGGGAGGGAATCTCATGCATATTCTGTGCTGAGCATGGAGCCCAAGTCCAGGCTCTATCCCATGACCCTGAGATCATGACCTGAGCCAAGATCGTGACCTGAACCCAAATCAGGAATTGGACCTTTAGTCGACTGAGCCAGCCAGGCACCCCTGGGGCATTTATTTTTAATATTTACATTGTAAAGATCTGGTATGCCACAGATAAAATAAAACCAAAGGAAGCATTTCTTTGGGTCACAAACTATTAAAATACATATTCTCTCCATAGTGGGTTTGGGGATAGGAATGGGGAACATACATATTCTGACTTTGGATTATCATTAACTTCCATGCAACCATAATCTACTTTAAATCTTAATCCAGTTTTCACATTTAGTTAGGAAACTATCCTATAATTTAAAGCTGTTTTGCAGTTTTGTTAGATTATATACTTTTTTTGTTACTTCAGAACAGCCTTTGTTACTTGCACAGCCTGCAATCCATGCACAATAAAGGAACATTTTATGCTTTTTTAAATAGAAGCTACTAAATTGGCTATTTTTAAGCTTATTATTTTTGTCTTTCCTTGAGAAATATTACGCTAAACTTTTTTTTTTTTTTAAGAGAGAAGCAAAAAAGACATGCACTACCCTCAAAGCCAACTGAACTTCACTTTTATCGACTTCTTTTCATCATGGAGGACTGTGGAGCAGCACTCCTCTTCGAGAGAATGCTTTGTCGCAGAGCCTGCTTCACGCAGCCTGTGTAAACAGTCACTCTAGAAGGGAAACAGGCATCTCGTGTTGCCGTTACACATGGCAGGGCTCCTGGGCCCTTGGTGGGCCATTTCCCTTCTGTCCTTCGTATGCCCCAGGGAACCTTTGGCCTTTAATTCCCTTCTCAGTGTCTTGGCTCATTCGAAGTGTTTCATGCTTATTCAAGAATTAACTTACTTGAGGTCATGTACAGGTTTTATAAAGGTTGCTTTGGCAAGTTGTTTAGTCTTTACAAGTTCCAGGCTGTTCAGTCAAAAATAGGAGAGCATCACCATTCCTTGTATATAACCACTGTGAGGATGAACCTGACCGTGTGTATGGAAATGCTGGGCAACCGAGAGTCAGATGTATATATCCACGGGTCTGGCCACTGCCCAAAGAGGGACTGGCACAGTCGGGTTTCGGTGGATGAACAGAAATGCCAGAATTGGAAGAGCCGGTAGGGTTGGGTTGCAGAGGGCCTTGACAGACTGGGGAAAGGAATGGGTTGCCAACGGGTTGCAGTGAAATTGAAAATCTGTGTGTGTGCGCTGGTGGTGTGTCTTTCTGCAATGTCCACTGTCACTTTATGTGTGATCTGTATGAAAAGCATGAATCATTGATTTGGGAGGAAAAAAATCTTCCAGGCTAACCTAGTTCTCTCAGCGGTACCATTAAACTTCTAATGAATCTGATTGGCTTGATAACCTTAATCCTCTCTTCCCCTCATCCTTGCTGTCACCGTTTTCTTCTGGGACTTTATTCCTAACGGATTCTGCTGTTTGCAGCCTTTCCACCTCTTCCCTGTTGGATACCGCTGACAGATGTGTCTTCCTAAAGCAGTGTTTAATCGCATCACGTACCTTGCAGTGACTGATGGAGCCTGGCCTCCAATAAGTCTTTGGTCTTAAAATCCCTGTCTCCTGCTTTCTTTACACATCCCATCTTCCATTCAAAGCTGGCCTATGCCATCACCTCCTGAGTGATGTTTGTTGGAATTGTCCCTGTGGCTGTCTTTATAAGATTCTTTGCTGCCTCTGAATTCCAGCAGCATGTATATTCCGTGCTGTAATTTTGGTATTTCTATGATTTTTTTTCCTGTTTTTTTTTTTAAACTTTACTTTGAAACATTCTTAACTTACAAAATTGACCTTCCTCCTAGATTTTAAGTTCCTCAAAGGCTTAGGCATTGTCTCTCTCTCTTTTTCTTTTTTTTTTGGTCAGCGTTGCATATATCCTAAACGCTCACTCAAAATTTCTTATGCTTAGGCTTTTTAGATAGGGCTCTGAAAAATACCATAGTGATGAATGGCTTTAAGACAAAGTACATCAGGAATTGGGTGGTTTTTTTTGCCTTGTATGAATTCTACTTCTCAGCTACTTTGTAACAGTCTTTGTAGTTCTACAGTACAGGCACAACTGTTCTGGAAATAATAGAAGGAATTGCTGCTTTAGGTAAAAGCATGGAACAGTATAGATTTGAACTGAATCTTCAATAGGTGAATGGTCAGGAACTGTATTTGTTAATTATTCTTCCAAAATCAGGCCATTTATAGTCCCAAAGGAGCTCTTTGTGGGGGGGCATTTGTACGTTGGGGCACACCTGTGGATGGTGCTTTGACGGAGGGGAAGAAGTAAGTCCTAAATCACAAGCTGCCTTCTCACTTAAACAGTTGCTTGTAGTTGTCTGGTGTTGATTTCCAATCTGTTTCAGGAGCAGAGGAGGCAGATACCCAGCTGACAGTATCTTGCTTAGGATCAGAAAGTTAAAAACTCTGGTTACTGAAGCAAGCCGTCTGCAGTCTAAGAATGGGGAATTTTTACGCTTCTTGTTAGGAATAGCTGAAGAAACCTAACTTTTCCCCAGTATATTGTTTTTCGTGAGGGGAGGTTATCAAATGATTGCGATTCACCGGTGGTCCGAGAAGCCACAGCAGGGTCCTGTGTGTTTGGAGGGCACTTCTTGAGAGGCCATCAAGCTTACGGAGAGGTTACCTGAGGAAAAAAGGGGTCTTGGGTGGTTTTGTTGGGGAAAGCGCCTGCTCTAACAGGTGGTGTCAAACACAAGTCCTACTACAGCGTTTCTCCGCACTGTCCTGTTTACCAACCTAGCAACCAGTCACTGTCAAAGATCCATTTTAAACTCTGTAAGCTTGCGTTTCTGCATGGTTCCCGGGACGGTTCCCCACTGGACCTGAAGGCCGGGGCTCTGCTGCAGGAGCTGGAGGGCCCGGCAGTGCCGTGGGCGGTCAGGCTTCTGAGCCCAGGTCTCCATTCCTACAGGACCCCTTGAGTCTCCTCCCTCATCTGTGGGGAGGGGCAGGGAAGGAGAGGGCAGTTGGCCGGTGTCTATGAGCTGGGGAGGAGAGCACAGCCTCTCTGGACCTGCTGCTGCTCGTCACCAGGGGTGTGTTCTTTTCATCCTCCCTAAAACATCTGGTAAAGTGAGGATTTAAAGGTTTGGGGGCTGCTAGCTCAGGGAATGTAGCTGTTCCTGGTTTAGCATCCTACTTCTAGGGAACAGGAGGAGATCTTTTCCCTTCTGTAGTCGGAAAGCAGAAGCTTGGTTAGTAAACACAGATGCTGGTCCTAAAGGTGGGGAGGGGGGTTCCAGCTTTGGTTTAGGCTGGGAGGCTGTTACCACCCCTCCCCGCCCCCGGCTTCCATACCTTAGTAGTTTGTGGCTTAGGACAGTTTATAGTTCTCACCTATCCACCTGTCAGCTCAGATGCCTACTAGAGATTGCGCTATTCACGTTGAAAGCAGAAACATGAAGGGAGTTTTACAAGGAGACTCTCAAGGCCAGTGACATTTTTCTGGGTTGAAAGCTACCGCCCTCCTCCTCCCCAGTAGGCTTCCCTATCAGCATTCTTTTGCTAGGTCTTCCCTAATTGCATGTCCTACAAGTTCAGTTCACTGGAAAAGACAATGACGTCAACAATTTGAACGATTTTTTTTTTTGAATGGTTTTTAAAATTTGTAATAAATTCATGGAGCTCCCAGAATATGGGGAAAGTTATGGTGATGTTTCCCTCCCCCATCTCGCTCCCCCACCCAGCCGCCGTCCAGCCCTGCTCTGCCCAGGCCACCGCTTCATGTCCTGTCGAGGAGACCTCGCAGAGCTGCTGTTGCCGGGGCCACGGCCGGTGTGGGGGCTCCGGTGGCAGAGGACACATGGGTTCAGCGAACTGTGGGCTTCCCCCCCACTCAGTGGGTAGGGTGCTTTGACCCCTGCTGTCAGAGGGTCTGTTCTGCGACATTGATCTTACACCTTCAAGCCAGACGAAACAAGAACTGACAAGGGAAGTGGGCCCCAGTCCCCCAGAAACGTGTGCAGTGCTGTTCCCGAGCCACTGGCTCAGGCCTCCCTCCGCTGAACTGTGGTGCAGCAGGTGTCTGCAGGGCTTTCCTGCGCTGCTCACCGGTCCCCTTGCTTCTCCCAAGGCATTTGGCCTTTCTCGGTTGCTGGAAGGCGACCCCAGGCGTCACCGCGGGGCGGGGCGGGGCGCGCTATTTCATTGAGCGGAAATGGGGCAAATGCCTGCCTCTT
>CM052808.1:68150775-68229668 GCA_028533885.1 Nasua narica
TCCCCCCCCCCCCCCCCCCCCCGCGCCTTCCCTCTTCTTCCACCAAAGCAGATGGAACTGGACATCTCAGGACGTGTTTTCCCAGAACTGATCATTTTCTCACATTCAAAGCAAGATTTTCTATGAATCTTGCTTAAATAATAACATGCTTTATTTAGTTGGGACCCTGGTGATTGAAAGAAGAGAATTTAAAACCCATGAGTGTGTAACAAGTTATCCCCAGACTTAGTGGCTTAAACCAGCCCCATTCTATTATTATCTTACAGAGGTTCATGGGCCGGAGGTGTAGACACACGACTAAGAGCGAGGGCGGCTTGTCTCGGCTTCAGGGTGTCTGGAGAAGGAGGCTGGGGCCTGGGGTCTCCTCTCTCTGCCCTCTCTGCCCTCTCTGCCAGTGCAGCTGCCTCGGGGCAAGTGCACTATGTACAGGGTGGCTCGGGGGAGTCCAGGCCGCAGGGCTTCCGGGGACCTGCCCCAGCAGTCCCGAATGTTCCTTCCCTCACAGTCTGTGGGTCAGGCACGTCTCGGAAAGCCGGCTGAGACCACCGGCTGGCGGTTAGATCCACCTTTCAGTGGGAGGGCCATCAAAGTATTTTTAGTTCTATTTGATCTGCCACAAAACCTTAATAGGGTGTTGTGGTTAGATACTAATGTTAGTATTCAAAGTCTCACTTGATGAGTGTAAAAAAACTTGTGAAGAATTTAGTCCATTAAGGAAAAAGCTACAAAATTCTGAATTTCTTTATTTTTTAATAGAGAACATCTTTGTGTTTTTAAATTCAGTCTGCATCAAAGGACTAGAGGAAACATGCAGAACACTGTTAGATGAGCTAAAATAAACTCCATCTACAGCTTGACCTTTGTTAAAGTAAAAGGAGGCCAGTGTGACCTTTGTTCTCCGAGGTATGCTAGAAGAGTCTCTTTCGGACTGTCCAGCCATGTGACTGTGTCCGACTTTCCCCACACTGGTGAAATCTCAAGTCTGTAATTGTGTTGGATGTACATGTATGAAGGTTAAATCGGAGCAATCTCTGGAACGAATGTGCTGTCCAGCCTGCCTGTGTAACATGACATGGGTTTGCGCTAACCAGGAGCTCTTCTGGGGGCTCGCCGGAGGGACGGAAAACGCTTTACTCAGATGAGTCACAGAAGGGAGGAGAGCACACACCTTCTTATGTTTTTTGTGTTCCTGTGCGTATTTTTTGCAGGCTTAGAATTTTAAAATTTCATTTCTTAACCCAAGCAGAGAAAAATTCTCCACTTCTCCCTTGGTCCTGACACTTTCTTCTAAGTAGGCTTTGTAAAATGTCAATTCTGGCATGTCCTCTGTAGTGCGTTTTCCTGGGAATCTGAACTTAATAGAGAAAGTGAGTGTAATGCCTCCCTGGAAGATTCCATAAACCAGTGGCTCTCAGATTTTGTGGCACCCTTCCGCCTACTCAGGCTAAAGGAAGCATATGTGACATGTGGAAAGGGGAGACGGCAGAATAGAGAGCCATTCCCTGTCGGGACCCGTAAACTTGATTCTGACCTCTGAAGCTCACGAGGCATTAGATTAAATTTTTATTAAAGTGATGAAATTGTGAATTTTACACATAGTTTCTGAACTTAGTTTAAATGATTTTATAGCATCGATGCATGCTGAGACGTAGGGTGGGAGAAAACTTAATTAGTAGGTATTTCATGGGTTGATGAACTTAGGTCCTTGGAAAGACACTCAAACTCCATTTTTCTCCCTAGGTTATTAAACAGGAGGCCTTTTCCTGGCTGTTAAAGTATAACTTGGACTTTAAAAGTTTGATTTTGACTGTGAAGTGGATGACTTTCTTATGGTTGCTTCAATATAATATTTGTGGAGGCAGCAGAATAAAATCATTTTTAAAAATTTTTATTTTTTATTGTAAAATGTATAATATAAAATTTGCCATTTTAACACCATTTTTGTTTTTGGTGGTTTTTTTTTTGCTATTAAATATTTTTTATTTTGGTAAAATGTATACAACAAAAAATTAGCCATTTTAATTATTACTAAGTATACAATTCAGTGGCATTAATTACGCTCACAATGTGTGCAATCATTACCACTATCTACCTCTTTGTATCACACTGCATTTTTTTAAGTTGCTTTTTTATTTTTTATTTTATTTATTTTATTTCATTTTTTCAGTGTTCCAAGATTCGTTGTTCATGCACCACACCCAGTGCTCCATGCAATACGTGCCCTTCTCAGTACCTGCCACTAGGCTCACCCAACCCTCCACCCCCCTCCCCTCCGGAACCCTCAGTTTGTGTCTCAGAGTCCACAGTCTCTCATGCTTTGTCTCCCCCTTTGATTTCCCCCAATTCACCCTTCCTTTCCTTCTCCCAATGTCCTCCATGTTTTTCCTTATGTTTCACATGTGTAAGTGAGACCATAAGATAATTGACTCTCTCCGCTTGACTTATTTCACTCAGCATAATCTCTTCCAGTCCCATCCACGTTGATACAAAAGTTGGGTATTCATCCTTTCTGATGGAGGCATAATATTCCATAGTATCTATGGACCACATCTTCTTTATCCATTCGTCTGTTGAAGGGCATCTTGGCTCCTTCCACAGTTTGGTGATTGTGGCCATTGCCGCTATGAACATTGGGGTACATATGGCCCTTCTTTTCACTGCATCTGTATCTTTAGGGTAAATACCCAGTAGTACAATGGCAGGGTCATAGGGTAGCTCTCTTTTTAAAAAATTTCTTCAGGAATCTCCACACTGTTTTCCAAAGTGGCTGTACCAACTTGCATTCCCACCAACAGTGGAAGAGGGTTCCCCTTTCTTCACATCCTCTCCAACATTTGTTGTTTACTGTCTTGTTGATTTTGGCTATTCTAACCGGTGTAAGGTGGTATCTCAACGTGGTTTTGATTTGAATTTCCCTGATGGCTAATGATGATGAACGTTTTTTCATGTGTCTGTTAGCCATTTGTATGTCTTTGGAGAAATGTCTGTTGACGTCTTCTGCCCATTTTTTGACGTGATTATGTTATTTGAGTGTTGAGTGTGAGTTCTTTATAGATATTAGGTACCAGACCTTTGTCTTTAGTGTCATTTGCGAGTATCTTCTCCCATTCCGTGGATTGCCTGTTTATTTTGTTGACTGTTTCCTTTGCTGTGCAGAAGCTTTTTATCTTGATGAAGTCCCCAAAGTTCATTTTCGCTTTTGTTTCCTTTGTCTTTGGAGACATGTCCTGAAAGAAGTTGCTGTGGCCAGTGTCGAAGAGGTTACTGCCTATGTTCTCCTCTAGAATTTTGATAGATTCCTGCCTCATGTTGAGGTCTTTTATCCATTTCGAGTTTATCTTTGTGTATGGTGTAAGATAAGGGTCGAGTTTTATTCTATATAAAGCTGTCCAATTTTCCCAGCACCATTTATTGAAGAGACTGTCTTTTTTCCACTGGATATTTTTTCCTGCTTTGTCGAAGATTATCTGACCACAGAGTTGCGGGTCCATGTCTGGGCTCTCTATTCTGTTCCTCTGGTCTATGTGTCTGTTTTTGTACCAGTACCATGCTGTCTTGGTGATCACCGCTTTGTAGTAAAGCTTGAAATCCGCAACATGATGCTCCCAGCTTTGTTTTTCTTTTTCAACATTTCCTTAGCAATTCGGGGTCTTTTCTGGTTCCATACAAATTTTAGGATTGTTTGTTCTAGCCCTTTGAAAAAAGCTGGTGGAATTTTGATGGGAATGGCATTGAAAGTATAGATTGCTCTGGGCAGCGTAGACATTTTAACACAATGCTTATTCTTCCGATCCATGAGCATGAAGTGCTTTTCCACCTTTTTGTGTCTTCTTCAGTTCCTTTCGTGAGTGTTCTGTAGTTCCTCGAGTACAGATCCTTTACCTCTTTGGTTAGGCTTATTCCCAGGTAGGTTATGGTTCTTGGTGCTATGGTACATGGAGTCAATTCTCTAAGTTCCCTTTGCGTTCAGTGCATTCACATTCTTGTGCACCTGTCACCACCATCCATATTTGACACTGTGTGTCAAATAAATAAATAAAATCTTAAAATCAAATCAAATAAATAAATAAAATCTTAAAAAGTGTATATTATTGCACATTTGTCAAATTGTAATTATTGAAACTGGGTGGTTTGTTCTGAGTAGTATTTTGAGATTCTGAACATGAAAGGGTAAGGTGCGCATTGGGATAAAGAACAGTTTTTGTGGTTTTTTTAAGATTTTATTTCTTTGACAGAGAGAGAGAGATCATAAGTAGGCTGAGAGGCAGGCAGAGAGAGAGGAGGTAGCAGGCTCCCTGCTGAGCAGAGAGCCTGATGCGGGGGCTCGATCCCAGGACCCTGAGATCATGACCTGTGCCGAAGGTAGAGGCTTTAACCCACTGAGCCACCCAGGCGCCCTCATAAAGAACAGTTCTAAGGCTATTTTATTTTTTTGGCTGAATCAGTGTGTTGTAGGAACAGTGTGTGTGCTGCTTCGGTTCTGGAGAGCTGTGTGTGAGATAAGCAGGCCCTTCCTGACTCCAGGCACCCGTTCTCCCAGGAATAAAACCTCCTGCAGTTCCCTGAGGATGGTGATTGGCTGAGCAAACTCAGATTTACGGCACCCAGTTGCTGTTCCGTGGTTTAACATGACTAATGGTAAACCCGCTGGCGGTACTCATTCTTGTTCAGAAAGATTTGGCAGATATTGATGACAACCTTTTGTAAAACTTTTTCCTACCAAAGCATCACTAGAATCAAGTAGTGAATAAAAATTGCAGTAATTAGTGTAAAAAAGAAAATTCTCGTGTATATGCGTGTGTATGCGTGTATACGTGGTGTTACCCTAAAGGGTATCCTCTTTTATCTGCGTTCCTTTGATTCTGATTCACTTCGGTTCGAATTGACGTTACTGGGAAGTCCGAGTAATAATGTGCAATATGTCCCAAGAAGGTTGGGACAGTAAATACTTGATAGAATATTACTGTGAAATGAAGATAAATATTGATTCCTTTTCCTTACTGGTGAATGCCAGTTTGTGCCTTTCTACCCTTGACATGTAATCAGCTATTTGAGCTCTAAAAATTGCTGTTAAAGTGGTTGCTGTTAAAAGTATAAGACTTTAATATGGTTTTATTTCTGTGGAGTTGATTAACACGTGCCCCTCTTTCTCATCTAGAACGATTCTTCTCATGGTGATTACACACCAAGTAATGAGGCCAGTTTACTAGAACGAGCCCCAATACCTCGTGATGAACTTCCTGTGGCACCTCATAGAACACAGCGAGAAGGTATGCTTGGTTTTTGTTTTTGTTTCTGTTTTTAAGATTTTATTTATTTGTTTGACAGAGAGACACAGTGAGAGAGGGAACATAATGAGAGGGAAAAGTAGGCCGATCCCACTGATCAGGGAGCCTGATACAGGGCTCGATCCCAGGACCCTGGGATCCTGACCTGAACCAAAGGTAGACACTTAGTAACTGAGCCACCCAGGCGCCCCAGTATGCTTGTTTTTTGTAAACTTACAGGGGAAGGTTGTTGAGTGCTAGTTACCTTGGTTACCTCTAATTCTTCTCTCTCTTTTTTGGAGTAGAGACATCCTCCAGGCCCTAGGTTTGGCTCAGGCGCCAGTCCCCCACATTTTGGAGTCTGCATCTGGGCTCCCGCTTTGCAACACTTGGCTTGTCCTGGGTCGTAGTTACTTGGTTCTGCCTTGTGGTCGGTTGTCTTAAATCTAGTTGCATACTTTCGGAGGCAAAAACCTTCACATTTTCCCAAAGTATTTGGTAGAGCGCTTTATCTGGAGAATGTGCTCAGCATTTCCTGAAAAAAGAAATTTTATGGAAGTTTGCTGTAAGGAAGTGAAGAAATTTCTTACAAGCCCATGCTTCCTACAGTAAGGCAGATCTCAAGGGGGCTGGGATGGGGGAGTTGAAAGGGCAATTTCATCTGAAAAGAAAGGAGTTCAGATATTCATTTCCCTTCTTATTTAGGGAGTCTATTAACCTGAGGGGAAAATTGAAATGGGAAACTTAGACGCCCCCCCCCTTGGCCTCAACAAGTGAGGTGTGTGCAGTAAGCATCACACTCAGTGATGGCAGCTTTAAACAACATCATTTTGTCTCCTTTCAGTCCCAACAATAGCCCTTTTGGTGTAGTACATTTTTCCCCACAGAGGAAAAGTCTTTTTCAGAAGAGAAAGAAACTGAGAACTAAGAAAAAAACTCTTTCTCAGTTTGCACATTTTCCTCAGAGGAAAAATAGGTGTGCATGCTTAATGTTTTTTTTAAAAAAAGCTACATAATTACCTATTCCGGCCTATTCAAGACTGTGGAACCCCCTGACTTACAGTCTCAGCCACACTCACTGCACGCGCAAGTGGCCCGAAGCAGAGTTTGCTTTTACAATGAAGGTCCTTTTCTTTTTTTTTCTTTTTAATAGAAAATGTTTTAGAAAAACAAAAAATGACATCAAAATGCTAACACCCGCAAGATGGTACTATAGATGATTTTTCTCATGTTTTTTATTTTTAAACAAACGCATGGGATCTCTGCTGCTTAGTTTTAATTTATGAGGGCTGGAGGGAGTCTCCCTTACCAGCCATCCCTCCCCATAGGCTTGTCTTGCTCCTCTTGATTCTGGGAGATCAAGGCCAAAGACACAGCCATAGTCCCTTACCCCCTAAGGCCCCAGTGGTGCCCCTACCCTTACCTAGCCCACTCGTTGGCAGAAGTAGAGCTGCTTTGTATTTTCTGAACGTAGATTAGTTCAGACGGTTGTTATTAAATAGCACCGTCCTTGACATAATTTAATAGGAAACCTTTTGAAAACGGCAGACCCTCCCTGCCCCTCATTGGCCTTGGTTGTACTACATCGGTTTTGAGGAGTTCCAGGCTTCCCACCTGGCTTTTGAGATTTTCTTTTGTTTCTGTCCTCAGCATTTCTGACCCAGTGAGGGGACATAATCCTAGAAGTGGGCCACCAAACACCACATATTTGGAAAGTTGGCACAAAATACTGGTAGCGGTATCTCCTTTGTTAGGAATGTCTGCTTTCCGGCAAATTTCTGTACCTTAGGTTTCCTATTTTCTCATTGCTCAGTATCTGTAACCTGTAACAATCATAATTCTTCTGTCTGCTTCTGTTACTTTATGTACTCCTCTTCCTCTACTTTAACTTCTTTCTCTCCAAGTAAATCCTTTCCTTTTCTTCACCATCTCCCATCCCCTGAATTTAACAGTGACTCTAGTCTGTGGACTCCCTCTCCTGACTCCCCTGTGGCCTTTGTCACGTTCATGACTACAGTCTCATTAGTGCTCACATGCTGTTTCTTCTATTTATACCCTGAGCAAGAGTTTCTCTTCCTTTTCTTTCTTCTTCCTTCCTTCCTTTCTTCCTTCCTTCCTTCCTTTCTTCCTTTCTTTCTCTCCTCAAGTCTCCCTATATTATGGTTAGTAGACTGGCTCTTTTCAATTTGTAAAGATATTGACTTCCTGAGAGATGATATTAAATGAGTAGTTCTGGAGTTTGCACATTTGCTTATTACTTCATTACAGGCTGACATCTTACCTAGTTCAATTCAGAATTACTTATATAACTTAGGACCACTATTTTATCTGTGTAATAAATTGTGAAAAATTTTGTTATAGTGAACCTTTACAGTGAAGTTCATTAATAACGTTACGTTTGTAATACCATCATATGATATTAAGGGTCCTGTTGAGAACAGCAATTTTTAAATTCCCAATGGGAAAGAAAGTTTTTATCACTTTTATATTACTTCTGAATGGTTTTTTTTTTTTCAGTTTAAACAAAAACTAGGTATTTTCTAGTTTACCCCTACTATGCATAAAAAATTGAATAAAGTGCTATTTGTGGTAATTGGAATAACAAGCATTTTGAAGATGATCCTCTTGAAAAATAATCTTTACTGTAGGTGTATTTTGTTTATTTATTGGTGCTTAACAGGATGCTTAGAACTCTGAGGTACTTGGCGTGCTGAATGGATACAGGAAAAAATCCATGGGTGAACGGCACATTGCTATGCTTCTGTGCTTTTCGGTTTTATGTCATGATTTAAGACCAGTAGTAAAGATGAAGCTAAATAGCTTAGTCGTTTAGCATTTGTCAGACTGGGTAACTGAAACCTGCATCTGTTCTCTGTAGAACAAGTCCGCGTGTTTTCTTTCTTTCAGCCGTGCACATTGAGAAGATAATGTTGAAAGGAGTCCAGAGAAAAAGGGCTGACAAGTACTGGGAGTACACCTTCAAAGTAAGCCCCTCTGCCCCCAGCAGGTGTCTCACGTACCGTGTTAAATGACCTTTTGGGAAAAATGAAAATTGATCTTTGGAAAAACTTACAGCAGGTTTGCTAATTTAAGAAAAAGCTGTACGTATACATATGTTTGTCTTAATTAAGGGAATGTCCCGTTTTCATATGTGCTGCATGGTTTGCCAAGTTTATAATTGTATCATGTTTTAAAGTTACTCTGACAATTTTATTAAAAAAAGTAAGAGACTTTGATTTAAGGTGTAAGATGTGTCTTTTAAGTAAAAGTAAACGTTTTCACTAGTGTTTTTTAAATCAAGATCGTGGGCATTGTCTTTTCTTGGCATGGTTTTCCCTGATATTTTTCTCCTCCTCTTCTTTCTCCACAAAGGTTTTATTCCCTGGCCTTTGTTGCCTTGTCTTCTTATCTCTAATTGCTTTCCTGTCATTCTGTCCTTCAGACAGCTGTCTAATTAACCGTAGAGTCCAGCTTTGTCACTCCCCGTGTCTCCTTTTTGCCTGTTGACTGTCATATGGATTCCTTGTCCACGTCTTCCTTCCTCCCCCTGCTTGGGCTTCACTGTCTAGCCCTTTCTCCTAAGGTTGGACTGAGCGCCTTGAAGCCAAACGGACCGACGCCACGTTTCTGTGCTCCCTCACGTCAGTTCTTCCCCAAAGGTATTGCTTGCCAAACTTTAGCTGTACCTTTCTCATGAAGTCATTTCTGATGCTCCAGCAGAGTGTGTTTCCATTCATTCCACGGTCTCCTCCCATCGGCAGCCTCACAGAGTCTTCTGTTTGGGTGACACGGTTTTCCTCTCCAGTAGGTTATTAGCTCATGGAGAGCAGGACTCTTCATCCTCTGTCATCCCACCGTATCCGACTTGCTTATTAGTACATTTGTTCAATGAATTTCCGAACTCTGGCTTCTGCTCTGTGGGGGAGGTAGCCTCAGTTTGCAAATTTTAGGTCCTTATCGCCACATATTTCACTTAACATGATGATAACCTGCGGCACAAGCCACTGGACTCTCTTCAGACAGTTACACGAGTACTCCTTCTGTTGCTGGAGCTCTTAGCTTGTTCCTTCCTCCAAGCCTTTGTCCCCTCGCTCTGGAACAGTCTTCCCCAGGCCATGGCACAGCTCACATCCCTTCAGCTCCTAGGCCGGCTCGAACGCTCCCTCCTGTGAGGTCTTTCTCGGCCCCCTTCTGATGTGCTGTCTGCTCCCGCACCACGCCCTGTTCATTTTCTCTGGAGCCCGGATCCCTGAGGGGAATTCTTAACTCTTCATTTGTTGTAATCTGTCTCATGCACCAGACCCTGAACCTCAGCCAGCAGAGACTTCGGCTGTCTTGTCCACTCCTGTGTCCCTTTCACTGAGAACAGTGTCTGACACAAGTAGCTGCTCAACGAACATTCAGATAATTAAAAATCACTTAAAAGATATGCCAGTTAATAAGGATATTTGCTTTGAGGGTTGGTAGATACAATTTCCTCTTATTAACTATCTGATTAATAATGGTATGACTAGTTGGTAAGACAGGTATTTGCATTGTGCAAGTTTCACTTGGCTCTAATACTTATAAAGTAGACGTTATTAGTGGGCTGCCATCAAGTCCACTGAGTTAAAAGTGTCCAAGAGGTCAGGCGGCATAACAGATTTCAGTCTGGTTCTTCTGCTTCCTTAGGGTCAGAGCTGAGCAAGTTAACTGTTAAGAGCTTTAGTTTCTCCTTCTGGAAGGGGGAGGTCCTCATACCCGCCCCATCTACCATAACAGGATTTTAAAGAATTGAGATAAAGATGAAATCTCTTCATAAGCCATAAATCCCATAAAAATACAATGTAGCACTAGGAAAGAGAGGTAGTAAACTCTAGATATTTCTCTGAAGAATTTATGCTTAATAATTTCCGGGAGATAGAATTTTTATCTTTCTTGGTATATAGATCTATACCGTCAAAAGTGTCACACTATTTTAGAGTCCTGCAACTTTTTCCCTTTTGAAAAATTACTAAAATGTCACATTTTAAAAGACAACTTTTTAACAAAACCATGCGATTTGAAAGGAATTATTTAAAAGTTTTTTGAGTAGACTATGTCAATGTACTATTAATTTTAATGATTTTGAAGAAATTAATGACAATGCCAGATTAACTTTGTACTTCTAATTGTTAATCTTAGTAAAATTTAAATAAGGCCCTTTGTTTTACTCGTGACTTTTTTTCAGCTGGCTCCCGCCTAAGAAATAACCATATAATATGTGTGTTTTTTTTAAATCAGGTAAATTGGTCTGATCTTTCAGTCACAACGGTAACAAAAACCCACCAAGAACTACAGGAATTTCTACTGAAGGTAAAAGTACAGATTTTGTTGTTAAAATGATTTTTACATAATATGTAGAACCCAAAAACCTCAATATCCAAACAGACACCAGGAAGATTTAACCACATATATGACGGTTGTACCACATAAATGAACTCTCCATGAACGTTACCTGTAGAAAATGTCATGTTATTCTAAACCCAAGTTTTCTTGTGTGACCCATATAGGGAAATGAAGGGTTTTCCACATTTAAAAAAAGGAACCTTATTCCTCCTCATCTTTTGCCGAGGTGTATATTAATGTGGCTGCTTGCGAGGCCTTCCTGTGAAAGGGGGTGTGCGCACGAGGAGAGGAGGCTGGTCAGCCTTTGTTGTGCTTCTGAGCCCTGACCGCTCTTCAGCTCCGTCTGTGGCCTTGCTTAAATCCAGGTCCCTTGGTTCCTTCTTTGAGTTCCGGCTTCCCCTCCCCTCCCTCCAGTGATAGACTCTCCAGAGTCTGGAGAACAAGGGATAGACTTTCAGAGGTAAAAGGTATCTCGGGTCATTTTAGTCAAACTCTTGCCTGTTTCTTTTACACTAATTTTATTTTATTGAAGTGTGTATGGGTAGAGGTAAATATTAAAAGGAGGAAATGAGTTTAAATGGTTAACCAGTACCTTCCTATTTCTCAATAAGCAAATATATTTTAAAATGTATTGCTAATAAGGAGATAGAAAGTCCAGAAGCCGGGAAACATTCCCAACTCCATTACTGACTTTTGGGTGAAGGTGGGATGTAGTTACTGAACCTATAACATTGGAAATTTTCAGCACCGTGCTGGTTTCTAAGTTGTCTGCTTGTCACCGTAAATGTAATCTTTCGGATGACGTGGTGGGTCTCCATTCTGAAAGCTAGAAGGCCCCCTCTGTCGCCCGCCAGCAGAGCTGTGGGCAGCCTGGCAGGTGCCGGCTCTGTGGAGGCCATGGTTCGATGTGCTGCCAGTGTTAGTCCGCCGGCAGGGAAACTAATGCCCAGGGACAACTGGAGTATCTTCTCGCAGCCTATGTAAAGTGGGCCCTCCTGGTTAAGGGCCGAGAACGCCTTCTGCCACTTGAAGATGGTGACCTAACTGCGTGTAGAGATGAGGGGTCGTTCATTTCGGTTGGCCAAGGTCCCACACGGATGACCTGTGAGCGGTCCCCGGCATGGTGAGGAAGGAGAGTGGTGGAAGGACCGGGCGTGGGAGCCCTATCGTCCAGGGAAGAGGGCCATGGGCTCCCCTTGGGGACACTAGCTCCTGGCTAACGGTCCACCTGTTGAGGAAACTGGGAAGGGCTGGCCTGCAGCACCGCCACACCTGCGCCTTTGAAATCTCTTTCATTTGTATCTGACTTCTCTCAGTACGATAACTCTATCCAAGCTTAAGGGCAAGTAGTCATGAACCGATGTCCTATGGGTCAGAGAATGACGTGCTTCGTTTCTTTTTCTTGGGTTGCTCTTCCCGTGGCGGGGTTCTAATGCTGGAGGGTAGGCTGCAGGGGGATGGAGTTAAGGCTGAAACGTCTTGCAGTGTGGAGTCAGCGCAGCGGGGTCCGGGGCTGCCGCGTGTCAAGGCCAGTTCCTGGAGGTGTCGGGGGTGGTGAGGGCTACCCCCTGTCCCACGCGCTCCCGAGTGACTTCAGCGAGAGAGCACGGGACTGACCTCTAGCCTCGGGCCTGGCACCCGGCAGAGTCTCTCCTCTTGGCTTTCCCTAAGCTTCAGCTGCTGCTTCGTCGTGGCAGGTTTCTTTTTTTCTCCCCTTTTTTTTTTGCAATTGTCCAGTTTTTCTGAAAACTTAATAAGTGCTTCAAGAAAATACCGCCCCCTCTAACTCACTCTTCAGAATAATGGTAGTTAATGATCGCCCTAGTTGGTCAACTTTTGAATGTATATTTTTCTAAATTGGGACAGATGCTTTATCATTATATGAAATAATTGGCAATGTCGTATGCTTCCAGACAGTAACTGCCTATTCTAAGACATCCTTTCAAGTTTACCATCTGTCTTTTCTCCTTTTTACCTTTTAAAATCATCTACAAAAGTTACAAGCAAGTGTATCTACTGCTTGTACAAGCAGCAAGGTACCTTTAGTACCTTTTGATAGCCTGTCAAAAGGTACTAAAACCTTGTAGATGCATACTAACAACCTTTAACTCTTATAGATGCTGTCTAACTGCACTGTTTACTATAATGTGGAAGAGGGAGTCTGAGGTCAGTGCTTTTAAATCCTTTTTTCCCCACATAAATGGCAGCCTCTGTCCTCACATCCAGGCCCTCTTCCCCTGCTGCTTAGAAGCTATGTCTGACAGCTGTCTGCTTCTCACTGCGAGGCTGGAAGCTTCCCGGAGGCAGGCTTCGTTTTTTCCTACACTGCCATGCCCACAGAGCCTAAAGCAGGACTGAGGACAGGTTTGGGGTTTGAATATTTGTTGATTGAATGAATGAGGGATAGCTGAGAAGAGTTACAAAAACTAAATTATAACAATGGTTCTCCATTGGGCCTCAGTGTTTTAATTCTTTGTTTTAGGATTTTATTTGAGAGATAGTGACAGCATGAGCAGGGAGGAGAGGGAGACGCAGACTCCCCAGTGAATGGGGAGTCTGATGTAGGGCTTGATCCCAGAACCCCAGGATCATGACCTGAACCGAAGGCAGTTGCTTAACTGACTGAGCCACCCAGGCACCCCAGGCCTCAAACTTTTAAAGAGAAGCTTGTGCTAGCGAGGAGGAATGCTTCTCAGCTCTCTGCGCTGGTGCAAGGCTGAGCTGGGCCCCAGGGCGGGGGTGGGGGGGGGGTGCCTGGGGCCTGGAATGGAGACCAGAGGTGTGGAAATTCAGAAGTGACTAGAATAGAAGAGACATGATTTAAAGTTGTAATTTTAGCAAATGTGCCTTCCTCTCGGACTGGAAATAGTCCTTGGAAATTGAAGATAAAAACCACTTGAAAATAAAGCATTTGGCAAATCTGATGACTGCACGTCCGCGCTCTGCCCGATCTCATGAGCGGCCAGGGAGCAGGTGGAGGGGTGTGTGCGCGTGCAAGAGCCGCGCGTGCAAGAGCCGGCGATGATTCCGAAGCGGAACAGGCTTCTCCACCAAGGCTGCTCTGCTTTGTGTACGGTGTTCAGCAAATACCATGTGTAAAATGGGTGCTCTGCGTTGTGTATTAAAACAGTAGAAATATTGAAATAGTCATTCTGTGGAACTGCGTGGATTCAGGAGTGGCTTCTTTGTGTTGGTGATCAGAGGACCCGCTCCCGTGGCAGGAATGAGGAACGCCGGCGGGGCCGCCGCCGCACCCGGTCAGGGCGGGACCAGGAGGAGCCGAATTCTGGCAGGCCGTCTGCATTCCATAGTCTCACTGCCTCAAACTAGGGGCACTTATGCTGTCTTTGTTAAATTTTCCGTTTCTGGATTGTTGACCCTTTATGCGGATTCGTGAAAAGCGCACTTGCTTCGGCTTCTCCGGGGAGAGATGAGTGTGTAAACCGATAGTGTGTCAGGTGGTTCTACTGGTTCTACTCTTCGTTGTAGTGAAAGTGCCAGGAGTTCAGGAGTTCGTTGTAAAGACTGGTTAGCAGAAGTCAGGATTAAAACTTGGGATTCTTGAAAGACTTGGGGCGTTAATTTTATAAATGATTGCTTCATTAGGAATTTCTTAATAAACAAAGTGACTTAAAATTTTGTTTTTAAATGAAACCTTTCTTGGCCAAGTCATGATTTTGTGTGTGTGCGGTTGCTGGCACATCGCTCTGCGGGCACCGCCATCACATGGAGAGGAAGGAAGGTCACTCATCTTCAGTTGGTGCTTTGTACGCGAGCAAGACTGACAGCGCCTGCCCCACCTCTCGCACCCAGTTCCTTACCTGGTGCGTTGCCCCGTCAGTCCGACATCACCTGAGACCAGCTGCGAAGCGAGAGGCGCGAGGGTGCGGACTCTAAAGGCAGGGATAACGCTTCTCAGGATCCTGTTTGAGGAGGGAAATAATCGTAGCTATGCTAGGCAGGATGTTCCCAGTAACTGAGGAGCTTCGGTGTGGATGTCACTTTCGTGAGGCCCGTGGCACTGAGAACAGGAGCGGCCAGCGGGCGTGTCTCTGGGGCGCGCTGAGGGCCACCGGGTTGTTCTGCACCTCAGAGCCCCGAGGTGCACCCCGAAGGCAGAGGACCGTTTCCTAGTAGAGAAATCGATGCTGCTTCAGTGCGGGGCCTGTGTCACGATTTAGAGAAGGAACTGTTTTGGGACGATGACTGAGCAAGAGACATTTATCTTCCTTTTATGCCCCTGGTTTGTAACCTACTTAGCAGTAAGTGAAAAGCTTAACCTTGGCCTTGCTGTTTTTCTTTTGTAGCTCCCAAAGGAAGTGTCTTCAGAGACTTTTGACAAGACCATCTTAAGAGCCCTGAATCAGGGTTCTTTGAAAAGGGAAGAACGGCGACATCCTGACCTAGAGCCCATCCTAAGGTAACAGTTCACTGACACGGTCGCAGCGGTGTCCCAGACGAGATCATGGGCAGCGGGGTCTTAGAATGGAGCTCAAGGGAGGTCACTTTCTGTGGAGCGCTTTTCAAATGGACTTTTTATCCGTGTCTTGTTTGGGTCTAGACTCATACTAGGAAACATCAAACTAAATTACTTTGATCACTGGACTTCTTGGCTCTCTGATATCTTAAATAAGTGCTTCTAAAATATACCAACATTCAGTGATCTCCTGTTTGTTCCATAAAATATTTATTGAAAGAGTTCCGTGTCCAAGAGCTCAACTTTAAAGATGTTTTCTCTTTTAAGTTGTCCGTAAGTAACGTTAGCCTAATGGGTTGGAAAGTAAAAGATCAGCGCTTCAGAAGACCTGCCCTTCCGCAGGGGGTGAAGTCACAGTGGTGACGGCGGGGACACGGTGGGTCAGACCGGCCGTGGGGTCCGCTCCCGGAGCATGCTGCAGGCAGGCGGGGCGGTGGCGGCACGGGGCCCCGTGTGGGCGGGGTGGGCGCCTGCCCACATCCGTGGGTCGTTACCCTTGTGTCATGATGGGAAGTTGAGGAATCTCTTGCCTATCAGCTTGTGTTTTTTCCTCGAGTAAGAGTCTGCTTAAGAACGGCTGCACTGAGGGCGGGGGACCAGATGTTTGAGAGCAGAAGGGACTTCCGGTGCTCGAGTCGAGGTGTGGGCACAGACTGACCAAGGAGGCCTCGGCGGCGGCCAGGCCGCAGAGCCCGTTTGAGATCGAATATCACTAAACTGTAGTGGTCTCCGTCTGTCCTGCTGTGTGGATGTTTTAAAAAAATCTTTCTAGCATTTCAGGTTCATGTGTTAGGAAAGCAGATGGGTGGATAAGGACTTTCTTGGATGTGGTGAAAGGACGCTGGGACAAAGGAATTGAGGGAAGAGCGTGCGGTGTTTAAAAGCGGACGGCTTCCCAGGGTGCGGATAGGTGAGTCGGACGGAGTGTGAGCCACAGTTGAATTGGACGCCGTGGAGTGAGCAGATCATAAAGCAGATCAGAGCGTGAAATGCCCCAATTGGGGAATTCTGAGGTGGGACCGTTCCTTGTGACTATGAGAGGTTTGGGGGGTGGTTTCAGCAGTTGCTTAATTGTTGCACTCACCCCTCTGTGAGGCTTCCCTTTAGGAGAGAGCAGTGAAGGTGGTAATGGCCGAGGACACAGATGCTGTTTTACTGGAGACTTACAGTTATTAGTAAGAACACTAAGGAAAAGCAGTGGTGGAACATACTTGGCCCAGATTCCGGGCATGAGTGGGACTTCCCGTCTGCCCTCCGAACCTGAGCTGGCTCCCTTTGTGGAGTCGCCTTGCTGAGGCCTGGAGGGGGCAGAGATGGGTGTTGCTCAGCATCCTGGCCCTCCCCCTCGGCCGGAGGCAGGGTGCTCCGGATGGGGCGGGGCTGGGAAGAAGGGGGGAGAGACGCAGAAATCTGGGAAGGAGGGGTGTGTTCACTGCATGACAAGACCCCGGGTCGTTCAGAGATGACGAAATCCCTGGGGAAAAGGCAGCCAGGCTAAGAGCCCAGAGTGTCGGTTGGTGGCCCCTGTGGACTTGGAAAGTCCCTGACACCGTGCAAGACCAGGAGTGGAGAAGACAGCGAGTGTAGGGGCCAAACTGAGGATGACTGCAAGCGTGACCAAAACCAGAGGGGAGCGGGGTTTTAGTCCAAGTAAGGAGGTGCACATCTGTTCATTGAAGAGCCTGGCTATCCGGGGCCGCTGAGCGCCCAGCGGGAGGACTCGGAGACAGCCTGGGAGCGGTAGGGAGCAGTCACCGAGCATTCTGGGGATGATGATGGTGAGGGGGAGGTGGTTAAATTCCTGGGTCCTCTGTGCTGCTCAAAAGTCAGGGGGCTCATGCATCCCTGGGGATCTCGTTAAGGCGCAGACTCTTAGCCCGCAGTGCCAGAGTGGGCTCGGTCCCATGATGTAGTGGGCTGTCGGAGTGCTCCTGGTCCATGGAGCCCACCATCAGCGGGTGGGGAGCACTCAGACCGCCACGCCACTCGGGAGGGAGCTTCTCCAGCTGTGATCCCGGGAGGAGGGGGACAGCGGGGGGAGGGGGTCTGGAGCCTGAACCTGGTGGGCAGCCCGGGAGGAGATAGTGAGGAGGCCAGCTGGCAGGCTCTGGACTGTGGAGAGCGGTGGCATGCGCATCCTTAGGACATCTCCAGGGGGAGGTCGGCTTTCTCCCTGTCCGTGCTGGGTCGGGGTCTGCTCTGTCCCCAGCCGGACGATGTTGCCTATGAGGCCTCGGAGCCAAACCAGGTCTTTACCTTGCCCGAGGTCCCATGGCTGACTGGTTGTAGGCCCACAGTCCTATTGCATGCTGCTCCCGTCGAGAGGGTAAGATGTGATAAAGTCTTCTTCAGTATATTTGTCTACGAAGTGCTCCATGCAACTAGACTACACAAAGTTGGTGTAGTTGCTCAATTTATTTAGGTACTTTGGGGCTTTCTTAATAAATCTGACAGATGCTTAATATAGAATCTTTGGGAAATACAGAAAAAATAAAAAGATGACATTTACTCAAATAACTATTATTGACATTTTAATTTTTCCTTTTAGTTTTTTGTTTTGCCTTTAATATTAGCTAGGCAAATTTTATATCCTATTTTCCTTCTCAGATTATAAGCATTTTCTATTTAATCCTTCAAGATTATTTTGAATGGCTGCAGAGTATATCCCATCTGGCTGTGTAATCCTTTGACTCTTTCTTTGTTGTTGGGAAGAAAGGCAGTCCTGCCTTTGACCATTTTGGTACCTAAAAAATTTTCCAGATTTATGAGTTATTACTGAAGAGAGAGTCTTTGTAATTGATTTGCTGATTTAAAAAGTATGATCCTCTTTTAGGATCCCTGATAATATATTATTTTTTTTCTTATGAAAAAGTTATGTAAATAGTAGTATATACGGTTAGTGTTTGAGCTTGTTTATCACAGCTTGGCCAGCTTTGGGTATCATTTAAAAAACTATTTCCTTATATGATAGGAGAATGATTATCTCACTGGCTTAATGTTCGTTTCCTGTGTTAGTGAAATTCAGTATCTTTTTCTAAGTGTAGCCATTTGTGTATTTTGTAAGATCATCTGTCCTTTACCGTTTATCTTAGTGTTTTTAGACTTAACAATTTACCTTTAGTAGTATAACATTTCTCAGTTAGTGATGATTTTTTAGATGAAGATAAAAATATTATGTTAGGTCTATGTGTCTTTGTTTCTGTGTTTCAGTTTATCTCTTAATGAATACAAAGTCATTCCCAGGTTGTTTGTTAAATGTTAGGTACATCTCCGTAGCCATATGGGGAAAAAGTTAGGCTAGAACCATATGTCATTCCTTACATCAAAATTAACTATAGATAGCTCAGAGATTTAAATGCAAGGAAGAAACCATGAAATTTACAATACGTGTTTGCAAGACTTTTCCAAGTATCACACAGTAACTAGAAAGCATTAAAAATGGAAATTCAAATACTCAGAAATCAAATTTCTGCATGACGTAAAGAAGAAAATATAAACAAAGTGAAGACAAACTTCAAGTTAAAGAAAAAATACTTGCAATAATTTCTTTCTCGTTAAAAAAAACCTAAAAGTCAATAAGATAATAAAACTAATAGTCCAAAGTAGGGAGAAAAATGGGAGCGTATATGAACAAATAGCACAGAGAAACTGGAATTTCAGGTGTCATTTTAACATATGAAAAGCTGCTCATAATCAGAGATGTAAAATAAAAACTTGAGTTTTATTTTTTTAGGTGGCCACTTTATTTTTCTAATTTTAAATTTTAAATTTTTTTTAATTTAGTTTTTTTTTTTAAGGTTTGTTTCTTTTGGGTAGGGAGGGGCAGAGGCAGAGGGAGAGAGAAGTCTTAAGCAGGCCTTAGATCATTACCTGAGCCAAAATCAAATTGGATACCTAACTGAGTGAGCCACCCAGGTACCCCTAAATTTAGCTTTAATTGAGGTATAGTCATCATACCGTATTGTGTTAGTTTCAGGTATGTAATGCAGCAACCTGACAATTATGTATACTGTGACAACATGTGTGGCCCCCTCTGTCACTGCGCAAAGTTATTACAGTACTCTTGACTATAGTCCCTGTGCTGTACTTCTCCTCCCGTGACTTACGTATTTTATAACTGGAAGTTTATACCTCTTAGTCACCTTCCCCTATTCCACCCATCTCTCTACCCCCTTCCCTTGGCAACCACAAGTTTTCAGTATTTGAGTCTGTTTCTGTTGGTTTGTTCATTTCTTTTTTTAGATTCCACATATAAGTGAAATCATGTGGTATTTGTCTTTCTGGCTTATTTCACTTAATGTAATACCCTCTAGGTCCATCTGTGGCGTCCCAAATGGCAAGATTTCATTTTTTTTAATGGCTGAGTAATATTCCATGGTGTGTGCCACATCTTCTTCACTTGATCTTAGCCAGAAGGCCAAGAAGTGATCCATTCACCTGTTGATGGACACTTAGGTTGCTTTCATATCTTGGCTATTGTGAATAAGGCTGTAATCAATACAGAGGTGCATATTGCTCTTCAGATTAGTATTTTTGTTTTCTTTGGACAAATATTCAGAAGTGGTATTCCTGGATTGTATGGTATTTCTATTTTTAATATTTTGAGACAGCTCCATGCTGTTTTCATAGTGGCTGTCCATTCACATCCCCAGCAACAGTGCATGAGGGTTCCCTTTTCTCCACAGCCTCACTATCACTTGCTGTTTCCTGTCTTTCTGATACTATTCTGACTGGCCTAGGGTGATGTTGTCGGGTTTTGATTTAAGTGCAGATAACCTTTGAATAGTTCCACTTCTAGTAATTTATCATACAGGTGTCTCCCACTGTATGCAAAGACGAGTGCTATAATTTTAGACTTGAAAAGACTGGAAACAGCTAGATGTTGATGGAGACTTGGTTAACTCATGGGATGAGTCATTTTAATGTCATAGGACATTCATTCACTGGAATACTATGTGGCCTTACTGAAAAAGAACAGAGAGCAGAAGGTACCTTCAGCAGTGCTGGGGGAGAGCCAGGTGAGAACAGTTAATAGAATGTCACCATTTTAAAAGACATGTACATGTTTGTGTGCAAATATCTCTGAAAAACACAGTAGGGAAGATGTTTGTGTCCAGGGAAGAAGAGGGGCTCTGGGAGCAGGAACGAGACTGGCTCACTTGGTGACTTCCGAGTCTGGGCCGCATACATCCCTCACTTATTTAGAAAGGCCTAAAGCGCTCCCTCTTTTGAAACACCATTTACTTTTTGTTTTGTTTTTTGGTTTTTGTGGGGTTTTTAAATTTTATTTATTTATTTGACAGGAGAGAGATCACAAGTAGGCAGAGAGGCAGGCAGAGAGAGAGGGGGAAGCAGGCTCCCCGCTGAGCGGAGAGCCCGATGTGGGACTCGATCCCAGGACCCTGAGATCATGACCTGAGCTGAAGGCAGAGGCTTTAACCCACTGAGCCACCCAGGTGCCCCACCATTTACTTTTTGTATGTGAGATAGTTTCTGTTATTTTTATTGTTCCTTTAAGTGTTTTGGGTTTATTTTGTTTTACCAAGTGAGGCCAGGATCTGAATCTGTTTTTCTTTCCAAACAATGAATTGATTCTTATATTATTGATTTCCCATATTCCTAGGTAGATAACATGTTCCTGGATTTTTGCTCTCAACAATCTCATTTTTGTTCCAGGATCACTTTTTAATTATTAGGACTTTAGAGTTTATTAGTAGCTGATAGATCTGCTGGTACTGTTTCTAAAATACTCCTCCGTGTCCTCAGGTATTTATTATTCAGCTGTTATGTTAGAACTTGATGCATATGAGCTCTAGGAGATGTGCTAAACTGTGGCTCAGGTCTTTTTTTTTTTTTGGCTCAGGTCTTAGTAATCCCAGTGCCTGCGTTCTTCGTAGGACTGTCATTTTTAACAAGTCCTCATCGATTCCTGTCCTCTTTTCCCCTGCCCCTCCCGAGCGCGTACGTCCTCAAGCCACTCGGTGAAAGAGAGCAAGGCCGCGGCGGCAGCGCTTTCGGAGGACGCGCCCTAAGGGACTAGAAAAGGGGCCCTCCGTGCAGTGAGGCGTCCTTCAGTCACGGGACGGTGCTGGGAGGCCTGGCACAGTGTCTCAGATCGCATGCGCGGGAGAGGTGGCCGGCAGGGACTCGAGCTGCGCTGGTGTCAGGAGGGCACCTGCACAGGGGGTGGACGGGGGCAGGAGTGGGAATAGATGGCTATACTATAAGGGATTGACCTAATCTAAGCATGTTAAGAATCGTGAGGCCCAGGTGTCTTTCTGTTGGAGAAGGGAGTTCGAGTGGAGAAAGCAAGATCGCCAGAATGCACCCTGGAGGGTCTGATTAGAATTGAAGATATGGAGGCGAACCTGTGATTTTTGGTACAGACACAGAAATAAATACGGTCGTGTGCGTACACCTGTGTTCCTGGCTCCGTTCTTTGAAAGGATCTGGAAGCAGCCACAGCCAGTTGCAGTGGGAACACCTGGCGTCCAGAGCCGCCTTGGAACCCTTCTGCCCTAAACGGAACTAGGGCTCCTTGGAGGAGAGGCTGATTGTAGGGCTGGCGCCGGGAAGGTGCGAGATGAGCCAGTTGGGCCGGAAAGCTCGGCAGTGCTCAAGGACGGAGCGGCTTGGTCCCAGGGCTCCAGAAGCTGCTTGAAGGGACTCCTGGTGGTCAAATCTGGAGCAAGTCGAACGTCAAAATAAATAAAACATCGAGTAGATGTAACATCGAATAGAGGAGGAAACCACCAGTCCTTGTTGAAATAAATAATGAGTAGGTTGAATGTTTGAGGGTATTTTACAGTATCAAATCCTTTCCCACATAATAATGCTTATTATTCATAAAAGGAGGAAGGGTGGCTTTAGAGTATCGAAGCCTAACAGGTCCCTCTCTAATCCAGGAACAGGGAACTCGATGAGTGAGGAGGGCGTCAGTCAGAATTACCCCACAATAGGCTGTAGCAAAAGAAACAAAGCCTCGGTCCTGTGAGATTCCTGCTACGAATCCGATCGGGAGGGCACGTCAGATAAACCGAAGTTGCCACCGCTCCACAAAGTGCAGGCGCTGTCGTCCCAGAACCGTGAGAGCCTCAGGAGGGCTGGGGAGCTCTCATGGCAGCTGAACTGGTTCTTTGTGGTAAAAAGGAAAACTTTGTAAAGTAAAAAAATTGGGGGTCAGCTTAAATGGGGTCTGAGCATTAGGTCTCCATTTATCATAAAATGTTAATGTCCTGTTATTGATTGTAAGAGAATGTTTTTGTAGGAGATGACCGATGTCTTGCCAGGTGTCAGGGTGTCAGAGATCAGCTGTTTATGGTTCAGAAAAGTATTTTTTACTGTATTTGCAACTTTTCTCTAAGTGTGAGATTTTTTTAGAGGGGAAAAAAATATTTCCATAAGGAGCCACTTTTAGAAATTTGGCTCCTGGCTAAGCTGACAATTAGGAAGTGTGTGTCTGACTCTTCCTTATTTACAGCTTTTAAGGTTCTCCTCAGCGATGATCATGGAGGCGGGTGAGCATGTGTGTTTTAAGATCATTTTTACTATAAAGGTGTTATTCGAGGTACTTGTGAAGAATGCAGAAGTGATGCCAAAAGTCCTGAATTGCCCTCTTTCCAAATTTAGTCACTGGAAATAGTTTTCATTAAAAAAACTTTATGTAACTTTTCAGAAGTTTTCTGTGCATATACGTACCCTTGTATTTATGTATTTGTACATATTTACTGTGCAAATGGAATTATCCTATGCGGACTTTTCTGCCACTCTTTTCATTAACTGTATTAGACATGGTAACACTTCGGTACATGTAAAAAGATCGCTGCCTTTTTATTTGCTATGTAATCTATTTTAATTTTTAAAATTTATTTCTTTTTATAAAGATTTTATTTATTTATTTGGCAGAGAGATCACAAGCGGGCTGAGAGGCAGGCAGAGAGAGAGGAGGAAGCAGGATCCCCGCTGAGCAGAGAGCCCGATGCGGGGCTCGATCCCAGGACCCTGAGATCATGACCTGAGCCAAAGGCAGAGGCTTTCACCCACTGAGCCACCCAGCCATGCCCATAATCTGTTTTTAATTGTATCATAATTAATAAGTGTACTTAATGGCCATTTTGATTCTAAATATTTTGAGACTACAAACAGTATTACAGTGAATATCCACATATGTTTCTTAACACATTTGGATATGTTTATCTGTGAGAGAAATTTCTAGAATTGAAATTGTTTGGTCATAAGTTACGCATTTTTAAATATGTGATGATTCCAGGTTGCTTCTGAGGATTCTAAGGCGGAAGCAGCCCTTATAACACGAAGTCTTGCATTTGGATCTCTGCACCTCAGCAGACATAAGATACTCTCCATCTCTCATCTTTGCCGGTCTCCGAGAGGAAGACTGTATCTTATTTTAGTCTGTATTTGAGCCTGTAGTTAGTCTTTATTTGCACTTTCCTGTGAGTGGCTTTTTCAGTCCTTCCTACTTTTTATTGGTCTTACTGATTTATAAGAGTTATTTGTTAGATTAAAGAAAGGAGCCCTGTTTGTCGTTATTTCCTAACCATGTGGGCAGTTTAAATTTTTATGAGGTCGGATTTATCAATCTTTTTCTCTGACAGTTTTAGGGTTTTGTTTCCTGCTTGGAAAGACCTTATTCTTCAAAAATTGTATTTTTAGAGTGCGTTCCCCCTATATTTCCCTTAAAGAAATCTTTGATTTGTGTGGCTAGTTTGTGGTCTCAACACCATTAATAGGAAGTGAGAACACCACATTCTCGGTTCGTGAATTTTAGGTTAGTATGATTATCATTCATGTCACTTAAGAAGAGGAGCGATTGTGGAGGAAGGGGCAGTTATTGTGAGAAATAGAGAGTGAGTTTGTAGGAGCAGTAGAGATGGGGTTGGTACAGGACACGCTGCAGGAATACAGTTCCAGATCACTGTAAATTAGGAAAAGAGAAATATGGCATTGAAATGGACATTTGGGGGGGTAGTTTCTGTCTTGTGAAAATATAATCTTGTTTTTCTTATTTAATATGTTAGTTTATGGCCAGTTTGATTTTTATAGACAGGTATGATTGCCATCTTGTGGCTCTGCATTCCTGAAACCTTGACTTTACTGTGGATGCTGACTTCCGGCCTGTGCCTTCATCTCGGGTGTGCTTGTCTGCACGCAGTGTCCCCACAGCGGACTCGCACACGGTTTGTGGAGTGCAGGGTGGTGTCCAGGCTGCCTCCTGGGACTCCAGCTTGAATTAAAGATGCGTCTCTCTGTCTGTTGGTGGCCCGGCTGGTGTGTAAATGTGACCGGGTAATAGGTTTCACCACTGCCGTTGGGTTTTAATCCCCAGCTGTAGGTAATGTGTTCAGACCTGGAAATTTAGATCAGCTCCTTACTCCATTTTCCCCCATCTCTTCATTACCCCTGTTTGTCTTCCTATTGAATATTTATTTCCACATTTGCATACCAAGAAGCAATTTTGCCTAATGTACAAGGTAATTTTGGTCCATAGGGTCATCCCTTGGTATGGAATTTAATGACTTTATAATTAATATGAATGACAAGTCCAAAACCTCAGGGAGAAATTTAAGAATTTTAAATGAGCATTTAACATGTTCAAAGGACCGGAAGGAGATTTATACGTTGAGCAGGGTGACAGTTGTGTGTGCTGCGAGTGTCGTAGCCGTGATGAATTGGTAGTACCGTTCCCTGGGACGGGGAGTAAAGCTGACAGGCTAACTAACTGGTTCAGGGAGATTCAGCTTTGAAGATTGAGCTGGTGGTCAGATTCTTGAAGAACTTTCCAGTAGACGCTACTGTAACTGTGCCCCTTATTGCAGGGTCCCTTTGCAGAGAAGACTTCCCACCGAAGTCTTTTAATTACCTGAATAAAACGTGAGGAAAGCTGGTTTTCAAAGATAAGGGCTCAGAATCCTGGTACGAAGCACATGGAGCGAATCATCCGTGAGTCGTGCCTTAGGACGAAGTCCTATTCATAACTGCCCAGACCTCCGCAGCCGCAGGCTCCAGGCCCCCGGGCCCCCGGTGTCCTAGGCTCTGTGTTCACAGTGCGCGGTGTGGGCAAGTGGGACACGCGAGTGAGGAAGAGTAGCACCTGTGAAGAAGAGTGAAGGAATTGATGTTCTCACTCTGAGCAGAAAGATGGGTGTTGACCACAAGGTCAAAAGATGGAAATGGTGTATATATATATATATATATATATTTTTTTTTTTTTTGCCAGAATTGCAACCATATCTCTAGATTATAGAAAATTAAGAATAAACCTGTTTATTAGATTTTTGCAAATAGGTTTCTTTTTTCCACTTCCTCCTATGGGAAGTACGTTAGAAAATAACATCCTTCTCCTCAGGAAAACCGTCTGTTTGTACACCTGAAGTCAGCGGCCGGGGCGCGGGCCTGGGGTCCGGCTGAGCCGGGCTGCCCGACGCTAACGCCTGTCTCCTCCTTGTGCGCAGGCAGCTACTCTCCACGTCCTCCCGAGCTTTCCTGCAGAGTCGGCGGGTGCACACCTTCTTTCAGGCCGGACCGGCGGACCCGCTGCACAGCCTCAGTAAGCGCCTCCCTCCCCTCTCCGGACACCGGCCGCCGGGGTCCCCGTCGGGGCGCGGTGGCACTCGGTTGAGAACCTCTGTAGTGGTTCGAGACACTGACAGCGCAGTTTCAGGGCAGACACGGTGTGAAAGCTGACATCCCCGATCCCACTGACTGCCGGCCGAGGCCAGCTGTCCCCCACCCGTGGGCACCCTGGGTCCTGGGGGCCGTGTCCCCGGGCGTGCAGGTCGTAGAGGTGCCGCGCTGCCGGGTGCCCGGTGTAGACCCTCTCAGCACCTGCCTTTCCTCCTGGGTCCCCTGTTCCCATAATGACCTCCTCGGCCCCCAAGGCTGGAAACCCGGGCCTTACCCCCTTCCCCTCCCCTCTCTGTCCTCGGTCATTGGCAGGCCAGGGCACGCTGGACGGAGGAGGCTTCCTCTCTGCCCCTTCTCACCGGCCCATTGCTGGCAGTGAAGCCTTTCTTTCCTGCACACCCTGCGCAAAGCCTCGCTCGTCTCGGGTTCTAGTTCTCACTTCACTTTAACCTCTCCCGGATTACCTCAGGGATCAGTGGCTTAATCCCCTCCTCAGAACTTTAGAAGTTTGGTTTGAAATTCGAGTCCGGCCATGAGCCTCCTTGTACCTTATTGCAAGTCTCTCTGGCTTGGCTTCCATCCAGCACACCTGCCATTTCCTGTCCCGGTATCTTGGCTTGTTCGGCACCTGAACTTTTAAATGTCCTTCCTTTTGGCACAGCTGTTTTAAGACCCAACTGACATACCGCCACCTGAAGATTTCCCCGTTGTTTCCTTCTATTCCTGTCGGTTGGTCTTTGCCCTCATGTCTCATCCTTCATCACAGCCGGCCTGGTGCATCATTTTATGTCATCTTTCTCAACTGCCTGTTTAAACAAATATTTTGCCAGGAACATGGACATGTGCTTTAGGAGAACGTGCTGACTTCCAGCACAGCTGCTCTGGCAAGTGGCTGTTTCCTTTTTTTAATCTGTTCTTCTGCTTTCAACAAAATCATATTTTCTACTAAAGGGGAGAGAAAATGCATATTTCATTATTTTGAGGTGGAAGAAAAAGAGGTTATAAAAAGTAAGATGATTGGGTATTGTATTGTGGGTTAACTTGAAGTTTCTCTCATGGGCCACATGTGCCTTAAATATTTTAAACAAACAAGTAGCAATTAGAATTAATGACTTTCGATGACAAGTTAATAAGACAAGATGAATGACCTTGTGGTTAAATTTATGTCTGAATGGTGGCAGTAGCTGTATCTTTTTTAAAGGAAAATCCTGATCATTGTACTGCTGTATAGATTTAACAGTCGGTGCTTCTGCTTGGACTGAGTGTAAGGAGTGTAAGGATTTTAAGGAATATCACTCAGTAGTGTCTGTTTAATTCTGAAAAAGCACTGAAACATGAAGTTAAACTTCAAATTCAGATTTTAGCACGCTGCTCTGCAAAACTGGCCCAAGTGAACAGGACATAGATAAATAATAGAAAACTCATCATGAGAGCTTTATAGTATTTAAATTATGTGAGCAGCACTATAAAGAAGGTGCTCGAAATGAAAATGTATTAAACGTTCGTGTTTTGAGATTGTGGAAAATCTGGTCAGGAGGACCCCGTTGTTTCACCGAAGAATACATTGTTGTCAGAGTTCATTTGCACTTTTTTTTTTTTTAAAGAATGACAGCTCTATCCTTTTTCTCCCTAGGGTAGAGCGTAGTGTTCTATATTCTGACAATTGAGAAAATAAAATTTTGGAACTCCTAAATGACTTCAGTTTTAAACTCTGGAATCGCACCGGGCTGTATCATAACGGAGAAGTCATCTGGGACTTTGAGAATGCGTTGGGTGACCGGTGCATGCTGGCCCATGATTTGCTTGTCATTGCTCTGTGACAGGAGAATAGAAGCTGACAGTAGGCAGAGTCTGTGGTGCAGTGTGACACGGCCACACGTGATCGCGTTTTATAAAAGTAGTAGTTGACCACGCACCAGAGGTGTGCAGGCCTCAGTCCACGCTGATGTTCGGGAAGCGCTCACCTCGTGCTGCTGCTCTTGTTGCCGCTGAGCCCGTGGGGCTGGCGGAGCGGAAGTGGAGTGTCTGTGTCTGTGGAGAGAGCGGCCCCGCCATCAGGGCCCCACTCCCAGGCCAGTGTTTCGTGCTCTGTCACTGCAGTTTCATAGAGGACCCGACTGGCAGAAATGTTCCCTTTACCACTAACTCTCTATTCTCCTCCTCTGCGGAGAAAAGGAATCCTTCTGTGTGTTTTCTTTTGTTATGGTCTTCCTAAAAAGTTAACGATATTGAATACTTCTTGCAGATAACTTACAGTCCTCTCTGAAGACTTCTAAAATCCTAGAACACTTAAAGGAAGACAGTTCAGAAGCTTCAAGTCAAGAAGAAGGTAAGTCTGGATTCACCGGAATAAGTCGTTCTGCCTGATATGGGCACAGGGAGAGGCGAACGGACCAGTAGAACAGATTAAGGAGCCAGGAAACAGACATCTGGGAACTTGGAATATGACAGGTGGCATTACAAATAAGTGAGGAAAAAATAGACTAGTCAATAAATGATGTTGGTTGGCTTTCCAATTGAAAAAAATACTGTCTCATTAGATCTGTACTCATATCATGCACAGTAATTGCAAGTAAATAACAAAACACATGTAACATAAACTTAATGTAATACGTAAATTATAAAACAGAACTTTTAAATGATAATAATCTGGGACAAGAAGGCTTTCTTGACAAAGCAGAGCATGACTGTAGCGGAGATCTTTCTAATCTAAAATAACTGAACGTGTGACCCCAAAACCAGACAATTCGAAGACATTCAGAGCATATTCACAGTTGGAGAAAAACTACATCTAGACAAATAGAAATATTCTTTCAAAAAAATCAATGAAAACATCTTTGAATGGCTATTACACAGTGTTTAGCCCCACAAGTAGTCCAAAAAATGCACACTGTAAAAACAGTGAGCTTCATGCTCATCAGCTCGCCACAGCATTTTCGAGGCTGACATTACCAGGGACATGAAGTAATGGGAACTCTGATCTGCCGCAGATGGGAATATAAATTGGTACAACTCATTTGGACAGGAATTTGACACTGTGCAGTGAGGTTGGAAGTAATTAATTTTATGCCACTGCCTAGCAGTTCTGCTGCTGTGAAAATTGTTGTCCATGTGCCCACGGGACAGAGACTGAAGTCCTCACAGCAGCCTTGGGTGTAACAGCAAATACCCGGGTATGACCCCGGGGCTGTAAGTCTTAATAAAAACACGCACTGGAATATTTCAACCAGTTTGCCTCTATAGAGGGAGGGAGTCAAATGGGATGGAGGAGGCCTTCAGTTGTTTCTGTGATCTGTTTTTGTTTCTTACTAAAAAGAGGCAGACACGGTTGACCCTTGAACAACACGGAGGTTAGGGGTGCTGACCCCCGTGCAGTTGCAGATCTGGGTAGAACTTCTGACTCCCCGACAGCTGAGCTACTACTAGCTGTTTGACCGGAGCCCTTACCAAAAGTGTTGACGTTAACACTTAGTTTGTGTTTTAGGTGTACTGTCTACTGTATTCTGACGAAGTAGGCTAGCGAAAAGAAAATGTTAAGACAATGATAAGGAAGAGAAAATGGGTTGCTAGTACCGTACTTATTCATCAGAAAAAACATCTGTGTGTAAGGGGACCCTTGCGGTTCTGACCCATTTATTCAGGAGTCAGTTGTATAGCCCCAGGAGGTGGGAACGTGGGTGTTTCTCATATTAAGAGGGAGGGATTTTTTGAATGTTTGAGACACCTCATTTTTTTAACGGTTGAAATAAGAGCCTGAAAAAAAAAAGAAAGAAAGAAGAGCCTGAAATGGAAGGTTGCTGTTTCGCAGTGGCACGTCACGGCGAAGTTCCGTAGTTTGGGACAAAACCAGTTTGCTCTTAGGTGGCCCCGACCGCATTTGAGAGGATATTTAAGGAAATTCAGTAGTTTAGTGTGTCTTTTAAAAACTGCCTCTTTAAGGAATTTTCTGTGGAAAATGCTCAGAAGTGTTCTGCATGGTCTGTTGACACTGTTACGGCCCCATAAATGAGTTGCGTCATCCTTCTGGATTTTTGCAGAAGCATTTGGCATAATCTGTTTTTTCCTCTCATCTAGACGTGTTACAGCACACCGTAATCCACAAGAAACACACCGGGAAAAGTCCCCTAGTGAAGTACGTATCTAATTTCTAACATGTAAATGTCTTTGTGTGTTTTTAATTCACTGGGTCACATTTACTTGAATTACCGACACATTTGGCTGTAAGTCTGCCATTTTCCTATTTGCTTGTTATTTGTCCCACCTTTTTTATGTTACCTTCTTTTTCTCTCCTTTCTGCTTTAGGGTGGCTTTTCTTCTGTTTTTCTCTTGTCTTAACCTTGATTGTTCTGTATCATTTTCAGTTCTTCTGGTGGTTACCCTAGAGATTGTATTCTACGTCTGTAACTTACTACAGTCTGATGTGAATTGTGCTTGGGCCACTGACCCTGTGAGGACCTTTAATCCTGTCACTTCCCTTGCCTTCTCCTCCATGTGAACCGTAAATGTCACGTGGTGTTATTCCTGTATTGTAGAGCTCATGAAACACTCCACTCGTCAGTTGGATCTTACCATTCCAGGGTCCTTCATTCTTCCCTGCGTGTCTTAGCATCTGTCTGTGATTTCCTTCTCGCTGCAGAATACCAGAGCATTTCCTGCATCCTGTCTGCTAGTGATGTGTTCACTTTGTCTTTACTTGGAAAAAAATGTTTATTTGGCCCGAATTTTTGCTGGATATAGGATCCTAGGTTGGCAGTTACTTTCTGTGAGCACTTTTAAACCCAGGTTTTACTGTCTTGCTGTTGAATGCCTTTGGTCGCTCACATGATATCCCCTCAGCCCAGCTCTGGCTCCCCTCATTTTCTCCTGTCCCAACTAAGCTGTAAGACCCACCACCTTCCACCTCGGGTTGTTTGCTGAGTCTGGGGACCGAGTTGGCCCTCAAACAGGCACAGTCCAGAAATGCAAGTTAATTTGCCCCCAGGGGTCAGCTCTCAACTGATGGGGGAGCTCAGCTTCCTGTCCTTTGGATAGATAATTCTGGGAGGTCCCAGCCCCTCTGAGCCTCTGCTGCTTCTGTCGGCGACCTCAGTAATGGACCCTCAGGTTGGTTTTTCCTCCTTTCCTATTTCCGTGTCCTCATCGTTCCTGCTTCCTGGGGTCACCTCCCTTATCAACCATGCCATCCCAGATCCTGCTGTCTCTAGGGGCACTGAAGACAGCTGGCCTTCATTACTTCAATCTTCTTGTTGCTCTTTGGAAGTTGGTGCACTTTTCAAACTCTGCTTGCTTTTAAAGATTTTTCTCATTGTCTGGTTTGCAGCACCTCGCCTAGGATATGTTTGTAGCTGTCTTTGACTGAATTCTACTTCTCGAGTCTGAAGCCTGATAACTTTTGGGTTTAGAGAAGTCCAAGCCATGCTCTTTTCAGATAATGCTTCTGCCTGGCTCTCTTGTTCTCTTTTCTGAGACCTGGATGACTTTGGGTGGTAGACTTCTCACCATGCCCCATGCATCTCGTTACCTTCTTTGTGTTCTTCGTATTTTCTTCCTCTCGGCGATCCAGTCTAGTTTCTTCTGACCAAAGTTCCTCCTCACAGACTTTGTTCGTCTGTTTCCATCCATTGAGTTCTTGCTTTCAGTTTCTTTTCCAGTTCCAGAGTTGAAATTTGGTTCTTTTTTTATATTTTCTAAGACTCTTCCAAAAAGTCTCATCGTCCTGTAGTCAATGACCTATTAAGCACTGTTATTTTAAAGGGCCTGTTCAGTATCTTCCTTCTCTGGATTCTTTTTGAATCCAGAAGGATTTTGAATCCTGTTTCTGTTACATTTCTTTTGGCTTTCAGTCACATCAACCTGTCCTTTTAACGCGCCTTAGCCATACGCAACTCGCAGTCAGTGATCCTCGTGGGTCTGGGGCTACATGCCAGCCGTGGCTGGTACAGGATGACCACAGCAGAGAGTTTGAAGACAACATGCATTTGTTACTAATTTCCTTAGAGATAGGGATGAATTCTTAGATCAGATAGCTGTGTAATAGTTTAGTCTTCTAGTATACTTTTTTTTCCTGAGAGAGATCACTAGGCATTGTGTAAAAAGATAATATACTGAAGAAAGAAAGGGTCACTAGGGCTTCTTCATGCTGTGATATAGTAGGTTCCATTATTGAGGGGAGATTTTCATACTTCTGTAAACTTTTCTGATAGCACTATTGGTACAAGTTGTTCTCCATTGGATGGGCTCACCATGCAATATTCCGAACAGAATGGAATCGTGGATTGGAGGAAGCAAAGCTGTACCACCATTCCGCACCCGGAGCACTGTGTGGCCTTAGCTGACCAGGTATTGGAGGGTTTTGCTTCTGTCCTTGTGCATCGCCGCTCTAGAAGAGTCGAGTCCTCTGTGTGTGATTATCTCAGAGAGTGGAGTGTCGGACTTTAAACTTAACCGGAATATGAAGTCTGAGCTCTTCTGAGACCTGAAGGAATACCTTGAGATTGCCTTTATTGCTCAAAAATTTAGTACATTTTGATACAAATCCTATCATGTTTATTCTAACTAGGGATACATTAAATGGTTTTGCCAAATTTTTTTGCTTTTAAAGAATTACTCACATTTCAATCGCCATCTTGCTGTTGTGAGTTTGGAAACCAAGCTTCCCTCGTGAATAGTTGGGGCACTTTCCCCAAGTCCTGAGTGTAATTAGAAAATATCTGCTTTCTTAGGGGTTGGTGTAGTCAAAGCACGGAACGCTCTCAGGTGTGTCCGTGAGGTGCGGTCATGCCGCAGACACCGTGGGATGCCTACTCTGCAGCTCTGGGGAGAACCACCTTCTTTCTAGAAAATAGATTGGTTAACCTGATTTTTATTTCTGGCCAACACTCAGATCCAAATGTTAACCTTTACTGGAATGCGTTTTTACAAACTAAAGCATTGAAACATTTTGAGAAATTATATGTTACCTTAGTCCTACTTAATGGCCTATTTTCAGAGTCCACTTGATTATACCTTTTCTCCCGCTACTTCAGTGCCTATACTTTCTCTTCTTAAAGTTGACAAAACCGTTTGGAAGTTTTAACAACTTGAGCTTTAAGAGAATACTGTTGAAGGTGTAGCAACTACCAGTTTCTTGACTGTTTTATTTTGTGGTCAGAAGAAAGAATACAGGTCTATTTTAAAAGCAAAATACAAAGTGGGTATTTTTCTTAGATTAATATTAAGTATTTATCAGAGAATGTGCAGATTTTAGTGATTCAGGTAGGTATCTTCAGGAAGTAGGTTAGAAATCAGAATTTATTAGAATGTATAATTAGGAATATGTCATTTTAATGTTTGATCTCAGAATAGAAGGATAACTACACAGTACGGTTTAGTGGTAGTCTGATTTCTTTTTATTCTTTCCATTAGCATTCAACTGAGAAACGAGGCTTATCATCAATAAATAAGAAGAAAGGAAAGCCACAAATAGAAAAGTAGGTTCAATGTAATGTTTCCAGTGATAGAAATTGGTAAGAAAGGCAACAAGGGGGGATTGACTTTGGGCCTGTTTAGTTGACATCATACAGATAGTAATTTTCGACTAGTTTTCCTCCTATTTTTCCTTCGAGGCTGTAATTTTTTTAATTCAAAATTATCAATAAATGCAAATGACTGAAATAAAACTATTGCCAAATCTGTTCAGTTTGGAGGGGTGCAGAACTCTCAGAACTGTACACTAAAAGGTGAATCTTGCATTTAGGTTATAGCTTACTAAAATTTTTTTTATTATAAAAAAAATTGAGGGGAATTTTATTTACAAAAGATTCATTTATCTGTTTATTTGTCAGAGAGAGAGAGAGCACAAGCTGGGGCCAGGTGAGCGGAGTGATAGGGAAAGGGAGAAGCAGGCTCCCTACTGTGCAGGGAGCCCGATGCGGGGCTCGATCCCAGGACTCTGGGATCATGACATGAGCTGAAGGCGCTTAACTGACTGAGCCACCCAGGCGCCCCGAGGGGATTTTAGTAATACTACTTAACTGTGTTCTCTAGAGAGGCTTATAAAAAATGTCGCTAACGTGTGTACTTTGGGTTTAGGGAGAAAATGAAGAAAACTGATAACAGATTGAATAGTAGAATAAATGGTATTAGACTCTCCACTTCTCAACATGCCCATGGTGGTTCTGCGAAAGGTAAGAAAGTTTTTCTCTTAAATACCCATCACCTAAATATATTTAGCATGATACCTATTATAATAGGTATTGAACTGTTCTGTCAAATCCTGAGACTGTGCTTTGATCCTGCGCTGATACAAATAGCCATGTCTGAATTAAACCATCCTGAGTATGAATGATGTTAATGGAGCACGCGGGATTCAGCGATGGAGGTCAGCCTTTCCTTTGCCACAGTTCTACTTACCCACCTTCTCCTTCCTCTGGTAGCAGCCGGCTCCTCACTTGTTTGCTTCTCAAGCCATTCCTGCTGCAAGATCTTTTCCGCCCTCGTGGAAACCTGTCCTTGTTCTTGTGTAAAGTCATTTTTTGGTTTTTTGTTGACATTTTCATGTTTTACTGACTATCGTTCGTGGGGTTTTATGGAGCTTTAGGGGAACGCAGACACTGAGATTTTTATAGTACTGGATTTGTATAGTGTCCTTTACCCACTTTTATTTTAAGGTCTCTTTTTTTGCTTTTGTCTTCATTTGAGAAGTGTTCTCTCTGCCGGTTCAATGATAGCTTTTCAATGTCATGTTTACTATTAATAGGAAAGATAAAAGAGAATAAAGCCCACAGACTGGTGGGAGAATGTTTTCGTTCATGTGTGTACCTAACACATTTGTCGACTGGACAGACCTCACAAATTAAGGGTTTTTTAGTTTTAAATTTTATTCGAATATTAGCACACTCAGTTGTGATACAACATGAATAACCAGAATATATATTTTTAATGGCGTATGCTTCTAAACCAGGTGTTTAGTCAGAGAGACTAAAAATAGATACAGGAAATATGGTTACGTTTTGATTCTAAAATCATCTGGCCAACTCATTGAATTAACTAACTGAGCTGTTTGGGGGGGAGAAAAATGACGTGGAAAAAAAAACCCACATTGTTGATGAGTGTATTGTAACACTTAACTATCTTTGAGGTTTCCCATGGTGGTGGCAGCTAAAAGGAGGAGGAAAAGCTAAAATAAGAGTGACAAAAGGTCTCTGTCAGGGGATGGTTGGAAATTACTTCTGGCGCATCTCCCCGTCTCTGGTTTTCCTCCCTCCGGCTCATTTTCTGCACTGCCCACATGTTTGTCTCCTAGGTCACTTACTACATTGGGTCATTTCCCAGTTGAAATTTCTATGTCAGATGTGTCCCACCCTCAGACCACTGCTCCGTTTCTTATCTCTCACACAATTTGGGAACTGCTGCTCGCCGAAGAAGCACACAACTCTTCTTTCCTTATTAGCTTTCTATTTGCAGAGAAGTTCTGTGGACTTTGATCTCAGACCAGTGTAGGTTTGACTGTTGGACTCCACTAGCTTTGTAAATGTGTGGCCTCCTCTCCGAAGCCTTATTTTTCTCATTTGTAAAAAACAAGAATGATAACCTCCTTCCCTAGATTGTAAGAACTAAATATGGTTCCATCTGAAAAGCATTTCACCATTGCCGAGCACCTCGGTGCTCAGTAATTTAGTTCCTTTTCCCTATTCGAAGGTAGAAGAAAACATACACTGTAGGTTATTAAGAACTTCTAAATAACATTCCAAACTCCCAAGTCCTTGGGGTCTTCATTTTCCAGTGTTCTGAAAATACAGCATCAGGATTTTTTTTTTATTAAGATTAACCGTATTCTGTGTCCTGAGTGTGACTATATGTAAAATCTTTAAATTTGCATGGATGTCAAATGTAGCTCAGATGTTTGCCGATTCCGATTTAAAAAAAAACGAAAACAAAAAAACCCCTTCTATTTATTAAGGTGCCTTTGAAATATTAGGGTATAAAGAAGGAATTACCTTTAAGCATTCAATAAACTCAAGATATATTTAAGATTTCTTTCTTTATGGAAAAATCCTGCATGTCCTAAAGATTAGAGACTGTATTGGAGTTGAAAATCTCAGATCCTTCCAATTGGTAGGCTGTCTGCATCTTTAAATAACCAAGAGGAGGATTACTCATTTTTCAGTAATAATACATTTACATATTTATATATACATTTATACATTTATATAGTTCAATATTCTAAAGATACAAAAGGGAGCAAAATAAGTCCCTTACCGCCTCTCTTCATGTTGTGTCCTCCCAAGGAAGCAGGCATCCTATTTGTCATCTATATTCTTTGCAGTATATTTGCTTTTAAAACCTCCAGCTTTAAATCTCTCCACTAAAAGGCTGCTTGCTTTACTTCATCTGCTCTATTAAGAACTTTGTCCCACCTGTATCACCTGTGTTTGGAAACTCCATTCTTCTGTTGTGGATTGTGGCACCAGGAAGTTTGGGGGGCCATGAGCTAGTTGACCCCTCAGTAATTCTTTTAAGAGATTTCAGAGACTTAAAAATCTCCAGCTTCCTTTAATAACCCACTGTAGTTCTGTCATCTGATGGACCTACATGCTTCTTCAGTCCACCTTAAGTTCTGTTTGTTCATACATACTAATAACCAGGATTTTTATTGTTAGAATAGAATATGGTAAGTTGTGGGGTTTTGTCTTCTTAACATGCATAACCTTTTACCGTTTGAGAGAGAACAAATAAAAAAGCATATGCTTCTGTTGGAAAGGACAGTGGGTGGACCATCCTTCGACATAATTGTCTCATCCTCCCCGTCCACGCCTCCTGACTCTGGAGGATCACGTAATTCCTGATGAGGAGAGTTCCAGAGACTCGGCACTTTCTGGATCATCAAAGAGAGGATTATGTTTAGTATAGATTTAGATTTATGTATGTAGCTCCTTGAAAACTGCAAATAATTCTACATGACAGTTTGGTGATTAGAATATTTACTAACTATGTAATCTAGAGTGAGTCATTCTATAAATTTGGAGAAATAGCCGCTCTTTTTTTTTTAAACACATTCCAGAATTTACTCTTTGAAGTTTCAAAGACTCCACTGTAGTTTCATTGTCTGAGTTTTAGTAAGCAAATCTCAGCTCACCCTGCCCCAGTGGCTCACTTTTAGTGCATCATTTCTGGTGTGATACTATCATTGGATCTTTGATTCCCTTAGTAGAATTGCTCATTTTGTTCATTTTGCTGTTTGAGATATTTACATGCGCACAATTTCCATATGCGCCACAGTTGTACAGGTTTTCCTTTCATCGGTCCAGTTTAATGCCAGGCTGTTTGGCCACCGTGGCGCCGAAAAAGATCATCTTCAGTTCGCCCTTAGTGTTGGCTCACATCCCTTTCCTTAGTCATGTTGTGGCTGGTAATGCAGAACCTATTACCATGTATAAGGACACTCCGGCTTCCCTTTCTGTAAAATTATTACTTGCCCAAGTCACTCCTCTGTCATTCTTACAGTCTCCTGAGATTTTGTGCCATTTTCCTTTGGCAGGTTAGCATTTAATTACCTAAAGGGAATTAGCAACTATTCTTTAATATCTCCTCACCATTGGACTGGTTGGGCTAGGCTTGGTCATCCTTAACCGTACTGACTCTGTTATAAATTTAATACCTTCAAAGGACACAGGTTAGTCAGCTAACTTGTTCATTATTATACAAATCTTATCTTTTTTCTAACACATATTTTGTCCAAGCAGTTACCTTTTATTGCTCCTACCAGGTTGCCATAGAAATGGTTCATGCATCTATATAATTTTGAAATGCCTCCAGAAATCCTTATATGAGGATTTGTACACTAAACATGGGTCGAGTGCTTGCAGTGAGGCAGAAACCATGTTAGCTACCGAGTTTACAGAAATGAATAGAACAGTTATCGAAGTTTGGGCCAGTGCAGGAATGTCTTGTACTAGGTATACTAATAATCTTCTCTCTGTGCCCGAAGCAGATACAGCTAATTGATCGTGACAGGTTCTGCATTACACCCGCTACCCCACCTCGATTTCTGGGCTCGGTTTCTGGGCAGAACTCAAGGGGCTACTCAATCTAGATGGGAAGCATTTGAGTCTTTTTAAATACTCAGGCACAGTAATTTCACAGGGTAAGCATTTTTGGCAGTCAGTTCTATTCTTGAGTTCTATTAAAGAATGAATTTTCCAGTAAGCTCTGGGAAGTTAAAATATCTAGACTTAGATAATGGCTCCATGTGCTGTTACTAAGCAGAACCCTACAGAGAACCTTAACTCTGATTTTTTTTTAAAGTCAGTAAGATTGACTTGTTCCTCTGCCTTTATTTGAAGAGTGAATTAAAATGTATTTTAAAAATGAATTTTTACCTAGGTCAAGGACCACCTTTTTAGGTGTTTATAGACAAACTGAAAGAAAAAATTTTTTACAGCTGTAACTAATTCTAATGGCTCGATTCAGAAATTAATTTAACTACATAACATGATTTTTAAAAAATAGAATTGTTGTTTTTAGAGGTGAATTTGGACGTTGGATCTGGACATGACACTTGTGGAGAAACCTCTTCAGAGAGTTACAGTTCTCCTTCTAGCCCACGACATGATGGAAGAGAAAGCTTTGAAAGTGAAGAAGAGAAAGACAGAGGTTTGCTCTCTGGAAGGGAAATGGGGGTGGCAGAGGAAAATGTGTGTTGTCTCTTAAAATCAGTCAGACATAAGGGATTTTATGTTTCTATAAATGTCATTATTGATTTTAAATTTAACTGGTATAAAGGGTGTCTTATAGACCACTGACTTGGCAGTTCCTAGCAGTGTTGATTTTTTTAAAGTTTTATTTCCTTGCATATGAAATTAAGTAGAAAGAAAACAGTCATAATAAAATAAAGAGTTCAGTGTAGAAAAATTGAAAATGTATGTGTTGCTAGAGGTACTTATTTATAGTGTACATATCTTCCTAATGGATTAATCCTTTTATCATTATAAAATGTCCTTTTTTTCATCTCTAGTAACAATTTTTGTCTTAAAGTCTATTTTATCCGAGAATAATATAACACTCTAGCTCTCTTGGGTATTATTTGCAGGGTACTTCTTTTTCTGTCCTTTTCATGTCTTTGAATTGGAAGTGTCTCTCTTATAGACAGCATGTAGTTGGATTAGGGCTTTTTAGCCATTTGCCTATCTCTGCCATTTGAGTGGAATGTTTAATCCATTTAATTTTACTGTAATACTGATAACATAGGATTCACATCTGCCATTTTGCTATTTGTTTTCTGTATGTATTGTGTTCTCAGTTCCTCCTTAAACAGAAGCTCAGAGTCAGCCAAAAGTAAGAATGTAGAGCTTTATCAGGTCATTCCCGGGCTTACATACAGCTCAGGACATGAGCAAGGCCTTCTAGATTTTTAGGAGTATGTGGAAGTTTTTCAGAGCTCCCTGTGGACATCTTATTCTTTGTTTTTTTTTTTTCTTTAAAGTTTTTTGGTCAAGCTCTTGTTAGCCCCAACTGGTAATGCTGCCTGAAGCAGCCGAGTTGTTAAACATTTGCTGCTGATTGATTGTGACAAATGCCCCGTGGGTAAGCAGCTGTTAACACGGAGTGAGCTCTAATTGCTAGGCCAGTAGTGACAGCTCTTTCAGGATGGGGCTTCTAGAATAGCTCCAAACCCATGCTTTTTCTAGTGGCTGCTAGGCTGCTAGTTTATATAGCTACCGTAGCTGCAAAACTTTTCCTTTATAAAGCTTCTTCTGAGCTGGAGAAAGTATACAGGAATTAGGGCAAGGTAAAATGTCACAGTGCTCGCTCTTCTTAAGAGATTCAGTGGCTTTTCTGGAATAAACACTCCTCGGATTGCTGCAAGCCTTTAATTTCTAGAGTTCTGAAAAAGTTGATTTTGACATTTTTGCCAGGATTCTCGTTCCTTTTATGCATGAGTGGAGTATCAGAGATCCTTACCCTACCATTCTGGAAACGAGATCTTGAAAATATATATATTGAGTGAGGATATCATTCTTTACACATGATAAAGACATCTGATTGGTAACATCTTGGTTATAAACACCTGATTAGGAACATTTCAGTTATAAGATGTACCCATGCTAGTGGGAAGTATTAAATGATTTCTCTTGGGCCGTGAGCCTCAGACTATGGCATTTTAGCCACGTGTGGCTTCTTGCTGGGCAGTGTATAGCTTTCCCAGACCTTTGCTTGTGTGTTAAGAGTATCAGGTCACATCTTAGGGAGCTACCGAGTGCTGCTGCATCACATACAATTATAGCCCGTCTCGACCGTGCAGTTGTTTTGAAGCCCTACCAAGGCAGCGTGCAGTGACTCTACCACCAATTCTCATTGGAGGCAGCACTGCTTCTGATCTGCACTTTCCTCACAAAAAAGAAAAAAAATGGAAATAACTGCCCAGAGCTCTTATGAAGGTTAAATGAGAGCATTTTTATGCGTTATCCAGAACAGACAGGCTCTCAGTGTGTTTCATTTCACATGCGCTGCTTGATTCTGTGGGATTTGCCAGTAATCCGGGGGCTCTTGAGTTAACAGTGCACATTTGGCCTCTTGGTCAGAATTGTGAAGAACACATCTGTGCACTCGGGTTACTTTGCAGCCTCCCTTTCCTGCCGTCCAGTAGGGTGAGTTGGCGGCCTAGATGGAGGAATTTGCCCTTTTTCAGATAGCCTCAGTTATGAAGTGACTCAATTGAGCCTTCCCTAAATGAAGAATCATTTGGAATGTCTAAAACCAGCAGGGGGAAAATATCCACTGTGGGGAAAAAGCTTTAATCATTTTTAGAATTTTGAGTGCATGAAAAGCTTGCTTTAAAAAGCCTGTGACTTTATTGTTCTGTTGCTCATAATGGGGTTTTGTTTTGAGATTTCCTACTTTTGAAAGCCAAAGCAGAGAAGGGAGAAACCATCTCTAATTAGCTCGATGAGTCCTTACAATGCTCAGAAAACCACTTGGGATCATTTAAACTCATGGGGCCATTTGCCATGACTTGAGATTTAAAGAAAGCCCAGTTCTTATGGAAATGTAGTTGCCCACCTGAAAAATGATCTATCTTCTTTGGACTTAAATGTTTGTCTTCGTATATTCCTATGATAGTTACAGATAGAATGCCTTGAATAAGTTATTAAGTTTTGGATACGTTTTGTTTTGAAGTGTTTAGGAAGAAACACCTCAGTTATTCAGGGAAGTTTATGCTAGAATCACTTATTCATAAATTGAAATTCTCCTTCCTAAATTGTAATGATTGACTTAATAACACTGTTGATATCCTATGTCATTAAGCAGGTTCTGTTTAACCTTTCTTGAGAAAACTACTAGGAAGATTTATTTTTAGTATTGTTGCAAAAGTTTTTAACATCTTTGCTGAGTATAGCTAGTTAATACATGTAAACATTTTTAAGCACATGATACAGTTCTTATATCGATGAGCAAAGAAGATGTTAAAATAGGCACTACATTTAAAATTGCATGGTTTCTCTACATATTGTTGCAGTATCTGGGTTTATGCTACCTACCTATTGTAGTCTAGACTTTATCTTTTGCCCTCTTTATACCATAAGTCAGGACACCCAGGGGAAGTCTAGATTGAAGCTATTTCTACATACAGGCTTAAGAGTGATTGCAGCAATAACGCCATATGAAGCGTAATTTTGGATTTGCCACTTTGCTATTTTGCCATGGAAAAATGGCAGCGCTCTCATGTTTGCCTCGCTGCCACGCTCCAGCACCATTTGTTCTGTGACTATACTAGGAGCTTTAAATGTTCTTTTCCCCACTGAAATATGTCAAATTACGAATATTTACCGAATATTTATTCCATTCTCTTCCGTTCTCTACCACTAGATGCTTGGGTAAAGGATAGTCTTGTGATGAGCTCCTTTAAATTGCATCGTGTGTGAGACCCATGTGAAGACCTGGGTTTGACAGTGCAGAGTACAGATCAAGTGAATTGCTTAAAATTGATTAAAGTTAAAAAGGTCTGATCCTTTTCTCAGTAATAAGGTGATATTAAATAAAGTTCTCTCTTTATGTTGTGCTTCATGCAGTCTCTAATTAACCTTTTGTTGCTTATCTCTCTGTGGTTTTTTTTTTTTTTTTTAATTAAAGACTTAATTTTTTTAGAGCAGTTTTTGGTGTATAATAAAATAGGGAGGGAGGTACTACAGAGATTTCACCTGTACTCCTGCCATGTACACAGCCTACCCCGTTAATCAGTAGCACTCACTGGAGTGGCACACTTTGTACCAAGCGTGAGCCCCCTTCGACACGTTATTGTTACCCAGTGCCCATAGTTGACCTAAGGGTTCATTCTTAGTTATACCTTCAGTGGCTTTCTGACAAATGTATAATGACTTGTATTTACCATTATTCTATCATACAGATCATTATCATTGCCCTGAAAGTCCCCTGTTCTCTGCCTTTTTGTCTCTGCCCTCAACTCCCCACTCCTGGCGACCACTGGTCTTTTTATTGTCACCATAGTTTTGCCTTTTCCAGAATCTCCATATTTTTTAAATGAAGTCCACAGGAAGTAAAAAATTAAATGAAAGTCAGCTTCGTGGTCAGGAAACAGAGGGACACATCTCCAGTTCTAAACTTCAGAGTTCATTTTAGATACACTTAAAATTTGGGGCGCCTGGGTGGCTCAGTCGATTAAGCGTGCGACTTTTTTTTTTCCTAAGGTTTTTTTGTTTTTTGTTTTTTTAAGATTCTACCTATTTATTTATTTGACAGAGAGAGAGAGAGATCACAAGCAGGCAGAGAGGCAGGCAGAGGGAGAGGGAGAAGCAGCTCCCTGCTGAGCGGAGAGCCCGATGCGGAGCTTGATCCCAGGACCCTGAGATCATGACCTGAGCTGAAGGCAGAGGCTTAACCCACTGAGCCACCCAGGTGCCCCAGGGTGCGACTCTTGGTCTCAGCTCAGGTCTTGATCTCAGGGTCGTGAGTTCAGGCCTCACATTGGGCTCCGCACTGGGCGTAGAACCTACTTAAAAAAAATAAAATGTAAAATAAAATAAAATTTATTTCTAGCAAGGGATGGGAGTGATGCATGCTTTAACCTCTATTTATATGTTTCCCTTAGACACAGACAGCAATTCTGAGGATTCTGGGAATCCGTCAACAACCAGGTTTACAGGCTATGGTTCTGTCAACCAGACCGTCACTGTCCAGCCACCTGTTCAGATTGCTTCATTAGGAAGCGACAACGGAGGCCTTTTAGAAGATCCCCTAACCGCACCCAAGTATCAGCATATTTCTTTTATGCCAACTTTACACTGTGTCATGCACAATGGTGCCCAGAAGTCTGACGTTGTTGTTCCTCCACCCAAATCTGCCGATGGCAAGACAATAGGGATGCTCGTTCCCAGTCCTGTTGCTATTTCCACAATAAGGGAATCCACAAATTCTACCCCTGTTGGAATCCTGGGGCCAGCAGCTTCTACTGGAGAATCCGAAAAACACCTTGAATTACTGGCTTCCCCTTTACCTCTTCCGTCAGCCTTCCTCCCCCACAGCAGCGCCCCCGCTTTACACCTCACAATCCAGAGGCTAAAGTTGCCGCCCCCACAGGGCTCTTCAGAGAGTTGCCCAGTTAACATCCCACAGCAGCCCCCCGCGAGTCTGAGCATTGGATCACCAAACACTGCCTTTCTTCCTGTCCACAGCCCAGGTAGTTTTCCGGGATCTCCTGTTGCTACCACGGACCCCATCACAAAATCTGCATCCCAGGTGGTAGGACTCAATCAAATGGTGCCTCAAATCGAGGGAAACACGGGGACCGTCCCTCAGCCTACCAATGTGAAGGTAGTTCTTCCAGCAGCCGGCCTGTCAGCCGCCCAGCCACCAGCTTCCTACACCTTGCCCGGCTCGCCCCTCGCCGCCAGCGTGCTGCCCAGCCAGAGTTCCAGCGTGCTCAGCCCCGCGGCCACATCGGCCCCGTCGGCGGGGGCGGGCCTCAGCCAGGCCCCGCCCGCCGGGCCGCCCGCTGTCCCCACCCACACCCCAGGCCCCGCCCCCAGCCCGAGCCCCGCTTTGACGCACAGCACTGCGCAGAGTGACAGCACGTCCTACATCAGTGCGGTGGGGAACACGAACGCTAACGGGACAGTGTTGCCGCCGCAGCAGCAGGTGGGCTCAGGCCCTTGTGGTTCCTGTGGGCGCAGGTGCAGCTGTGGGACCAACGGAAGCCTGCAGCTAAATAGTTACTACTATCCCAACCCGATGCCCGGACCAATGTACCGAGTCCCGTCGTTCTTCACCCTGCCATCCATCTGCAATGGCAGCTACCTCAACCAAGCACATCAGAGCAACGGAAACCAACTTCCTTTCTTTCTGCCTCAGACTCCATATGCAAATGGACTGGTGCATGACCCAGTCATGGGGAGCCAAGCCAACTATGGCATGCAGCAGATGGCGGGATTTGGGAGATTCTATCCTGTCTATCCAGCACCTAATGTAGTTGCCAACACGAGCGGTTCGGGGCCCAAGAAGAACGGGAACGTGTCATGTTACAACTGTGGCGTAAGCGGACACTACGCACAGGAGTGCAAGCAGTCGTCCATGGAGGCCAGTCAACAAGGTAATCATGAGAGCTCCCAGAGGACTTGTTTTTGAGTGTGCCCGTTTCTCCCTGCCTTACTGAGCACGGTGACCCCGGTGTGGCAGAAAGAGCTGGTGTGTGTTCCTTTACGGGTGTTGTGCTTTCGGTAACAAATCCCAAAATGCAAATGGGAAAACATAGTGTAGACCCAGGTCACTCAGCACAAGGAAGTCGAGAGGAATTCATTTTCCAAGGAAAGCATAAACCATTGAGGCACTTTTGAAGGAGTATAATGGGAATTTGCGTTACATATGTCAGATCTCTTGCTTGCAGCACTTTTTTTTTTTTTAAGCTATGATCCTGTTGCGTAGAGTAAGCAGACTTTGCATAGAGTAAGCAGACTTTTCAAATACTGAAAATGTAGGAAGTCACGTAGTCATCTGACACGTGTGATTTCTAGATTCTCTTTAGTGTATCGGTGCCTAGCCAGCTGGCCTCTCACACATTCCCTCATGCTGCCCCTTTCCCTCCCAGCAGATGCTTAAAAAAAAAATGCTGTTGCATTTTAAAGAACAAAATATTTAAGCACTGGTTTGGGAGTAAGGGAATTATTTGAACTCTGTTTAACATTATTACCGCCAGAAACAAGAAAATGTTCTTTGAGGAGTCTGGGTAAGATCACATATTCAGCAGAGACATCAGACCGTTCTCTTTCTCCTGGATTTGGCTTTTGCCATTTTGCCAAATCTCACCCAGAGGAAAAAACGTCTTGAATTGTGATTGTATACTTGGCATTTTTACAGGAAGGTCGAGTTTGATAGCTTTAGGTTGAACTTAAAGCACAAACCTCATACTACTTTTTGAAGGTAGTTTATTTTCCCATTTTGGAATCGTAGTAGTGCGGAGGACGCTGCCTTCTGCCGAGCATGCCGTTTGCTGTCTTGTGGTTTGTGATGCCTTGCCTTGTAAGCAGTGACTTAGCAGTTCTGTCTTTCCCGTTTTAGGCACTTACAGACTGAGATACGCACCTCCCCTCCCCCCTTCTAATGATACGTTGGATTCTGCAGACTGAACCGAGTAAAGCTTGACTGCTTAATACCCTGGCCTGTGGGGGAGTCATGGTGGGGTGTGGAGGGGAGGAGAGGAAAGGTATTTTGTTTGTGTTTCTTTGTCTATACATTTCCTAGATTTCTATGCAGTTGGGATTTTTCATTTATCTTGTACTGATGTCCAAAACAAAAAAGAATGCATTGCTTTTGAGCCGCTGGTCTCCTGGTTTAACAACAGGCTTATCTGTATGATACATGTAATTTAAACATCCAGACAAACTATCAAAAGGAAAATGTTTGCTGTGCTTTTTTTTTTTTACACTGAATACTTGCTGTGTGCAATGTTTACTGAATCTTTAAAACTGTGTATTTGACCTTTTCTTACGACACTGGTGATAGTCATATGGTTTTGAAAAAGAGAAACTTTGCTTCTTCCCCACTCTTCTCACTTTCACCCTAAAGGACACACATCACCCCGCCACCCTCCTTCCAGTGCCCCGTGGCAGGGGCAGTTGGCCACGCATTGGTCTCCACTTGCGTGACCTGCCCTGCCTAGAGATGGAGGGTGAAATGTTTCACCTTACTGTGAAAGGACACATCCTGTCCCCCGAATTGTGTGTATATATGTCCTGAACAGCATCACGTAAACACATATATGCAGTGCTTGTGGTCCAAATCAAAATTCAAGTAAGTGAAAGAGAGAGGAAGAAGTCAAACCATATGAAACTGAAAAAATATGATGTCTGAAGTGGACAAAGAGCTTTTTCTTAAAAAAAAACAAAAAACAAAAAAAAAACAAAAACAAAAAAACAAAAAACAAAAAAACCCAAAAACTTTTTACTTCATCATACTTTTTTAGCCTGTTGCTTCAGAGAGACATAATAAAGTGAACAAACTAGTGTGAGTGTTGTCCTGTGTGTCTGTGTCATGAAAGTCAACAGCCGATTTTACTTGTAGTCTACCACTGTGTCGTGCTAAAGAGACACTACCTGAGTAAAGATTTCTTCTTTTCTCACACCAACTGTAGCAGTGTTACGTTGTGTTTAAAAATGTGTATGGTTTATTGCAATCTGAGCAGAAGCTCGGGTTTCTGCCACAGTCAGGTTTGTTCCCTAACCGTCTCTCGTAGCAAAGTCACTTTGATAACAGTTTACCACTATGCTTGATTATAATGTGAAAGACTGAATTCTGAGTGTGTTAAGATGGTATTAATCATGTCAGTGTCACGTCACTAAGTTTAATGCTGCTGTTTAAAAAAAAAAAAAAGTTTTTTTAAAGCCAATCTATGTACTAAATTGCTTCCAGGTAATTTTTGATTTCCTAAAGTGCACTGAGATTATCTGGAAGATTGGGTGTATTTTTGGAACTGCTGCGTTCAACAGCAATGAGCAACTACCACTGTATCGTCCGAGGTTAGGGGGCGGGGCTGGTTCTGTTTTCCCATCCTCAGTACGGAGCGGAAGTGATAGATTTGTGTCGTGTGGAGAAATGTCGGTGTACAGCGGAGGGACTTAAATATTGGGTCTTGGTGCAGAAGCCTAACAGATTGCTAGACAAAAGGACAAACTTGAAGAAAAAAGAAGCTTCATTTAATGCTTCATAGGTAGCCTTTATATTTATAGCAGCAATGTACATTTTGAAACTAACTTTCAGGGTGGGAGTAAAAGGGGAAAGGGGCGGGGCTGAAGGGGTAGATGAAAGCTTTAATTTAAAAAGAAAAGTTCAAGTAAAGGAAATTATTTTGATTAAATATATTTTATTTGATCTGGGTATTTTTGGACCACATTATTAAATTAATTGTTAAGCTGCAGTTGAGTTGTGCCGGTGAGAGTTTTGATAAGCCACGTACGGACCGCATTGTGAATCACTTGCCAGTTGTACTTTATGGAGCTTATTTTATGATTTAAAATACTGTACTGTACATAGGAGGTATGTTACCTTCTCCTTATTTGTATGTTTACCATATACTTTGATATTTGAAATGTTATGTACTGGAAAGGCCACTTATATTTCTAGAACAGATTGGATTTTATGCAACCCTTTTTCCTTGAATTAACAGCAATAAAAAAAATGAAAAACAGCTTAAGAATTGTGGTTTATTGCAAATTGTGTAAAAGTGAAAGGAGGAGGACATCACACGTGGTGATCTGTTTTTTCTTTTTAAAGAATCAACGCATCTCCCCCTGTATTGTGGGGCAGTGAATTCCCGTTTGTTTGTTTGTTTTTTACCATTTGGATGTTCTTCCGTTTCTTTCCTGCCCCCCGCCCCCAGTCTTACTCCATAGGTCACCTGTGTGACACTGAGATGACAGACTGTGTTTCTGTGCCGCTAGCGCGCTGTGTGCCCAGGGCTGTTTCCGCTGGAGGCTTCCCTCCCCTCGAGTGTAGAGGACCTCATTTACTCTCTCGGATTTATGACGATTGTGTTTTCCAGGCAGCTCTCAGGACAGGATCGAGTAGCGTGTATCCCCGGGTTCTGTGTTCTCCGACCCAGTCTCTAGACCGTTTCTGTGCACCGAGTAATTTACGGGGAGACTCGGAGCTCGCAGGTGTGCGCAGCTCGGTTCCGTCTGGCGGTGGTGATGGGGGCTCGGCCCAGGCCCCTGCGCTGTCCCCCAGCATTCGCAGCCGAGGGCGCACAGGGGCCCAGGCGCACAAGGCAGGGAACGATCGTCCAGAGCCACCTAGTGAGTGTTCCCTCAGGACCCATTTGGGCCGCGGGTTTGAGCGCCCCCAGGAGCCGGCTCCCCCCTTAGCCGGCAGATGCACCTGCCCTCGGGCCCTCGTGAGGAACCGCCTTCCAGCGAGTGCGCTGGCCGCCCATGTCGCCATCTGTATCTCCTGCCTGTCCCTTGTCCCTTGTCCCTCCTTCCTCCGATGCCCCAGGAGCCCACTGCCCGAAACTTTATTTTATCGTTGCGGTACTTTTCCCCTCACCCCTCCCATCCTCCTCCTCCCCCCACCACACTGGGGGCTGTTTTCCTGAGCTTCAGAGAAAAGGCAGCTCGTGTGTGTAGTCTTCTGTGACTGTCTCTGCTCATCTGGTGTGGCGGTCCTGATGTCCCATTCCTGTGCTTTATTTTCACTACCTTTACAGTGTTCCATTGCAGGGGCAGAAATACACAGTTTATCCATTTGGTCCACACTTGGGCGGTTTTCATTTTTTTGCTCTCGTGGGAGCGTTTTGACACCAGTCTCCTGGTTCACATGCTCGAGAGTTCTCTAGGCTTCAAATCCAGGAATGCAAGTGCCGGGCTGTAAGACCTACCAAAATCCTCAGTTTTCCAGGATTTGCCAGATTGTTTTCTGAGTGCTTTACGCTCACGCGGACCGTATCCGATCTCGCAGTCCCTAGCCTGACACTCTTCCGAAGGGACGTGATTGTGCCACGGAAGGCTGGGCGTGGGAGAGGCCAGCGAACCCTGGCTCTGTGCAGGGATCGTGCAGAGGGCCGGGCCTTGGAGGGTCCCCGTGTGGAGGAGGCGCGGGACTGCAAGGGACAGTGTGTGGAGCCGGGGCGGCGGGAGGAGGAGACGAAGGCAGGTGCAGGACAAGGAACTTTTTAGAAGAGTTGTGAGGTTTGCAGTTCAAGAGGTAAACTAGAGTCAAGCTGGAGATTTTGAGGTTGATGGAATGCAAAATCGGAAGTCACCAGGTTTTCAACAGAGGAGGACCATGTTGACGATGGTATTTACAGGAACTTGGATGGTGGCAGCAGGAAGGTCTGCTGCTGGACACTGGCTGGGGCGCGGGTGAGACAGGGTTGGATGAGGCAAGTGGAAGGAGCCTTGGGCCTCTTGAGTTTCATTTTCCCCAGATAGAAAACGAGACTGTATTTTAATATATGCGAAAGGTCCAACATTAGGAAATAGCACCAAGAAGGCACTCGGATGTCTGTGGAATTAGCTTTTGAGGAACAGGAGGATTGAGGTTATTGGTGAAGAGACCTGAAAATGGGGAAGAAACCTGAGTCTAGGAAGAGGGCAGTGGGGCTGGTCCTTATGTTAAGGTTAGTCACTTCAGCTCTGTCCACTGATAAAAAACAAAATATTCCTTGTCCTCAAAAATCAACTCTCGTTGGAGAGCTTACCAAATGATGGCAGTCCTGGGCTGAGTGGCCCAGCCCTGATTATTCGACACTGGAGTAGAAGAAGTGCATTACAAGGCAAATCCACATTTAATTTTTTATGTAAGTGCTAAAAATCAAATTTTTCTGAGAAGGTTCCATAAAGATTAAAGCACAGTGTAAAATAATCTTTTTTTTTTTTTTTTTTTTTTTTGACAGGTAGCATCTAGTACTTAAGAGCATCATTCATTTGAGCTTGGAAGACACCTTTTTTCAATTCTACATACCGATTACAAAAGCACTCTAAGGTTAAGGCAGTGAAACCAGATGGAGGCAAGCTGGGACAATAGTTCAAGCCCATAACCCTTCGATCACTTCGTTCAAAAGAATAAAGAAAAATGCTGACTTTCCCCACCCTGGCCACCCCACAGGAGGGTCCATTTATTTTCAGGGAAATGAGGTGTGGGAGAGTAAGGAAAACATGGTCACCGTATCTCTGGACCTTCCTTGCGGGACGATGGGGTAGAGGGGAGGGCTGTGGAGGAACCGGCTATTAGGGGAATGGACTTTAACGTCCAAGGGCCGAGAGGCGGATGTCCACGCGAGGTACCCTTCACATTGACCATGCACAGAGGGCAGCACTGTCCTTTCCCAGAGAATTCCCATTAGCCCGTTGACTTGCACGGTTTGGATTCCGAAGGCCAGTCTAACATCAGCATTTCGTCACTTCTTAGAAATTACCGCTCTTGTGTCCATGACATGCAAAAGTGACTTTTTTTTTTTTTTTTTTGCCATATCTTGAGAAATGGACCAAATTCTTAAAGTCTTTCTTTTGAAAAATGTGAGGCCTCTGGATGGGAGTGTGGGGGCATGTTGCCTGAACTCTGTGTGTTTGCAAAGGTCTGTCCATCCTGGGAGCACAGGGCCTGAAGGCTTCCTCCTGCCTGCTCTGGAAGGTGGGGCACATCACAGATGGGGGCATCAAAGACCCTCCATCCCACAGTCTACCCCTTGGGCAGTGACTGCAGTTCTCCGTCACCAGTGCTCTTATCCCGAGATCCCGTTTTGCTAATTTGGACTTTGGGTGGGGTGGAAGGTGGAGTAGGGGGGGCGGTGGGGAGCCCGGTGGTTCTTCATATTTGTTTTTTTTTTCTCTTGCAGCTCCAACTTGATCCGCTGTAAAAGGTCTCAGCCAGCGTCTCACCAAAAGAAATTGCTAATTGGGAAGCAGCGCCACCTGGTGGGGGACGAGGACAATGCAAGCCAGCGGATGTTCTTTCCTACTGACCTAATTTAGAGAAAATTGAACGTAAGACGGAAAACATTTGAGATTGTAAGCCTGTGCCCCAAACCTTAAAGAACGCAGGCAGCTGGCCATAAAAGTAATTTGATCAAGCTCCTCTTTCAGTCATCGCATTCAAAGTTTATTATAAACCTCTGCTGAAACGCACTGATGGTGCCTGACGGTTTCCTCTGCACTTTGTCCCCTGTGCTCCTTGGTCGGCACAGTGTGGAGGGTATGGGATCTTCCTCCTTCCCATCTCGCAGATTCGGAATTCGAGGTTCAGAAGGGGTGAGTGCCACAGACACACGGATGATGAAGACCCGGCCCCGGCTTCCGATTCGTGCTTTACCTCCTGTGCCGCTTCCTGCCCTCACAGCTCCTTATCCGCGGAACCCGCTAAGCCCAGTGAAGTGAGAGGGACCCATGGTCTTAACAGCCCTGGGGTCTCTGGATTTCGGAGAGAGGACGGGGCCGGGGTCCTGGTGGGTCCGAACGTCTTCTTTGTCTCGTTGAGGGACTTGAAGATGTGGGATGAGGGAAACTTTGCAGAGATGGGAAACCCCGGGACTTTCAGAACTATCTTCTAAGCGTTTGCCCGCCTCAGACACATTCAGGGAGCAGCAACTGTCACCGACATCCGGGGTGTTAAACATGCGCAAATATCCTCTGTTGGAGCACTGAGTTTTTCATCGTCCTCAGGTGTCCCGATAAATTGAGCAGTATGTGAATATTCCATTAGCTGTAAGCTTACAGACCTTCAGAAACAGGTGAGACGAAGGAGCAGGGCCAGCAGAAGAGACACAGAAGTGCTGGTATGTTGAACGCTCCAGCAGGTAGACTGTCCCTCTACCAGCTGCCATCCTTCACAAACAGTCCAAAGGCCAAAAGTGATAGCAGCAAGGTGACCTCCAAGCAGGACCAGTGACAGGTCACACCCACCCGGAAAGCGTTCCTAAATGCTAAGAAGGCCACCACGTCACCTACTAGTTACTCAGCGCTCATTCTGGCCAGCACATCGGGGTTGGGTCACGTTTGTCACATGGTCACTCCATTGTGTACCAAATGCCTTCATCACGGGAATGTGGGGAAGAGGTGACACCCGTCACAATTTCATCCCAGCACCCACCCACAGTACACATGATCTCTCTTGAGCTTATTTACAGGATGGAGAAAATTCACTCTGTAAGACAGTTACAAGGATCACATTGGCAAGATAGAGCGAGCACTCCGTGTCTGACACGTAGTAGGGGCCCGAGAAATTCATCATGGTGGCTGATACCTTGAGGCCAAGATCCTCTTAGCTCATTTCAGCATCCAGCAACCCTGTGAGGTAGGTATTTTGCCCCATTTTAACAGTTGGGGAAATGGCACGAAGGCTAAGCACCCAAGGGCACAGAGCGGTGAAGTGACACACTAGGATGGAACCCAAGGCTCTTAACCTCTGCTTCTTTGTGCCCAAGTCCCAGGATTTTTGCAGGCACGTCTGCGTGATGGTACAGAGCTTCCTGTGGTGGGTTCGGGCCAGCAGGACTCGCAGGCTGGCTCGGCCTTAAACTGTCACCTTGAACAACTGGCCCTTCCAGACCTTTCTTTTTCTTCCCTGAAAGCTGAGTGCTTGCCTTGGGAAAGGTAGTAGAAACTGAACTAATGATCTCAAAATTCTGTGACTTGAAGCTTGCTCTTTCACTTTAAAAGGTTTATTGAAGGTTTAGAATTCTTTGCTTTCACATTTACTTTTGGTTTAACAGATTTGAAGTCCTCGTTGGGTGTGGTCAGGAACACAAACCCCAACGGAGGCCCTAAGCTGATGGGAGGGGAGGATGTTTCCAGGTCCTGGGGGCCGAGAGCCCTCAGAGCCGGCCTCGCGGGAGTTGACCGCTAGATGGCGGCATACACAGAGTTCGGCTGCACTTGATCTCAGGAAAGAGCCCTTTCAGTTCCCCCTCACCCTCTGCCCAGCCTGCAGCCCTCTGCTCCGTTCTTCTCTGCTTATATTGATAAAAGTTTTCAGTTGTGGGGCCTTTTGGTCAAAAAAAAAAAAAAAAAAATCAAGCTCCTATACGAGTCTTGTGCCGAAGGACACGGGGTTAGGCATAGCTCGCAGACTGGTGACGTGTAAGGCCCACAGATAAGAATGATTTTTACATCTTTAAATGGTTGAAAAAGAGTAACTCTTCATGACGCGTGACAATTATATGAAATTCAAATTTCAGTGTCTACCAATAAAGTTCACTGGAACAGCCACTCCTTTGTGTATTATTATGGCTGCTTTGGTCCTAGGACAGCTAAGTTAAACAGGACAGAGCTTGGACTATCGACAGTCCGTGTCTTTATGGACAGAATAAAGACAGTCTGTGTCTTTATGGAAGAATTTTGCTGACCCCTGATATAGATCAGCCTCATCTAAGTAAAGATGCACCTTCCAGTGTCTTTCGAGTTCCAATGTGTGAGTGTAGGAAATTGCCGGTCCGTGGTCTTGGTGCTCTGTTTTCTTGACACAAAAATAGCATCTGATGGTTGAGGAGACCTATGCACAATTCGGCAGCCACTGGGCAAACATCCCCTGGCTGGGACCTCAGAGTGTGCTAAGGGGCATCACTTGCCCTGACGTGGTGACCAGCCGTCAGATCACAGGGAGGGTGGAAAGGTGACCTCTGCCTGCTCGGAATTGGGGAAGGGTTTTCAAAGGCCACAACATTTTCACGGGGCCAAGAAGCAGGAAGTCAGATGTTCCTCAGCGACGGGGTGAGACATGGTGAAAAACACCTCAGTAAAGCTGAAGCACTGCCGAGGAGGAGTGTGTTGGGCCAGAGCTGGGGGGGCAGCCACGAAGGCGGGTGAGCCCCGGTCTCCCCTTCACCGGGGAGGGGGGAGGCAGGAGGAGAAGCAGGCGGGAAAGACAATCACGAGTTCTTTTGCTCACCCGTGAATCTGTGGCGCCTGAGTGACACGTGGCAGTCCAGTGTTCGTCTCGAAGTGCGGCCTTGGAGCCCCTGCCCCATCACCCGAAGGGTTTCAGCACACACACAGTTTCCCGGACTGGCCCGGACCCAGACTCAGACCTACAGAACCCAAGTACCCAAGTTCGGGGAGTGGGAGCAAAGCAGAGCCGTCGAAGCAGGTTGAGAATGAGAAGTCGGTACCCGAAGATGGAGAGCGACAGTGTGCCCTGAAGACCAAAAAATAATCTTTTTTTTTTCTCCCCAAATATGTTTATTCTATTTTTTCAGTGTTACAAGATTGTTCAAGCACCACACCCAGTGCTCCATGCAATACGTTTTTTTCTTTCCCCCGGGAAGAATCGGCCATCAGTGGCCCACAGCGCCGGGGTTCCGAATCTCGGCCAGGGAGCTTGGCCGTGGGGACCGCCGGGGACCGCGCCCACGTTTACTACAGGGCAGCCGCGGGGGGCCGGGACGCAGAGGGAAAGGCACCGGGGGCCTCTCCCCCTCGGCTACACGGGGACGCCGGGCTTGCCTGGAGCCGCTGCTGGGAACTTCGGTAGCCGACGGCGCCGGGGAAACCGTGTCCCCGGGGTCGGCAGGGGGTGCGCAGCGCGGCCGCGGGACCTCTTCTGGCGCGGTGGGGAGCGGGAGCGCAGAGCGGACCTTCCCCGCGGGGCGCGTGTGTAGGCTCCAGCCTGAGCCCGAGCGCGGGTCCGCGACCGGCAGGGGGCGCTGCCGCGGCTGCGGGCCGGGATCCTGGAGGGCCGCCGCCTCCCGCCCCGGGCTCCGTCCCGGGGACCCCCACCTGGCCCATAAGTCACCACTCAGCCTCACACCAGCCAGGAACGGAAGAGTCCCAGGCCACCGCAGGAGCAGCGAGGCCTCCAGGGAAGCTGCCTCTGATCCACGCAAGCGGATGTGTGGAGACAGGAGAAGGTGAGTGGTTGAACTTTGCCTTCACCTTGCTCAAGGGAGGAGCATGAATTCGATTTCTGGGGCAACTCTGAAACCGCTAGGCAAGCACTTTCCAAGCATTTCAGAAGGATCTATTTACTAACAAATAAGTGATATTATAACTATTTTTAAGGCGGTCGGGGAAAGCCTTTTACACTCAGTCGAATTGCTGATTTTTTTTTTTTTTTTTAAGGCAGTGTAACATAGTGATGGGCGTACACTCGTTTGAATCCTAAGGCAGCGCGGGACTGGAGCCTCTCTCTGAGCGAGCTCCCTCGCCCCTAGGTACAGAGGGCAGCATGTCGTCTGACACTGTGTGGGTCAATACGTTCAAGGTCATACCTGCCCTAGCATATAGGGAGCTCTAACACATCCTTCCATTTCCTTCAGGAATGTTTTCTTATTCAAAACCCACCTTCCTGTGTTAACGCCTTTCAAAATTGGGAATGCCTCTTTTCTGTGGACTCGACTGCGCTTTGTTCTTTTGTTTGCGTTAGCTGTTTCTATTTTATAGAATCGTAATCATCCTGTGTGCATTTTATAGCTTTCCTTTTTACAATGGACGAGCCAATATTGATACTTTAATTACTAAAGTTCATCGCATTAGAGTTCACGGCTGTGTTGTACATCCTGCAGGTTTTGACAAAGGTGTGACATGCAACCACCGTTGTAGGGTCCTTTTCTTTTTTTTTTTTTAAGATTTTATTCATTTATTTGAGAGAGAGAGAGAGAGAGGGCAAGTGTGAGTGGGGGGCAGAGGGAGAGGGAGAAGCTGGCTCCCCACTGAGCAGGGAGCTCAATGTGGGTCTAGATCCCAGGACCCTGGCCACCCAGGCGCCCACCACCATCGTATCCTATAGAACAGTTCCTTAAAAATCCCCTGTGCTCTGCCTCTTCATCCTTCCCTCCCACCCTCAGCAGCCACTGATCATTTTATTATCTCCACAGTTTTGCCTTTTCCAGAATGTCATATAGTTGGAATCACACAGTATGTAGCCTTCTGACTTAGCAGAAGGTAGTCAGTAATTATGGTGACTCAATGATTGGCTTTGTTCACAAAGTAAGTTGAAGTTTTGGTTCCTTCACGTCTTTTCATGAAATAATAACTCTTTTCCTTTTTTGCCGAACAACCCATTGTCTGAATGGGCCACAGTTTATTTATCCAACCACCTGCTGAGGGATATCGTGGTAACTCCCAGGATTTGGCAATTATGGATAAAACTGCCCTAAACATCCTCGGGCAGGTTTTGTGTGGACGTTTTCAACTTCCGGACAAATGCCAAGGAGCACAATCACTGAACCACACGGTAAGATGTGTTTAGTTTTATAAGAAACTGCCCAACTGGCTTCCATTTTGTGTGGCTTCCATTTTGCATCCCCGCCCGCATCGGGCGGGAGTTCCTGTTGCTCCACCTCCTCGCCCCCCACCCCGGGGTTTCGTGCTGTCAGCCACTCTAGTCCGCCCGCAGTAGTGTGTTATCCTATGAACTTGCAGTTGCCTAATGACCTATGATGTGGAGCATCTTTTCATAGGTTTGCTTGTCATTGTTTTTGGTGAGGTGTCTGTTCAGAACTTCTGATTTTTAAACATTGGGTGATTTGCCTTATGTTGAGTTTTAAGAGTTCTTTGTATGTTTTGGGTATGAATCCTTCGTCAGCTAGGAGCTTTGAAAAGATTTTCTCCTTGTCTTTTCATTCTGTGAGTGCTTTGTTCTTTCTGCTGCGGTGAAGTGGAAACGTGGGAACGCTAGGAGACAGAAACCAGAGGGCTTCCCTCTGTCATTATTCTCGTCAGAGGCAACACCGAGCAGTTGCCCGTGGCACCTCCTTAAACAGTCTGCAGCGTGCCAGGAATGGACTCCTCAGTGGTGGCCAAGCCCTTGACCTGGAGCCGGCACCAATCACTGCGGGGGGTGGGGGGTGTGTAAGACCCTGGGGGCTTCCAAGTCCCTTCCCTGAAGGGACAACCAGGCACTTTCAGGGGGCTGGGCCACGGCCAACCCCTTTCATTACATGCCCGGAAGACAGACATTGCAGGCCGACACTGACATCCCCCCATAACTTCTTTCACCTTATTTGGGACACAAAGGCTGAGTTCCTCCCCTATTTATTTCTGGAGACATGCGTCGTAAAAGAAGAAGTAAGCCAGTTTTAGAACGCAGTCTCCAGGCCGGGTTTGCAGGTGCTGCCTGTCCCTCCTCGGTGTGGATGGGACTCCTTTCTGGAACACGACACTCACACAGACCTTCACAGGGCCTTGGTGGAACAAAAGACAATAGGCTAGACCGTTAATCCCGTCTGCTTCCCACAGGATGGAAAATCCGTGCTTGGCACTGGAAGGGGAGTTCAGCTCCAGAGAGGGGCTTTTCCTGTGGGTCCTCAGAACCCCCCTCCCAGCCCACCCTCCTCGTGACACATGGATGTGATGTTCTAATGCTTCAGAATAGCAAAGGACCTGTTCGGTATTAAGATAGACATACTTTCAATATGGCTGTATGGAAAAACATGGCAAAGCTCAAGGGAGCTTCCCTACAGTGGGTATGGCCCCAGGGAAAGTAAATCATCCTGCCTGCTGAGCTGGTGGAGAATCCAGTTCCCCCTAAATCAGGCCTGAGGGAGAGGGAAAGCGGGAGGTATGTTTGCCCTGGCTAACAGGCAGTAAGTCCTGGCTGCACGCGGCTGGAAGGGTCTAGTGCTAAGACGAGGGGTACAGTGGGTCACGGCGCTTTTCCCTGTGCCATCCGAGGGCCATCTGGGGGCCTGTGACAAGCAGACTCCAGGGCCCGGCCCGGCGCCACCACACAGAATGCCCAGGAGAGACCTGAGTGGGGGCGTCTCAGAAGTTTCCAGGCTGCTCAGATGTCTGTTGACTTTGAACATCATTAAGTTAAAAGCACAAAGTTTAGAAACCTTGAAACCTGGATTCAGATGTCTTGTCCTCATTCTTCAGAATAGCGAAGTCTCTTCTCTGACGTTCAGTATTAATTGAATATTAATTAATTCAATATTAACTGTGGGCCTGCAGTGACATCCTCTCATGACTCCTTTAACCTTCTTTGGGACACAAAAGACTGAGTTCCTCCTCAGTGTATTTTTAGAGACATGTGCAATAAAAGAAGAAGTAAGTCAGATTTTCAGCTGAGGCCTCAAATAGGGGTTGCAGTAGCTGAGTGACTTTGGACAAATATTTAAGTACCTTAATTCTTATCTGCAAAATGGGTATAATGGTGCCAGGACCCGCATAGCTACGGAATGTACTGAAGCTAAAGGATTTGAGACCCGCACTAAAACACAGCAGAGCGTCTCTGAAGACAAGAAACAGGGATTCAAAAAGTGTACAATATCTCCCTCTTCTGCTCTGTGTGCTATTTCACATGAAGTAATAATAACGACTAGCTTTTGAGGCTTTATCATGTACTAGGTATTGGCCTAAGCACTCCATGCATTATTCAATTCTCAAACAACCCCATGAAATAGGTTAAACTCCTGATACCCATTTTATAGATGCAGAAACTGAGGAAGGAAGGTGAAGCAGCTTGCTTACGGCCGCATAGCTAGTAAGCTGCTGAGTCAGGACTTGAATGTAGGACCTCAGAGCCTGGAGTTCTCCCGTCTCTTTGGGCCTCCATCCCTTAGAGACCCGATAATAAGCTGAAAGAGGAAAACTGAAGTTCACTTTCTGAGAAACACTGTAAGTTTAATTCCTCTTTAGCAGCTGTATGGTAAGAAGGTCCAAATAATTATTATCCTGGTACGTAAGGCAGAGCAAAAAGTTTTCTCTGGTGAGATTTATAAATAGCACCTTTCCTGAGATGCTCACAGTTTAAACCTGAAATGTCCAATCTGGTAACCACTAGCCACAGGTAGTTTTTTAGGTCTAATTCATCAGTGGAATGTGAGAGTCCAGATAGAGGCCCATGCATGTACCAAAAACTGATTTTTAATAAAGGTACAAGGTGATTCAATGGACGAAGGATAGTCATTTCAACAAATGGTGCTGAAACAATTGGAAATACATTGCCAAAAAATTGAATAATCCCCACGTTGCACCAGATACAAAATAGTACATTTAATGGTCCATTTAACTCAAATTGGACCATGCATCTAAATGTAAAAACAAAAACTATAAAATTTATAGATGAAAACATGGAGGGGGGAACCTTTTTGACTTTGGGTAAGGCAAAGATTTCTTTGTGCTACACTGAGAACTCAGCCCGTAAGAAACTAAATTAATAAGTTGGGCTTCATCGGAATTGAAACTCAGCTCTTTGCAAAACATTCAGAAAATGAAAAGACAAGTCATCAGTTGGGAGAAGATATTTGCACATCATGGATCCGATAAGAGATTTGCATCTAGAATATGTAAAGAACCCTCAAAACTCAATGACACAAAAAAATAATACAAAATGGGCAGAAGATATAAACACTTTACTAAAGAAGGTATACCAATATCAAGCCCATGAAAAGATGCTCACCATCATTAGGCAGCAGGGAAATGAAAATTAAAATGCCAACAAGACACCCCTAGAAACCCGTTAGAACGGCTAAAATGAAAAGGCTGACCGTACCAGTTGCCGGCTGCTTTGTAGAGGATCAGGCGGGAATGGACGAGAGCACAAGCACTTGGGAGAAGTTTGTCTGTTTCTTAGCCAGGTAAACGAAACATTGACTCTCATCTGGCCGTTCTGCTTGTAGAAATTTACCCAGAAGAAGTGAAAGCATATGTCTTTACGAAGATTTGTGCAAGAATGCTCCTAGCAGCTTTATTTGTTCTTAGCCGGAAAATGGAAACCACCCAAGGATCCATCAGCAGGTGAAATTGCATCTCCAAACCATGAAAGTATTATTCAGCAATAAAATGAAACAAACCGAGACAACATGGATGGAACGCAAACTAATTTTGCTGAGTGAAAGAAGCCAAACCAAAAAAAGAAAAAAGAAAGAAAAAAGAATACAGACTGCATGATTCTATTTACACATATCCTGCATCAGATACGCAAAGTAATCTGTAACGACAAAAGGTGGCTGCCTGATTGTGGGGGACAAGGACGGAGGGACACAAATGGGCATGAGGAAATTTCTGGACGTGGTAGGTATATTCATCGTCTTGAGTGTGGTAATGGTGCCGTGGGGTATGGGACCAGTCCTCCGTCTTAACACTTGCTACGCTGTTCATTGATGCCTCTTAAACCTCAAAGTAGCTGTTAAACATTTTAAATGCTTAAAATTTAAAATTCAGTCGCACCAGCCACACTTCCAGCACTCAATAGTCACACTGGCTAGTGGCCACCGTACTGGATGAGACATTCCCATCACGGCAGAAGTCATGTTGGATAGACTGGTACAGACACAGCGTCTCCCGTTCCAGGCCAGCAGGAAGTTCTAAGAAGAGAGAATGGTTTTTTTCTGGCCACAGAGCCCGCTGCCCCTGTCGTCTACACAGGAAAATGGATGATGGAGGGGAGGGACTTTGTCAAGCAGGTGTCTGCCTTCAGGACAGGCCATTAAAAAGGGGCCAGGTGGCAGGTGCCGCCCAGGGTAGGGAAGGGAGGAGGTCCCAAGGCTCTGAGCTCTGAGGCGGGGGAAACCTTCTGCTAAATGAATTGAGAGGAGGAATGAGGGGTACAGAGGCAGCAAATGGTGGAATCGTAGAAAGGTCAATCTCCTCCAGGGATCTTTGGGTTCAAACTGGATGAGGGCAGTAAGAGCGAGACGGGAAGGGATGGGCCCAGGTCTCAACGGAATTAGAGAAAAACAAAAAAGCCAGAGCCAGGAGAATCCAGGTGTCCTGATACTGGGAATCTGTCTTGATGATTAGGAAAATAAGTAGAAGTCATAATTGTGTGACTGATGTTAATTAAGCATGCCTATTTCTTCAGTTGTCCCCAGGGAGAGCACTGGTATCTTGCTTTCTAGTTGCATTCCTCAAACTCGGTGCACCGCTAAGTACTGTCCCTGTTCAGTGTGGCCTGGGGGAGCCGCAGCCCCTTCTGAGAATGATGTTTCCGAGGGGTGGAAGCATGTATGTAGAATTACAAAGAAAACCGATGGTGTTGAGAGCGGCAGGTTTGTGCCCAGAGCCCGGCTATAGTGACCAGGACTGTCACTGCAGGGGCAGTGAGGCCACTCACTGGGTCAGTTTCCCCAATTTGGCAATTCTCACCCTGACTCCAGAATGCAGTGGAGCGGAAAGTTTGGCTTCCCTAGAAATCGGGCCTTTTTTGGGAAGGAATTGAGGGGACGGAGGACGCCTGCTGTCCCCAAGTCTGGCTGTGACCTGTGACCTAGTCCAGCCTCCAACCCCTTCTCCTTAAGTAAGTTTGAAAATATGCATTTGACAAAAATATGTTGGGGCCGAGGCCTCAGTGCTGCCCTGGGATGAGACCCTTACGTGGAACCCCACTGAGGTTGGAGGGTCGCGCAGGGTTTGAGGGCGCAGGGGCTGGAGAAGGGGGCGGCTCAGGGTCGTGTCTCCCCGCTCCAAGGAGGTCCCTGGGGCCCGCAAGGGGGGCACCTTAGGTGGTGGGGGTCGGGCCCTCATCGGGGCGCATCTTGGTCCCCTGGAAGGTGGCATCCGCTCCCCAACCCCTCCCCGCCTCCCCGGCCCGCCCAGTCTCTCCAAGCCACTTTTAGGAACTTTTAGGAACGAAGCTGCCCAGAGGAGGCCGCTCCTGAGGGGTGTTGTGTTTTGGGGACGGAGGATGCTAACTCCAGAAAAATCCGGGGGGACTGCCTGGCCCACGGAGGATCGTCCCTGTGGGAGGCCGTCAAAACCCCGGGAGGAGCGAGTCCCCGCAGCCCGACCTCCCCGCTGCGCCCCTGCGCCGTCTCCCCTGGGCGCCTGGAAGAAGGTGAGGAAGGGCTCTTGCCCGGGCGCTGGGGACACAGCTTCCACTGGGCCGCTGGTTACAAAGTGCTCCTCCATTCCCATGAGCCCGTTGCCCCTCTGGACTGGCCCCGGGGCCAGACAGGCAGCCAGCCCCAGAAGGCCAGGAAATCCTTCCTTTCGGATGTCTTCTTCCCTTCTCCGTCCCCCCAGGAGCTTAGGCCCATCTGCCTCAGGTTTGCGACCTCAGCATCCTGAGCAGAGAAGGGGAGACTGGACCTGGGAACGTCCGCAAGACGAGCCGGGTCTCGTCCACAAAAGCACTCAGTAACTGTTGAAGGAATGAAGCAAGGAGCCATCGCCACCCCCGCCCCCACGCTGCACCCCCAAGGTTCTCTTGCTTCTCCTGCCATCAAGAAAGGATGATCGTCCGAGTGGACAGTTTAGGACCGAAGCCCAGATAAGAAGAAATCAGGCGGGCTTCACACCCCTGGATCTTTTCCCCCTGGAGACCAGAAAAGGCCCTTCGAAGCCATCAGCTTCCTTAGAACAACAGATGGAAAGGCAGGAAAAAACAAAGCAAGTGCAAATGGCCTCATTTATCTATTTTTAAAATGATACTTGGAAAAAACATGGAGACATGTTCAAAAACATATTTTTTTTAAAAAAAGAGTAAAACAGTTAAAAATCCCTGGTCTCAGAGCCCCAGTCTTAATTCTCTCCCCAGGGATAACTGCTGTTAATGTGATAGGTGCCAGCTTCCGCCCCCGACCCCCCGCCCTGCACCTGGGATGTCACCTCCTCCCCACCCTTCCATGGCACTGAACCTGTCCTTTTTTTTTTTTTTTTTTCAGAGCACTTCTCCGTTTGCAATTTCTGTTTGATTACTTGTTTACAGTCTTTCTCTCCAACTGGAAGGTAAGTGTCCTCTTCTAGTCCCTGATGTGTCCTGAACCTGTACCTCGGGGTCTGGCAGAGGCAGCCGATCAACAGATATATATGCGATGAATGACTGCGTGTGTAAATGAAAGAAAGAAATGCCCCGGGTATCAGTTTGTATGGCCCTGAATCTAGAACGGATTCTAGTTTGTCCAAGTGCTGGCCTCTGCCGGAGGCCTCCGTGCTTCTTGTCGCAAAGACAATATTCACCAAATTCAAATGTGAGGACTTAGAAATAGTGGAGTTGTTCCAGTCTTCCTGGAAGCAAAACGTGGGCAAATTCTCACCCTCTCTAGCAGGATTGCTTTCTCCACCAAGACCGGGCTTTCGCTCTATGCTGTTGAATCAGTGTCTTAGGAAACAACTCCACTTGGGCTACCTAAAAAGACTCTCAACAGTGGTAATCTCTACCGGAGAGATAAAACTTCCTTTGTATTTCGCTGTGTTTTAAAAATAAGCACGTAACAACTTTTTCAAAAGATTTTAATTGCGGTAAAACGACATGAAATTTACCATCTTAGCCAATCTGCGAGGGCACATACAGTTCACTGGGCGCCAACCTCCCAACTGTTTCAACTTGGGAAGCTGACACTCTATAGCCTCTAAACCCCAGCTCCTCATTCCCCTTTCCCCTCAACCCCTCCTACTTTCTGTCTGGGTGAATTTGGCTACTACAGGAGCCTCCAAAGGGAGAATCTGTAATAGAGCATTCCTTTGTCTAGTGACTGGCTTATTTCATTGAGCATAAGGTCTTCAAGGGGCATCCATGTAGCATGTCGGAGTTGACTTCCTTTTTAAGGCTGGATAATATTCCACTGTATGTGTTGCCACATTTTGTGTATCCATCATTCCTCCGTGGACCCTGGGGTTGCTTCTACCTTTGGTGATTGTGGCCAATGCCGCTGTTATTAGCAGTCTTATTGCTGATACTCTTCGAGGCCCACTATATATCCCATAGTGGAATTGCTGGATTGTGGGACAGTTGTGTTTTTAGTATTTTGAGGAACTGCCGTGCTGTTTTCCGCCGCGTCCGCATCATTTTGCATTCTCACTAGCGGGGCCTCAGCTTTCCGGTTTCTCCAGACCCTCGCAAGCACTTGATATTTCCTGGGTTCTGGAGAGTGGCCGTCCTAATGGGTCCAGGGTGATGTCTCATAGTGGTTTGGGTTTAAGATTTCTCTGATGATAAATGGTGTTGAGAGCATCTTTCCACGTGCCTGTTGGCCATTTGTACGTCTTCTTTGGAGAAATGCCTGTTCAGGTTCTGTGCCCATTTTTAATCAGTTTATTTGTTTTTGTTGTCGTTGTTGAATTCTGAGCAGGTACTACTTTTAAAATCAGAAAAGAATTTTGTTTTATAAAAAGGAAAAGGGGGAGGGCCTGGGGGGCTCCATCGGTTAAGCATCTGCCTTCAGCTCAGGTTATGATCTCAGGGTCCTGGGATGGAGACCCTTGTCCAGGCTCCGTGCTTGGTAGGGAGTCGGCATCTCCCTCTCCCTCTGCCTCCTTCCCCTGCTCATACTCTGTCTCTCTCTCTCTCTCAAATAAATAAATGAAAATCTATAAAAAGAAAAAAAAAAGAGGGAGAGAGCATACAGAAGGCCAACCAAGAGAGTGCAGTGGTTAAAAGCTTGGACTCTGAAATTAGAACATTCAGTCACTGTAATCACTGAGTACCTTCTGTGTAAGTCAGGGTAAGCCAACTAACACACAACCCTAAAAGCTCAGTGACCTGAGGCTGTAAAAGTCTTACTCCGAGTCCAGCCTGGTCTCAGGTGGAGGGAGAGAATGGATGTATGTAACGAGGGTCAGGAGGTCCTTCTGGGACTCTGCGTCATGCCGTCAGTTAGGGACCTAGGTTGCTTCCATCCCGTGGCACTGATGTCCACGAGATGTGGCCTCCACGGTCACCACGGGAGGGGATAAAAGGTAGGATTACACGAGGGTAACTCCTTAGGGACCAGTCTCTGCCTGAATGACGTTAACCTAGGCTGCTCATGCAGCCCCACCCACTACGATGGAGACTGGGAAACTTCCTTTTCCTGGGACCCTGCAAGGAAAGGAAATTGCATTGTCTCTGCCACATCCCTTCAGCCACCAGACCATCTCGTTCTTCCTACACACGGAAATACTCATCCCTTCTCTCGGGAGACAACCCAAACTCGCACCCAGGATCTCTAGGTCATGCACATTCTTCTCCCTCAAGACCAGGCGTCGCTCCTGTGTTCTGGTGACCCGTGAATTGAGGGGGGGTAAGTGATCTGCCGCATTCCCCAAACCCAACACATAGTGGCAAAGTAGAAACAACAAAATTCCCATGGAGAAAAGGGAAGACACAGTAGCCCCTGGTCCAGAGAAGTGATGGACTCCCTCCTGTGAGACAGGCTTTGGGAGGGTTCCCTGCCCCAGCAAGGCGGGGGGGTCCCCGATTCCGTTCTGGTCTGACCTCTGAAGGGCACACCCCGCCCGTTTTTCTCCAGGACCTCATCTTCACCTGGAAGGAGTTCCTCCTGTTTGAGTCTCTCCTGTAACGACACCTGAAGCATCCTCTGGGGAGGAAGCCCTTCTTGACAACATCCAGTTCTTGGAGTTTTCTTTCGCTTGCTTATGGAACCCAAAGGGTTGTTTCGTGTCTGCCATTTGTAGGGTGACTTCATGATTTCTCTGGCAGGAACTCTCCCAGGGAGTTAGCGGGCGTAGTGAAGTAGGGAGAACGCTGTGGGGGCCAGGCCCACTAGGGACCCACGCACAGATGTGGACGGACTCGGTGGATATGGGAGCCGGGCTGAGGGGAGTGGTCTGGGCCTGAGGGGGACACTGGGGAGCCTTCACCGTGCCGCTGGCATTTATTGGCAGTGTAGACAGAGACGAGAAGAGGTCCAAACACCGAGCCCTCGGCCACTCCAGTGGCCGGTGGGGTTGGGGGGCACCAACTAGAAGATGAAGGACCTGGGAGCAAGTGAAAATGCAGAAGTCCGGGAAGACAAGTGAAGAACACGTCTCGAGGAAGGTGTGCAGACCAGTCACTAAGGTGAGGACCGAGGCTTGACACTGATGACCTCCTCAAGGTCCCTGGTGACTCTGGCAAGGGCAGTTTCCACGGAGGAGCAGGTGAGTGTCTGAGTGAAGTGGCCTCCGTCAAAAAGAGGAGGAGAAAAGTGAGTGACCGTGACCATGAACAGAATCGTCTTGCTGTGAAGGGGAGCAGGGACAGTTGGCCCTTGTCCCTCAAGAGGGCACAGGGTGTGACACAGATGCTGGGGCACAGGGCAGCGGGAAATGAAGGCTGCAGAAATGACTTGGGTCGCCTGAACTTGGAACCCAGGGAGCAGCTGAGAGAGAGGACGAAGAGGCGAGTGGGGGTCTGAGGCGAGGAAAGTTGGCGGGGGTGGGCGGAGAAATGGGGGTGCGCTGGGCGGCAGGAAGGGTCCCGGATGTTCAGGTCCCAACACCGTGGGGCTGGCATCTGTCTCCATCGGGGATGTTCTAAAACATCTAAACTCTCGATGTTCTAGGGTTTTTGGTGGGAAACACTGAAGTTGCTTGTCTACCTCCTGGTCCAGGAAACCCCAGGACTCTGATCACCTTTCCTTTCCTTCAAGGAGACCCTAATGTCAGTGGTTTAAACCATTCTGGCCTCACAGCTCTCTCTGAGATGCTGGACAAAATCTATGGATTTTTCCCAGAAAAATGCACATGTCCACAGGATATCACCAGCTGTTTCCAGGAGTTGTGGGCTTTCTGAAACCCGTCTGAAGTCCCTGGTGGATACCTCCTGCCGTCTGGCTTCCACGTCTCACGGAGTTGGAGCTGAGGCGAGCGGGAAGTGGGTCCTGAAACAGAAGGGCGCGGTGGCCGTGATGTGACCCCCGTTAGCCATGCCCCGTGGTTAAGGGGACCAAGCAGCCATTTCCATGCCTCGCTGTCTCAGCAGAACCTCCCTGCCTGCTGCCTGGACCCCAGGACTGAGGCGAAGGCACTTGGATGGAGATGCAAGGAGTGGCCTCTTCAGCGGGGAGTCCACGGCAGGGCGTGGGGGTGAGGCAATATGCAGCTCCGTGGCACCCAGGGCTGGGAAAGGGCAGCCCGCCGTCCCCCGGCAGCGCTAAGGAGGTCACCTGGGCTGCCCGGGAGCCCTTTGGCAGTGTGTCCGCTGCCACCAGTCAGCCCTGTCGGGAAGCTTCCAGGGGCTCCTCTTGTGAGAACACCAACACAACCCCGGAAGGCCAGCCTGGTGGCGGTGTGGCCAGAATTTACACGTCCCTTTCCCCGCCCCCCAAACCCCACAGGGAGTGCCTCCAATGGATGCCTTATGCTCTCTTCCAGGCTCCAAATTAACAACCAGCTCCAACTGGAGACCAGACTTAGGCCTGGGAGCAGAAAGCGCAGCTGTCCTGATGGGCCAGGGCTCAGAAGTGAGGATCCCTGGGACACAGCAGGCCTTAGCTGGCAGGAACCTGCCACGTCGTAGAATGCTCTGGAGGCCTGAAGAGGTTGGTGCAGACACCTCCGGAGAGTTGGCAGGACCTTGAATTAGCTTGCCTGCCAAACATGCCTCGTTTTCTAGGCCCCCAGGAGTACCTGGTTTTTTCTGTCTTTTCATTTGCTGCTAAAGAAACCCAGCCGTTATTTCACGCCGGCAAGGAAACAATCCATTTGCTTTCTCCTCCTCCTCTCCTGCCCCCTTTTTACTGGAGAATATGAAGACTCTCCAAACAGTAATCACCATAAAAGCAGCCCTTAATCTTCCTAATGATAACAAGAATAAGGAACATCAAAGTAAGCAGCTATCTTAGTCATTAGGGTATTAAAATGTACTCAGGCTGGATATGCTGAGAAATGGGACTCTTTCGTGTTTTGATGACAATAGCAAAGGCTAATTTCTAGGCAGCTGCTAGAATTCTAGATTCCCGGCTCCCACACAGAGCGTCGTCATTTCCCAGACCAGTAGGGCCCATGTATCTGCTCTAGTGAGAGACTTAAGTTACTTAAAAAAAAAAGTTCATTTTTAGGATGCCTGTGACAGGTGAGAACTGGCATGGGGCGCTGTCAGGATCGGGGGGCTCTGCACACTGGCCGGCAGGACCCTGCTCCCTGGGCGTCCTCCATCCCCCGCCAGCTTCGTGTACCCGCTCACAGACCTGCTCCCTCCAGACCTCCAGACGTCTCTGATCGCCCTTCATCACCAACCACCTCTTAGCTCTGATTTCCAAGAGACAAGCGGATTGGCCATCATATTTGCTATGGCAGTCCTTGGATAGGGCCGCTTCCGTTTGGATCCACTGTGGAAAGTATATCTTACGGGGTCAACGCTGGATAAAAGCAGGGACAGCTTGCTTCTCCTAGAAAAGGCACACATCTAAGGGACCCCAAAACACATCTCCCAGGATAGAATTTCAAATACACTTTCTCCTCATCCAAAGCCACAGCTAGCTATTGCCCCAAGAAGAGCAGGCGGGGCCGGTTCTGAAACTACCTGCTCATCCCAGAGTCGCTTCTGCCCCTGGTTGTGGCAATACCCCTTCTAGATATTTCTCTCCATTCTGCAGTCCATTTACTAACTGGTTACTATAGGCACAGCCACTATAGATTCCAAAGGACACCAGAATAGAAAGGACTCATTGCGTGGGCACAGAGAGCCACCTTCTCCACTTCCCTCCTGGACCCACACATCCCAGCGATGGCGGGGACGGCAGCGTCACAGCGACCTGTCCCCAGCGCAGCACTGAGTCTGTAGACGCCACCCTCGCCTCCCGGGGCTGGACTTCCACTCTTGGATCAACCACCTGTGGGGGGCGGGAGAGTTCGGGGGTCCCCAGGTGACCTCACTCTGCACTGCAGTGACTTCTAGTTGCTTCCATGTGGCTTCTAGAGCGTCTGCCTGCTGGCAGGCTTGTGCTGCCTTTAAGCCAGCCCCGTATCCCAGGAGGAGCCACCGGGCTTCCCAGCTCTGTTCTCACTCTCAGGATCAATTGAGGGATCAAGTATCCTTGCAGCATTTGTCTGAGCGAGACATGCCCCCTTTTTATTAGGCTGGGGTTTTTATGATGCTGCGGCCCCCGCAGAACCACTGAAGGCTGCCCCTCCATCTCCTGCTCTGGAGTCTTTGGGCTGACAGGTGAATGATATTGGATCTCCACGGGTTCGGACCACCACATCCTTTGCAATGACCGGCTCTCAGCAACTACAGTTGGGCCCAAAAGACCATAGTCCCAAAGCCTTCGTTGCTGACTGATCCCCCAGGGCGAGCCGGCAGGGGGTGGGGGAGCGCGAGAGTCTAGCATTTGAGTGCTTTTCCTCCTGGATCTGATTTTGACCTTGTTGCCTGACTGTAGGCTTGGATGGCTTTGACACGGAAGAAGTCGTGGGTGGGGCAGGCACCGTGAACACACACTGCAGACTATCATTATGTTGTATGAAATCCAGCGACGTTTAAAAATACACTCTGTCACTTTGGCAGGCCGCCAGCGGGTTGGCGTTTCCATACCCAGTGCCACCCCTCCCAGGGGGGCCCCGGGGAGCCCACACCCTGCTGCCCCAGCTGGGATCTTCTTGGAGCCTCCAAATAATCCCCGGGTCTGGTTTTCGGGGATTCCCCACCTTACCATTGGGGAAACTGAGGCAGAAGACATTTGAGTGATTTGTTCAGGGTAACAGAGCAAGAACAAAGAGCCGTAATTTCTTAACATTTCACCCTATTCTGGGCCTTCGGTTTGATGTGAGAAAGTCTGTCATTCTCACAAGGAGGTGTGTCCGTGAGGGGTGTTTCTCAAGAAAGGGAGGATGAGCTCCGTCAGGGCTTAAGAAGGTCGCCCTCGTTGGTGCCTCCGGGCACCCGGGCTGCCTTTCTCGGCTCCCTCGGTATCTTGGGGAGGGATTCACTTTGCTCGCGGGCGTGCTCCTCACATGTTGTTCTGCTGGGGCTGAAGGAATAATTAACTCCCAGGCTTCGCCATCGCTTTGTCCTGAACCCTTTGCATCCTTCCGTCTTTCTCCGCTGGAGATCAAACTCTTTATCCCTTTCTCGGGTTTCCTTTGATGCAAGCCTTTATGGCTGGAAGGATGTGCTTGTCAGTCGCTGTTCTAAGGACTCACGAAGGTCATTTCGGTCCCGGCTTCTGGAAAAAAGACGGCTTTGGAGGAAGGCAACCCAGCAGCCTCCCTGTCCTCCACTCTATTTGTGTGTTTACATCCTCTCTTCTCGGCACTTATTCTCCTCTATATGCACAGACGAGCCCTTATTTTGACAGCTGGGCAGCGTCTTTGATATGGGAAGATGTCACTCGGAAAAAGGGGGGGTGACAGCAGATGGGCGGCAGCTGGTCCGCACAGCGTGGCCCCCGAGCCCAGCTGTGGGCGGCTACGGCGGGGTTGCGGAGAGGGGTGCGTCGGTGTCTCTTTGGGGTTTTGCCAAGTTCCCGGGGCTGGATATCATTAGGCTGCAAGCACCACGCTCTGATTTGCTAGAACCAGGAGTTCCCAGCAGCAGGGAAGAGGGAAGGAGAAGGAGCAAAGTGACAGGAGAGGACAAGTAAGGACAGGAGCGGAGAGCATAATCCACCCCCACCCCAGAGGAAAGGCCCCGAGGTGGGGAGAGCAAGCCCGGGAGGGGCAAGGGGGATAGATGGGCTCACTGCCTGGACTCGGGCTTTGTCCTTGTCGGCTCAGGCTGGTACGACAAAATACCACAGGCTGGGTGGCTTGTAAACAACTGAAATTTCTTTCTCTCTTTTCTGGTGGCCGGATGGCCAAGATTGGGGTGCCCATATGGTCTGGTTCTGATGAGGGCCCTCCTCTTCTCCTTACAGACTGCCGACTTCCCGCTCTGTGCTCTCGGAGTGGGGTGGACGGAAGGGGTGAGGGAGCTCTCTGCCCCTCTTTTACAGGAGCACCGACCCCATTCCCTGGGTTCCACCCCCATGACCGAAGCGCCCCCCAGAGGCCCCACCTCCGAATACCTACCCTTGGTGGGGGGGGAAGGACCTCCCTGTGGGCTGCAAAGGGGGCACACTCAGTCTCTCTCTCTCCTGAGATCTGGAAATCCTCCAGCCCTTCCTGCAGACTGGCATCTCAGAGGTGCCTGCCCTTAGCCCAGGGAGCCGGAAGCCTCTAGGGCCCCCCCCCACCCCCCCTGGGCCCACAGCCCCCTCTTGAGCTCTCATCAGCCAGGGGAGGTGAGAGGTGCAAAGCCATTTGCTAGCTGGCCTGCTCTGCAGGCTGCCCATCCAGGAAACGAAATGTGTGGGGAGAAGAGACTTTCTAGCTCTTTCTCAGGCTCCCAAGGGCAGACAATGAATGTCTATCCAGGTATTGCTGTTCTCTCGGGATCGTGGGGTCCACAACTGCCCGCTTCTCATGTTGGTCAGGCTCACCACCAACCCCTTCACACACACGCACACACACACGCACACACGCACGTGCGTGCACACACAAGCACACACGCGTGCGCGCACACACACACGCACACACATGCACCTCCCTCTTTCTCCCTCCTCCTGTTCTGAGTTTTCTGTACTGGGTGCCCCTTGTCACCACCGGAAGCAGGTCCTACCCGAAGGCCCACAGAGACCCGGGCTTTGTGGGGGATTCAAACCCAGCACCATTCCCGGGGCTCATGGGTCAAGACAGGAATCCCAGAGACCAGTCTCTGCCTTATTATTCACTGAGATGAGCCTTTGAGTAGAGCGGGATGCAGGCACAGAAGGAGACCCCCTCCAGGGACTGTGGCAAGGACATTAGCCATTGGACCTCAAGGAGGACCGCCAGGCCCCTCCCCGGCCCCCTGCCCTTCAAACTCAGATTATCCCACGAAAGCAGGGCAGCCAGGACCAGCCTTGACCGTGAGGCAGAACCACAGCCCAGAGTTGTTGCTAGAAGGCCCAGAACCTGCTTGGCGTCAGCTACTTTCTCCCTTCCGGCCTACGGATGGGGAGCTGGGAACTGCTGGCCTGTGGGGGTGCCTGGAGCCCTCTGTGGGGCTGAGGAGGCCGCCCCTCATGCCCACCCCTGTTCTGGTGTCAGCCCTTCCTGGAAGCCATTGTCGAGTCCGCAGCGCGGAAGCCTTTCCATCGACGGCGCACTCGGCTGGTAGAAGCTGAGTACTCCAGGGAGGAGTTCCAGCACTTTCTAAAGAAGGGCCTGGCCACACAGAGGCCCAGCCCTCGACTCCATACCTTGGAGGGAAGAAAGAACGGGGGGGGGGGGGGGTGGCCTCATCTGACCCTTTCCACAGGCTTCCTGCCATCGCGTCCGTCCTGTATTGGAAGTTTCCAGAACGGCCACTACCTGACTGTGGCCCAGCAGGGGTGGGGGTGGGGTCCCAGGGCGGGCTGTCGGGATCCACTCCCTCCTCTGTGCTCAGCTGGTGACGAGGGTGGCTAGGTAGCCTAGGGAATGCAGGAGCGGCCTGCCTTGCCGGGCAAGCCCCTCCGCGGTGCCCTTACCTCGCGGGTGCTCGACACCCACTCCTCTGCGCGTCAGTCATGGTCCCACGGGGGGGGGTTCCGAGGAGACGGCTGGTCCCCAGCACTTGGTGTTGCAGAGAGCTCAAGGAAAGCTTTTTTTTTTTTTTTTTTTAAGATTTTATTTATTTATTTGACAGAGAGAGAGATCACAAGTAGGCAGAGAGGCAAGCAGAGAGAGAGGGGGAAGCAGGCCCTCCGCTAAGCAGAGAGCCCAATGTGGGGCTCGATCTCAGGACCCCGAGATCATGACCTGAGCCGAAGGCAGAGGCTTTAACCCACTGAGCCACCCAGGCGCCCCTCAAGGAAAGCTTTTACTGAGTCTCATAACCAGGAAGCCCCTGAGAGAGAGAAGCTGCAGAGAACGGCATGCTCCTTGGGGGATCTTGACTGAGAAAGTATGATGTAGGCAAGAGGGAGAATAGGAGGGACCCCAATGAGCGCATTTAAACAAAAAGGAGGAACCGTAAGTAGGGGCGCCTGGGTGGCTCAGTCAGCTGAGTATCCCACTCTTGACTTTGGCTCAGGTCATCAGCTCAGGGTTGTGAAATCAAGCCCCACGGCGGGCTCTGCATCCAGCTTGGAGTCTGCTGCAGATTCTCTCTCCCTCTCTCTCTGCCCTTCCCCCCACTTGTGCACATGCTTGCTCTTTCTCTCAATAAATATAGAATCTTGAAAAAAAAAAGGAGAAGCTGTAATTATTTTTTAAGACGTGAAAGCTCAGATAGCACGGTATTAATTCGGGAAAAACGCTGTCATAAATATCACAACAGTTCATCGCTTCTGACCTCTGTCACATGACAGCTGACATTCACATGTGTGACCCACACGTCCAGGACCGAGAGCCAGCATATTCCTGGGGAGTGATGGGGACTGTCCTTCTGCCTCTGCCAAAGAAAGTATCCTAAAACCGTAGTGGTGACTTTATTATAGAGACAATACTGAATTGCCTGTAATTTGTCAAAATATTGTAATAAACCAAAGGCTGTTCCTTTAATAGTAACAAATTAGTTGTATTGTGCCTTACGAGAACATAACCCAGTAAGAAACTCAGTGAGATGATGAACCGTGATGATTCAAACAAGACCCTTGTGTAGCCACACTTAAAAAAAAAAAAAATACCAGTGCAAGCAACTTAGAGAAAAACTGAATAAACACAAAACAGCTATTTGTTGCACAAAAACTCTCTCTGGGTATATATTGATAATACACATCAGTTTACAAAGCTGTACTCAGTATATACATACGAACTCACGTTCTTTTCTTCACTAACTTTACGCATTTCCATGTACCAGCATAGCCACCAACCTCTGGTAGCTGAAAATATATTATTAAGTTATTATTATTATTTTTAAAGATTTTATTTATTTATTTATTTGAGAGAGAGAGAGAGAGAGAGAATGAGAGAGAGGAAGCATGAGAGGAAGAGGTCAGACGGAGACTCCCCGCTGAGGAGGGAGTCCGACGCGGGACTTGATCCAAGGACTCCAGGATCATGACCTGAACCGACAGCAATTGCTTAACAACTGACCCACCCAGGCGCCCCAAAATATATTATTGATTAATGTTTCCTTATTCTTGAGTATGAGTGGTTTTCATTGTCTCTCTTGTAAATCGGGCTGCTTTTATTGTGTATAAAACCATTTCCGTTTTGAGGTACAGCCTCCCAAAGTGAAACTATAGGGTCGAAGGGGCTAAAGGGTTTGATACCTCGTTATGGATTCCTAGATTCCTTTACTGCGAGAATAAACTTATTTTTAGTTCCACTGGCAATATATAAATAACTAATTCCCTTCAGGCTGAACAGATTTTTCTTTCTCTTTTTTTTCCTTCTTCCCCCTTCATCTTTCTTTTCTTCTCATCTTCTTCCTCTTTTTCAATAGTATGAAATATTATGTAAAGAATCATTTTCCATTTTTATTCCAGAACTTGAAGTGAGGGGTAGATCCTGGGCTTCTGATGCCACCTCGGTGTCGGAGGCTCTGACACCGTCCAGCCCCAGCCGGTTCCCGTGTGTTTGAACGCGTGTGACCCGTCACAGGCGAGTGTGCAGCTGGCCCAGACACCATCCCCCCCCCGCCGCTGGCTCGGCACCTGGCGAAGGGTGGACGGCGGACGGTGAGTGCTGAGCTCTCGGCGTCTCAGGGACCCTGAGGACAACATGGCGTCGTGAAGCCGCGTGCCACCACACGTCACTCCTCAAGAGCTCTCCTTACTGTCTTCCGTTCTAAGTATGGCGACGCATGTCCTCGGTCTGCTACCGTTCCAAACGGTCCAGTTGTCCCCTTACAGTGCAGCCATTCTTTTCAAGCCAATGCATCCTAAATTTGAATCTGGAAAATATGGTCACTACTATTTCGGTATCTTGGTCTCACCCACTCTACTAGTTGCAAGCCTAAGAGTAAAGACTGTGTCGTCGTCATCATCCCAAACCTGTGTGGTCCCTTGCCTCCGACTTACCCTACCCTTTCATTCTAAAAGTGGTTCTCTTTGCTCTCTTGTCACTTGGAGAGCTGCTGTTCTTTGAAAATACAGATTTTAAAATAGCATTCTTTTCTTTCTTCTAAGCTGTGTTTGTGTGTGTGTGTGTGTGTGTGTGAGAAAATGAGTTCTGCAGCATGGAACTTTCCTTAATCTTTAATATGCAGTGATATAGAAGCTAGGGACAATAACATCGCCTATCAGATTAATTCTCCTGAATACTTCACTGTGCTCATGACAACCGAGAGGCATTTGAAGTCACAAATGTCACTGCTTTCACTTAGTATACAAATTAAATTTGGCATGGCCAATGAAAGGCGTCATTCATATTCTGAGCTTTTCGTGCAGTGCTACGAATCCATTGCTTTCAATAAATATTATAAAGACGAACACGATGAACACTTTTAGAAATTACATACTAATCCAGCACACCCATACAGCAAATCTTCCAGGGTATCCGGAGCAGAATTCTGGCAAATGCTTTGATTCTAAATTCTTCACATTCCACTGATTTTATTACCGACCCCAGCACTTAACATTTTCTTCCAGATTCCCCCTGGTATAACTCTCCAGGAGCCCGACTGGTTGGACTGGCCCAGAGTCTTCAATATGCAAGGAGACTGTGGGCGTCCTCAGGATCAAGCTTGCACTGCAGACGGGTCGGGGGAATGTGGAGCGAAGGGATAGCTTAGCGTTTTTAAAACTGTATTTGACCCAGCAGGGATTGTCTTTCATTGTCCCCTCAGTGCTTAAATTCCCCCCCACAGGACTTGAACCACAAATCCAAGGCAGACGAACAAGTGTGCTTTGGAAGGTAAACAACATCTCTCCCATCTGCGGGCTCCTAGGACCTAGGGTGGTATGCGATAGCTTCCACATCTCCTGACTCTGTCACGCCTTCTAAGTCCAGGGGACTTTACACTTCACAGTCATCTGCGGCCCGGAAGTCATGCTAGACTGCCGTGGCTCCCCTGCACCAAGGCCCTAGAGCTTGTATCTGTTTTGTCCTCCTCCCAACTTTCTGCATGACGTGAACTAGACCTGACGCCCAGCAGGAGAGAGCAGGCTGGAGGCTCAGCCCATCGTAACTCAGACGCGGCTCCCAGAGACAAAGCAAGACGGGAGCTGCCCTAGCGTTGGAGGCTGGAGGTGGGGACGTGGACGCGGAAGTCCAGAGCGTCCACTAGGGCGCTGTCCACGGAGAACCCCAGTGGCCATCGGGGCCAGGGAAGAGGTGTGGCCTGAACAGGAAAGGGCTGGGCTTAGGAACTGCTGGGCACGCTCGGACCGGAAAGAACCGGCGAGAACCGGCGAGAACCGGCTTCTAGACCCGATGACGTATCAGAGCAAGTAACAAGGGCGAAGGTAAAACCGGGGTTCTGGACCCTGGGGGAAGGCGAGATAGTCTGCGACCTAGAAATTTCTACGGGCGCCCCTGGCACTAAGCGTTGTTCACTCATCAGCATATACGCTGAGCTCCTCTCCGGTCTGGGCAGTGACCTGGGGGCTGGGGCACCTGACAGTGAGGTCGGTGTGGTTCCTGCTTCTGCGGAAGAACACGTGGGGGCGGGGGCGATCCAGAGCAGAAGTTGTCATTTCTAACTAGGCCCCGGAACTGGCACCTGAGCTAGGACTTCACTGTGAACCTGCCAGGTTACTAGGCAATTTCCTGCCTTCCCCATGCCTGGCTCAGGACCGAGAGGGGACTGCGTGTGGGGACACGAGAGCGTCACTTCTCAGCGCAGAGCCCTGCGGAGCAGCCTCGGCCGGTATCTGTGCGCGCCGGCCGCAGCAGCACGCTTCCCAGCGGCCGAAAGGTGGGCACACAGCACCGGCCGCGGGCGGATGGGGGGACAAGCCAAATGGGGCCGTACACACGGTGGAGTATTATCCAGCCCTAAAAAGGAAGGAAATTCTGACAAGCTCCCACCTGGATGAACCTTGAGGCCATTATGCTGATTGAAAGGAGCTGGCCCTAAAAAGACTAATGATACCGCGTGATCCTGCTCACGTGAGGTTCCCGGAATCGTCAAATTCCTTAGAAACAGTAGGTAGAAAGGTGGGGGTGAGGGGCCGGGGCCGGGGCGGGGGCGAGGAGGGGCGGGGCTTCCTGAGGCTAGACTTTCAGGTTTGCACAATGAGAAAGCTTGTGAGATCCGGCTCACAATAACATGAACCTACTCAACATTACTGAGAGGTACACTAAAAAAGTGGTTAAGATGGGGAATGCGATGTGTTTTCTAACCCCCACAAAAAATAAATAAGGGGGGGAAAGGAAGGAAGCTCTGACACGTCCTGCAACGTGGATGAACTTTGTGCTAAGTGAAATAAGCCAGGCTGAGGAGACCGAGTCCTATTTGACTCCATACCTGGAACGGTCAAATTCACAGAGACAGAAAGTAAGCTGGTGGTTGCCAAGGGCGGGGAGGAGGAATGGGAAATTCGTTTTTAATGGGGACCACGTTGTCGCCTGGGCCGGGGTGGGGGGGTGACGGGTTGAAGCAGTTCCGGAGATGGGGGTTGATGATCTTTGCACAACAGTGAAAATATGCTTCGTGCCGCTGAACTCTACACTAAAAAATGATGAAGTTGGCATGTTTTATATTACGACTATTTTCGCACAATACATTTTTTTTAAGCCTATAATATAGCAGAAAAGCTTCCTGCAAACTCACTTCTTTTCCAGGCCATGTTCTCCAACTGGCATGTCAGCCCCATGAAATTTAGGAAACTCCAAAAGAATAAACTGACACATTCTCTGGTGAAAAATAAAACAGAACAAAACTGGCAAGAAGCAGAAGCAGTGGAAATAGTTGTGGGGGAGAGGTGCGGGGACTGGCCCTTTCTAGGGGCTTCCTCCGTGCCGGGGGCGCCAATATTATGTGCATCTCCAGCAAGTTCTCAGGTGATGTTTACCGAGAAGGTTTAAGTGGAGAGTGAGTTGCAGTTCTGGGATCCTGAGTCCTTTAGACATTGGCACTTTCGAAAGCTTCACCAGCTGATTCTGATGTGGAAGATTCTCATTCCACAGGGAAATAAATGCTGTCCTCAGCATGCACTCGTTAGCCCCCTGGGTCTCAAAGGGGGGCTCTCCAGACGAGCGGGAGCGGCTAGGAACCGAATTCTCAAGCTCCACCCCAAACCTACTGAAGAACATACTCGGGGCATGGGGCCCAGGAATTGGCTTTGACAGGCCCTTTGGGTGGTGCTGATTCACCCTAAAGTCTGAGAACTGTGAGCTAGATCTTCTGACAACTCCTTTTTCATCAGTGTGCTGATGGCTAAACCAAGGCGTTTGTACAACTGGATATGTGGTTTCCCCATGCATATGACCAGATACCGAAGAAAGGGGCAGTTTATTCTTTTTTTAAAAAAGATTTTATTTATTCTCGTGTCTGCTTGGGAGAGAACGCAAGACAGCGTCAGTGGGGGGAGGGGCGGGGAGAGAGGGAGAAGCAGACTCCCCACTGAGCTAGGAGCCTGATGAAGGGCTAGATCCCAGGACCCTGGAATCATGACCTGAGACTAAGGCGAATGCTTAACCAACAGAGCCACCCAACCACCCCCACCCCCACCCCCACCCCCTCCCAATCTTTTTTTTTTTTTTTTTAAACCGTGGGCCTGGAAATGTGATTCAGATATTACTGAAGTTGGGAAAGTTAATGAGGAAACTTACAAATACTCTGACACCGGAGACCACACCTAGCATAATTCATAGAAAGTTCAAAGAGGTAAATTTTAGCTTAGTAAAAGGAAAAGACTTTAATGACTGGTGGTGGGGGTCCCTCTGGTCATAGGGAGGGTTTTCTTGGGATGTAGTGGTTGTGCCCTCATTGGATGGGTTCCGTGGGGACCCATCCCATGGAGGATGGGGAAGTTTAAGAAGGAAATGGACTGAGTCAAGGTTCCCAGATGACTGTCTGAACAAGGTCAGCCTCAGAGTCACCTGGCTTGTTAAAAATAAATTCCGGAGTCCCACTCACAAAGATTCGAGTTGGCACAGCCGGGATGGGACCCTGGCATGGCCCTGACCCACAGGACTTTCAAGTGTTAGGTTGGAGAATCTCTAAATGGGATGTATTTTGCAGCCCCTTCCCAGTTCTACAACTGTACGGAAGAGGATAGAAGGTTAGCTTCTAAGGGTTGGAAAATGGGGAGAGATCAAATAATTTTCTCCTTCAGATAAGAAGTCTACATTAAAAAGTAAAATGGATCGTAGTATTTTTAGCTTTACCAAGGCACCCATAAGAAATATGTTTAAACTACAGCAGAAAGGATTTGGATTAAAGAAAAATAATTCCTAGCCATGAGGATTATTAAACATCAGGATGGGCTAAAAGAGTTGATTGTGGAAGAGCCTTCTCTAGAAATTTCTAGAACTGCAAGGCCTTCTCATCTGTCTGGAATGATGTCAGGGGGATGACTTTAGACTCCCTCCCAGCCTAGATGCCGATCTTCTGATATACACAACAGCATATTCAACTAAGGCAACTCGTTTCCCTCAAGTGTATAGGCGAGCCTTCACGAAAGCTTCCCTCATTATGAGATTGCTAATAAAACCAAGTCAGGAGGGCGCCTTGGTGGCTCC